>CM069455.1:19508787-19610484 GCA_035610835.1 Ophiura sarsii
CACTTTTCTTTGGCAATTTTTTTTCTTCACATCAAGATATTTTGATATCAGATGACTCCCCATATTTTCTCATTATGTCTCTAAATCTTAGGGGCCAGAAATGTTCCATATATATATTATAGGCTAAAATGTGGTGAATTACTGCTAAAGGTGGTTGACCACCATCAGTGTTTATACTACTCATTATTAATTGTGACCTTGTGCTTCTAAAATAAAACACATTGGAGTTATGCAACTCCAACTTTGGAATGTGACTGTTTAAGGATGACCTTTCATGTAACAAAGAAAACATCAAGTTGAAAATAGGGGTCTTCAATCAGAACATCTACCTTTAACAACACCAGTATGCTTCATTTTCAACTACTGGCTCCTATTGAAATTATATTGCAATTTACTTTTTGCTTGAAGTATAATGTAAGATAAAGGGTGATAAGCAGCCTGTTATCATTTATAATGGTGCCTTGTTCAGGTCTGATGAGCATGAAGCTGCTTAAGTGCAACTTAGGGATCACGTCAAAACTCGACCGCCCGTTGACCGCCGGTTACGACCGGTTCCGCCCGGTTCTCACAAAACGTGTCGTCTGTTATAATATACACACATAATGAGGTCAAATAGTTAAACTCTGGTGAACACGACCGGTTGATACTGCCTCGTCACACGCGTTAGCAATAAAGTCTTGAGGTAATGGTTTCTCAAGTCTCAGTTGACAACCAGTACAATACAGCTATTGATTTTCGCTGGGGTTGGCTTTTTTCAATCTGTTTATAGCTCAATTAACTTTTTAAAATCAATACCGAAAGTATATGAATGGTATTTTTTATATGGAACGATTATAGAGAGAGCTATTATGACCGCAAAGTAACAGATTGATAGTGTAAATTGGTCTGGTTACAGCATTAAGTCAACCGGCGGTTGTTCAGTGTTGCATGCGTGAATATTCATATACCAGTAAAACATTTGACCTGAAAGAACCGGGCGGAACCGACCGTAACCGGCGGTCAACGGGCGGTCGAGTTTTGATGTCTTCCCTTACCATAAACTCGATATTCGAAACCCCAAACGCGAAAATGATACTCGAAACTCGAAACTCGAAATTATAAAATCGAAACTCAATACTCGAAGCTCGATACTCAAAACTCGAAATTATTAACTCGAAACTCGATACTCGAAACTCAAAACTCGATACTCGAAACCCGAAATTCGAAACTTGAAATTATGAAATTCGAAACTCGAAGATAAGTAACACACTATCAAAAATGTGACGAGGCTGCAGGGCAGGGCACAATCCTCAGCGGCTGAGAATCATGCTTCGCTATTGGTGCTTCTCCCTCCATGCAAATCCCAAAAGTTGACAGCCCTTCAATTCTACGGATACCTTTAAATATCACCATAACTTCCGGGGGGGGGGGGGGGGGTACTTAGTAGATATGAGATCACGGGATGTGCCGCCACATAGGGTCCCATTTTTCACCCGTCCTTCAGCCATGAGCCAAATCGTATTGTTTCTTCTTTATTTAAGTCATACTAATTAATTGCTTGCTGTATGAACGTTACGGTTGAGAACACTTTTAAGGTTAATTCCGCATAATTTCAGGAATTTATTTTTAATGTACACACCACCTGAGACCTCATCCTATACTGTTATTTCACTCCATTGTTTTTTACGAATGGAGCGATAAACACAATTACTCTCCATTCGTAAAATCAGGAATGGAGAGCTATTGCGAAGAATGGAGAGATTTATTACTAAGAATGGAGAAAGGGATCCTGGTGGGGTCTAGGGTCGAAGTTCCTGGAAGTTATGCATTTTAAAGGCAATGATTCAGCATTCTGAATAAAACATGAGTGAAATCCAAACACAAATTGTGCTCATTCAAATTCTAACTTAAAGGCATGCTACCATTCTTGGTTGCTAGCCACCTTCTGTTTTCTTAGGAATTTTACAAGGTTACAATTTCTCCATGTTGCCTCTGTCTGCACTGCCTGTCACCAAGTGAACAGATGTATGACCAGTTCGTCTGTGGTGGACTGCTAAAGTAGTAGGCAAGCTTTAAACAACATCCACACCAAGTGGATAGGGTCCAGGCAGGGATACTATTAACTTTGGGATAGGAAAGTAGTATACCAACGTACGTAGCGAAAACGGACCCTTTTGCATATTTGAATAAATTATGGTTATCGTCCGGAATGTGTCGGTGACCGGCGTTTAACGCGTTTTAACAATGTTCAATGTTTAACCAGGTTTAACGGCAGGTTAAACGGCATGTTAGTCAGCATAGGTTTGGGGGCGCTGCAGACGACGGTGGCCACGTAAAACCTAAATTTTGAATTCGTAGTGAATAACACGTAATCGCGAATTTTAAACTATCATTTTGACAAATACATCATAATCAAAAGGATTTTTATCGTTAACCGGGCGATGACTGTTAAAAATAATTCACAATGGTGCACTCCCGTTGCCAAATTGGGTCGTCTGAGAGACGCGTGGCCAGCGTTGCGTCGTCTGCTACAATCATCACGCCTGATCGGTATAGCGCCCCCAATTCTATGCTGACTAAGTTCAATTTAAAAGTGGACCCGATCGGCAAGCTCAGTGACATACCCCTGGTCCAGGGCGACGCCTAAAAGCTCAAGGATATTAGGCAAATTGATACGTACACCGGAGTTGATTTTTTAATCCAACGGTTTTAGGATGAAATAATTTAGTTTCATCATGTGATGATTTTTCTGGAACCATTATCAAAAACTCATTTTACATTGAAATCAATGGGGATTTAATATTTTCGACCGATCGTGTCCATCATTAGGGGGGGGGGGGGGGGGGGGGGGGGGGTGGGGTACCGCGCCATTTTGTCCCGAAGCATTGGTCATGACGTCATATTTTGGTCGATTTTCTGAACTTTTGTATTGGCTTTACGTGCATAATATATGCCCTTGGCATCATACTTTCGCAGGTGTATGGGTCCACTTTAAATTTCAGATGTTCTAAAATGGATGGATTTGATAAAGAATTTGATAAAGAAACACGATCCACACACCTCAGAATTGCAAAAAAATGCTTAACACAAGTCCACCTTTTGTGCCTTTGAAACAGAGTGTTTGCCGGGAATGTAGAATCACACAGTGCATAAACCCATGACCCCGGTGCATGTTCGCTGTGTATAACAGATCGTAATATGAATGCAACACGTCACGTCTATGGTTGGCCGAGTCCGCCATAACGTATATCTATACACGTATTGATATACGTACTCGATTTTCGAACACGCGTATTCGAATTTCAAACCACGTGGTTGATATTGACCAATTCCAATCGAGTTTCGAGTACGTTTGATAGAGAATAAAATTCGTGGGGAAAATACACGCATTCGAAAAGTATCCTCGTACATAAACATGAAATATCACAACTACAATTATCTTTTTAATGGAAATTAAAGCATTATAACATGTGAAGTTTTATTTCCTGAATTTATGTGTATATATTTAGGTCCCTATTATACAAACTTTATTTATGATTTTGTACTATAGCGCTGCATGACCGCCGCGTGTGATACATTCACTATACTGGCATTGTCGTACACAACACATTGTATAGCCTCGGTATACCATATGGCAGGTAATAGGATCCTGCTATGGGTATACGAACAATGACCTGGCCTTGGTAAATTAATGTCTTTGCCCTGTAGTATATTTCAATGCACATTGCACAATGTATGTTTAGGTTGTACTGTACAAACACAGAATTGATTGATGTTAATAATTAGACTTCCGGGAGAAAATACTGTGGGCAATTTCTCAATCTGTTTGAAGAAGAGGAAATGGTATGATATGACCTCTTTTGAATTGCCTATCTCAACAAGCTCACAGACATGAGCATGAGCAATTGGGCACGAGGAGGGGGCAGGTCTGTGATCTGGGGCATAGCCGGCTATTTTGTTGGTATATAAAATAAATCGAGTTTGTCATTTCATCTGGGGTGGGCATCGGGGGGATGCAACCTACCCACCTCTAAGTTACGCCCCTGGTCACAGCTCCAATATTTACAATTGTCGTGGGGAAAACGTTCTTGACTGGGGAAAAGTGCACCCCACCCCCATTCCAAAGATTTCTGACTGGGGAATTGCACCCCATCCCCACCACCCCACCCTACACTTAAACCTTAATATTCCAGTGACCCGGATAAATGTAAGGCACGAGTGAATCAATAATAATATCAGTCAGAGATTGGAGATTCAACACCCCCCCCCCCCCCTCCCCAATATACAATATAGACCCCATTCCAATTTTTTTTTAAATAACAGGGTCATGGTTAGTAGCTACCTCTTCTTACAAAAATATAAATCTTGATCTAATCAAATCAAAATAAACTAAATCTGTAATTTAAAGTTTATAGGACGCTGCACTTAAATATTTAAAATAAAATCATAGTTATTGTATTCACTCCATAAATAATTGTACTTGGCTCACCCACATTAATTGTACACAACTCACTCCTCAAATCGCTCCACAACTCGCCCCCCCCCCCCAGTGGCGTACCCAGCTTTTGAAACTGGGGGAGGGGGGACACGACCATAGTTGTACCTCCGAAAGGCATGATTTACCGACAATCTTTTTTTTTACAGACTCCCCAAAAATCGTAAAACCAGGCACAAAAAACTGGACCCCCCTGTGTACACCACTGCTCGCCCCACAACTCGCCTCACAACTCTCCATCTCTCCATACACCTCACTGTACAACTCTATACACATCAACTCTCCCATCCCATTCACAACTCGCCATTTAGCCACTACTAAACATGTTTAAAATATGTTGATATTTGGCCTAACTATAACCTAAATTTCCCTGAACGAGGCTGTTTACTATTACAGGACTATATTACGCGGGCTCCAAATGTCTGTACCGCGTAATTGAAAAATATTATCAAACGTATTCGAAACTCGATTAGAATTGGTCAATATCAACCACGTGGTTTGGAATTCGATCACGCGTATTCGAAAATCGAGTACGTATATTAATACGTGTATTGATATACGTTATGGCGGACTCGGCCAACCATACACGTCAGTACGTCACGACACGAAGCTAAGCTTAGCTTCATGGTTCAGTCGCACACTGATTGTGGACCGTATACTGTAAATGACGCCATTTTTTGTGTTAAAAATATCACCGTTTTTTCCGTTCTTTCAAAAATAAGGAGTATAATCATATTACAAACACATTTTGTGCGAGAGAAACACACAAATTTTGCAAAAATGGCACAATAAAAATCCGTTCGTTATAAATAAATGGATATGGCTAAATATTAAAACTATCACAATTATATTCATCGGTCTCTGTGGCGTGCATACGTCGCCATTTCGTTGGCAATCGGCAATCACGGGTTCGATTCCCGTAAATTGCTTGTTATCCTTTCATTTTTCTATCTTTTAAACTTGATGGTGGATTAATGTATCATCAATGTTATAAAAATAAAAAAATTATAAAGACCGCCCATGCGTTTATAGTTTTCTTTTTATTTATCTATCTATCATTTAACTCTTGATTTATTTAACTTTTTATCTAAACAATTAAAATGCGATTATATTATTGCTCGATAAATAAGTGATTTAAATTGAGTTCAGTTTGATAATGATAGCAGAACTTGTTGTAAAATCATTTAACAAGTGTGCCCAACAATTTCTCCTTTGCACACTTTGTTTATACATTCAGAGATATCACCTTTAGCTTGTTATAGCTAGGCCAATATACAATTGTAAGCAAGTTTGCGACCTCTTTGATTTTAGGCTGGTAACACAATTCCATAGTGCTTTTTGTTAAAACAGTGTAAATTATGTTTTTCAACTGTACGTATCACGTGATAACCACGATCGTTTTCGCAAAATATCGCAAAATGGCGCGGTATCCTCACCCCCTAGTCCACCCTCTGATTTTTCTTGAAAGCAGAATGTTGCCCTCATGCGTTGAATATTCGAAATTTTATGCAATTTCCTGTTATGAAAACATCATCACATTTCCTTTTTAAATGTAAATGTCGCCCTCTAGAGTAGAGTAATAGAAATGCTACGTTATGTGTTATAATTTTTAAAACAAAGCAGGATGTTTATGTTCAACAGAGGGCGGTTGTACGGGATTTGAACGTTGCCATTAGATTTGCATTATAAAGTTGCTACTTTATAGATGAGGTGACCGTTGTTTACATCCAATATTTATCAACAAACGCAACGGTCGAAGGGACTGGACTGTCGATACACGCTTGAGAAAACACCATATGACCACAACACTGTCCGCTATGCCGTGTTGCCCTTTATAATGCTTTGGCGCGGGTTTTAAAAGCACGGGTCCTAAACAAAACAGGATGCGTGCGCAAACTGCCGGGCAAAGAACAATGGCAACTAGCCACGTTTTGCCCGGTGTGACGTCACCTGTCACCCCATCTATTAACTATGTTTTTAAAACAAAGGAGGGATTTTTCAAACAGAGGGCGGCACTGCATACAAGGCTAATTTGTGTGCGATTTAAATATACCAATATTAACTGTTAACCAACAAAACAAATACATATAAAATAGCGCTAAAGTACGCGACGTGAAATTCTAGTATGTTAAGGTAGGCCAATGCTTTGCTAAGGATTATAAAGTGCAAAACATTCTTCGCAGCGCTGTACACGCATAAAATGCGAAATGTATACGTGAACGACTGAACACTTGAATGAAGGCTAGAATACGTTGATAAAATCAAGTCGCACATTGTGAGTGATTACGAACCAAACAGACAGCAGAGCACTAAATAATAATAATAAATCAGTATTTATATAGCGCCTTTTCCAAAGGGCTCAGAGCGCTGTAATGTTGCTGCTGGTGAATCATACTATGCGGAGCACATTTAATTTCTCTAATTTTACCCAGCAGTACACGTTAAGGTAGGTCAATACTTTGCTGAGGATTAGAAATTGCCACAATTTCGTCACAGCGCTGTATATACATGCATACAACGTGAAATTGATACGTAAACGACTGAATAAATGAGCGAAAGCGCGAATACGTGGATAAAACAATGAAGTTCATCATCTTTCAATCGGTCTAAATTGAACAGGTGAATAGAGTGACAGGTCTACCATAAGCTATATTACACGCAATGCAATACCATATACCATAATACAAGGCATGTGAGGTAGGCCTATGCTTAGTGGTCTTACGGATAACCTATGTTAAAGGAGCACAATGAACGATATTTAAAATTTAGTTCAACTTTGCCATTTTACATGTGGATGCATGCTGAATAGTATGCTGAATACATATTCCTGAAGTTTGTGTCCGCCATTGAAAAGGCTCCGTCACATCTTTCGTGTCATGTTTTTAAGATCGCATACATCGTCTAGTCAATGAACAGTCAGCTGTAGAACGGGGCCCGTTTCAATTGAGGGCGCTCTATTTAGTGACGCACTGCCGTCATTTTTTTACACGGCGATTCATCAAGTGACGGAAGTCCGTCGCCCGCCGGAATACGAACAAAAAGCACTTTTCAATAGAGGGCGGGCTTGGGAACGACTCTGCGTTGCCAAGGGAACGGCCTCACGTCACAGTAATTTTCAAAATTCATAAAAAGCCGATTTTGCAGATTTTAAACAACGAAATAACTCTCTTATCACAGAGATAACCGTTACAAAGGCATCACTTCTGAATACTATAGGGCTTATGTTTAATGTAAAAATGATCACACTTACCCTAAAAATTCTATAAGATGGTGTAATCTTGTGTAGAAAATGGTGGTCTCATCGCAGAAAACCGGTCAAAAAAGACATAATTTTAGCTTGTGTCGTGTGATGTTGGGGTCAAAGGTTAAATTAAATCATCGAACTGGATGTCGCAAGGAGTTCTGGTACCTTATGCTGCCCTCAACTCGATAGATAGTTACTGTTTATGCAGATAATTGGGGGTAAAAGGCGAAAATTCAATCATTGCGCAAATTGACGGGTGTGCGTTACCTTGGTTACGTACACCCGTCGTTTTAGAGCGCCCTCAATTGAAACGGGGCCCCGTTCTACAGCTGACTGATGAAGGTAGGCAGTTAAACAAGTGACATATGGTGTTCGTATGGAACCATAAAAGGTATGGGTGTAAATTCCTCTTGAAACATCAGTGTCCGAAAATACTTTCGAGTTATTGTATGTACTCTTCTCTTAATAAGGCAAGTCGAGAACCGGACAGAATCTATATAGAGACATCTCTTTAAGCAGTTGTAATATATATGGCGAATATATCAGCTTTTCCAACATCTGAAACAGATAAAGAAATAGCCTAATATTAATGTAATTTGACTTGACTTAAAGTTCAACAATATAAATCATATGACTATTGAAATGCAGACATGAGTCACTAAACACAGGAAGGAATGTAAGAATAATATACTGTTTTAAAGCATGTTTAAAGCTACCACTAACTAGAAGAGTTCGCCCAAAACGGACTGGTAATAAACCTGCTAACTTGACGACAGCGTACAGCGTTAACATGAGAGGAATTGTAACCTTGTCTTGTCAGCTTCTCAAGAGAGCTGGATGTGGCTAGCAACCCAGAGTGAGAGCATGCTTTTAAGATATACTATGCAATAGAACCAGCTACCCAAACATATATTTCTTGCCAATGAAATGCAATTTGCGTGATACACTTTGATGAACTTGCATAAGCTTACCCGGATATCCGTCCGATTTGACATTCAAAACACACCTTGATACTAGTATTAGTCGGTATCAGAGTCGAAACAATGGGAATATTAACCCCTAATGGATTCAAATGCACAACATTCTCCAATGTCTTTAAGTTCATAAGTTGATAAGTAAGGGATCAGAACTGATTTACTTGGAAGCCTTGACCAATTTACCTTCAAATTTGATTCAAGTCACTTGCGTGTAAAGTTTATTGTATACAAACGCTGGTACATATCCTACGTTTTGTTCAAAACCGCAGTTTGTGCCTTGGATCATAATAATCCAACCAGGGAGGTGTTAAATAGAAAGGAGTGTGCACGACATTTTAAATCCTATTCGCGTACCCTCTCAAGTACCACTTATCCGACTACGCCTTTGTACCAGTCAGTTACCATGAAAGGCCCTACCACTCCAAGCATCCTATTCATTAGAAGCCTGCGTTACGAGTTTCTGTCACAGTCGACCGCGCATCACTCTACTTGATCGTACTAGGGACCTGTTTTGAAAACGACCGGTTGTGATCTTTACCGGAGAAACATTAGCTAAATTCCGACCAGTTACGAGTTATGACAGCAAAAACGCGATCAAAATTGGACGATTATAGCGAAAGTTACGACATTTTCGGCAATTCCCCACAATGCATCAGTATAAAACACCTATTTTTCATACTGTTATCATATTTTTACGCGGATAAGTGCGGACATTATAACATAAAGCAAATTAAAGTAGACTATTTTCCGCATCTATTGCATGTAATTTTGTTAAGGCCCAAATTGGCCCAAATGTAAAAAATGTGTGACAAGTTCGGAAAAAAGTACCGGAAGTACTTCTGTCTGTGGATAACATTAATGTGTGCGGCACTAGGTTTTGATGTAGGTGTCGCTGAAGCAATGTCTTGTGGGTCAGTAAAATGTCCATTTGGTTCGCGTCTCGGCGATCGATCATCATCTAACGGATTAACTTAATGCTAATCCCGGCATTGATAACTAATGGGCATAACGCACGTGCGGACAATAAATTACCTCTTCGTGCACTCTCCTTTCTATTTAACACCTCCCTGATCCAACCAGTCGTCCCATCACATCCACTTTTATTAGGATTTTAGATCATAAAATGCCTGCCAGTTCATATAGTTGATAACTAAAGGATAAGACCTGATATACTATAAAGCCTTGACCATTTTACCTTCAAATTTAATCCAAGTCACCTGCGTGTCAAGTTTACTGTATAGAAACGCTGGTATATATCCTACGTTTTGTTCAAAACCGCAGTTTGTGCCTTGGATCATAATAATCCAACCAGTCGTCACATCACATCCACTTTTATTAGGATTTCTTACCCAAAAATGCCTGTCACTCGGTATATTTCCTACTATATCAAAAAATGAAGATTGTGGCAAGATGTCGGTGTATGTGGTATACGTGAGGCGATCAAATGACATCCAGTTATCTTTAGTGGAGTTTTGTCCATCAAAACTCATTTGAAAAAGCTCGTCACCCAACGAATTGTACAATATCAACTCCACCTAAAAAGACACAGTAATGATTTCAGTATGACATCTCACAACATTATTTAGAGAATAATGACTGCGTGACAGCTGTTTTCGTGAATTTGTTTTGAAATCAGAGGATGTTGTTATGGTCTGAGGACGTGTTCGGACAATTTCGAACGACTATAATAACAACCGGGGATTTCAAATAGAATTAAAGAAAACCGCTGTAAAGCAGTCATTATTCTCATTCATTTCTGAAAAAGATGCATATTTATCCAACTCAGTGATTTGTACCGATATAATCGCGCTAATAATTAATTAGTTTTCTGTGTATTATTTTGTCCACCCCTTTTTAATTATTATCAACCAATCAGAAATAAGCTTTAATCTTGTTTTCTCATAACTCATTGAATATTCAGTTTAGGGGCGTGAGGCTTTAATTTGATTGGTCGGTCAATGAGCAAAACAATCCAACACTTTGGCGCACTACCTCGGGCAAATATTAGTAACCTGCGCTTCGCGTGCGCGTTCTCATAAAACGATTAATTTTATTGGAACGCACTAGGTACGCAGCTATCGCGATTATTCATGAAGTAATTAAGGCTATACAATGATAAAGTGTGCATCATTTACATAGTAAAATAAAGTGCCTCGTTGTAATTATATGACGGTGTTTATTCTACCGTGTAATTGATGCATGGCTGGAACCAAATATACACTTTTCTCCTTATTCTAAACTGTGTGAATATGCCTCTCGTTCTCGAATTGAATCTTGTATCAAGGACATAAAATCGTGGATGACTGCAAATAAGTTCGGTGCTTCGGAATAGGTTGTCTAGAGAGATGGCGCATTATAAATGCATTATTATTATTATTATTATTATTATTACATACACCTTCATAGTACATAGCTTTTACGGTTTGGTGCTCTCAAAAGTTTGATTTACCCTTCAAAAAAAAAATAAAAAAAATAAAAAAAGTAAAGTAGCGATGTAACGCTATTCTTCACTGTTTCGCCAATGGTGTACTCAGTCGAAAGACTAATACCAAGTGAATTCCGTTCATATTAGTATGTTTAAATCCTGCAAAGCTTAATTGCATTTTTACTTACTAGTTGAATATTCAGGTTTTGCCAATTATCAATGTCTGCACTCTTATAGTGACCCGGGAAACTGACATCCAGTTGTTTAGCCTGGGCGATATCTTCGTTTACGCCTCCTGAATTGGCGTATATATCATACGGACCTGGATTGTTTAAGTTATTACCATGTTTTCCTGCAACTGCTTTGAAAACTAGACGTCTTTTACCTGGAAAGTCATACCATGTCAATTTAGAGCAATATTATGTTTATTATATTTACACATATTTTACTCTCTTTTATAATAGAGTCTGACTATCAGAAAGACTTTCCTGGACTCATAAATCTACTTTGACTGTATTTTCCATAAAAACCCATCACAGAACGTCCCGTATGGGTGTGTTCACTGGTGTACAGTTGCAGTAACAATGTAAACGGCGTTAACACGGTTTCAAACCATGGCCTTATATTTACGAACGGAAAACCCACTCATACAATAAACTGCCCTGGTACCATGACAACGTATTTCAAAATCTGAATTTGTAGTATCAAGGACACGTAATGCTCTGTAACCTAAAAGTTTCATGGTTATAAATGTAATTTGAAACCAAATGCATTTCTAAGACAAAATCACTGATAGAGGGCGTTCCATGAAAATATCGCATAATAATTAATATGCCTTTAATTCATTTACATAAATATAGAAAACAAACTTCGATCGAAGTCCCTAAGTTTGGGTAATAATTACATACATGTATCGTGTTCAATATACACAAATGAATGTTTTAACACTTTCCGCGCGGCTAGATGTACCATATACTAAATAGATTTTTCAGAAACCTTTCCTGACTTTCATAGTCTATCTCAAGGATTACTGAACCAACACTAGGCATGTCTGTACTTATTTCAATGCACTTCTCATGGTGATTCTAAATATGATAATGAAATTCAATAATTTTGACATTTTTGAAACATTTTGTAACATTTTGTTATGTCGTCCCAGTGGTCGTCCGCAGCTGCCTGCCGCGTAGAAAGTGTTAATATGGGTGCAATAATAAAAATATTTTCATAAGGTGAAAGATGAAACATCTCATCTTTCACAAAAATAATATTTTCATTGCACGAATGAAAATCATACACTATTTGTTTTATATAACACCTTCGGTAGGTGTCATAAAAAACCGGAAACTTGCAGTCCTACGCTACTGAGTAAGCTTATTTTAATGTTGTGGCTGAACAAAGTTACATCGGTAAGTCGAATTTATAAGGGCGCACAGCACTAAATCACTCCTCGTTTTGTGTAATGGTAGTGTTCCGGCAAAAACAAAACTCGGTTTTGTGATAAAGTGGGGTCCTTTGGGAATTAGTTTGGCGTGAGGGTAGCATTATAATTATAATTAAAATGAACGATAATCTCTTGTACTTTGCAAAATTATGATTTTCGATTGTACCGACAATTTATCACGTGGATGTACACATGTGCTCGGACACGTGTGCTCGGAGGCGGTCAGAAGGCGAGCGTACGGGCTGACAATTATAGGGGTGGCGCTGTTTAAATGAACATATCGTAATATCGAATTGGAAGGCGTATCTGTTCTTAAACGATTTTATGAAATGTTAATATTTGTTTATTAGAATGAAGTATTCGAGACATTCCAAAAAGAGTTACTAAGGCCCCAAAATCGCGACTCTTTTAGCTCTATTTTATACGTAATCCAATGGGCGGTTTATATAGTGCTGTGCCCCCTTGTATCAAAAATGCGGTAATATTTTTCAAGCAGTGACATTTAACTAGATTTTGGGGAAAATATTATCAAAGGTTTAGTAAAACGCCTCTATTCGATAATTGTATTATAAATATTGAATTTACATTTACTATGACATTTGATTCATATTTCGTAATGTCGGTGTATTTCTTATGTATTTTATTGGTTTTTTTTACCCTGATATATTTAATGATTCGCCATGGCAGAGGTATACAAGTATTAAATCATGCCATTAACTCTTAGGGCAATTCCGTAGTTGCGGACGTACATTTCAGACACTTCGAGGGCTTGCAAAATCTAAACTATACCAGTTGCTTGATTGTTAACACCCGGGTTTCAAGTATCTCTAGTAGGAGTATAAAACCTGAAAATTCCTTTGCTGTACCATTTTCGGTTAATGAGATATGGTGTGAAAACCCTCCGTTGCGGACGTACGCAGAGAAAGTGATTTTTTCAGTACACCTGTATTCTTATCAAAAGTTCTCTGAAGTGTTCAGGTCTGCAATGAAAACTAATATTGTTTTGTTTGTAAGAGGGACAAACTTTAAAAAAAAAAAACAGAGACAATTATCAGAACCTTTAACTTTAAGTTAAAATTGACCGATGTTTATCCGTTGCGGACGTACATATTAGTGTTGCGGACGTACATCTGTGAACTAATTCACAGATGTACGTCCGCAACACTTCAAGAGACCATGTATTGAATATGTAAACAGATACAGAACAAAATAAGTTTTGAACATTAAGTATGAATCATCAGCTTTAGAAAAATACTTACTTCATTGGTTTCCAACATTGCCAAAGTATTGAACGGAGCGGTTAAAAGTAGCAGCTTTTGGGAAGTGTGCATCCGCAACAGAAGGTACTAAATTTAATCCAAAATGCACAATTCTTAAATAATTGGTCATTTTAAGTCACTATTTTATATGATACATAACACATGTTTATTGTTGCATTGATTCTATCTATTTGTAATACTTGCCTTAGTTCATTCATGGAAATAATTGCACTTCCATGGAGCGATTTCTACTCAAAAATGCCCTGTACGTCCGCAACAACCTCAAAATCAGCCAAACCAAGAATGTTAGGTCAAGTTCCATGAAACTACAACCCAACCTTTGATATGATACATAAATTAGGTTATTTCGACGATTTTCAATTTTTTCAATTTTTTCAATTTGGGTTACCTAATTGCGGAACTGCCCCTTAGCAAAACTTTGATTATAAAATACAATAATTACTTTTGCAAACATATGTATTAAAAATTGGATGTGACGGTTTATTTAATAATATAAAGCACCCTCTACGTTATGTGATTTCAAAACCTGGAAAAGCGCAAACTTGTGATACCGTTTACACCATAACTCAAAAACGAAATGTCGGATTTGTATAATATTTGGTATATAATATTACGCATACAACGGGCTACAAATCATGACGCCCGTCTTTTGAAATTCATTTCCAAATTTGAATTATAATGCAAAATTAGCTGATTAGTCGATCCTTGGTTGCCATGGCAACGATATAAACAAATCGGCTCTATCATTTTGTGCGGAATGTTACTTTCAGTCACCAACCCATAACATTACATCAAGTTTGAAAGTTTGTGATATGGGCTAAATTAGGGTATGTATCACTATTGGGTCCAGCCATGGGCAACTTGTGATAGTTGTTACCCAATATAGGGGCTAATGACCCAAGACCCCCCTTAAGAGAGAAGATCTGTAAGCAAAACTCTTAAAATTCAGACAAAATCAAAAAAATCAAATTTCCTGAAAATGGTGGTGGTGAAAGTGTTTGGTGAGGTAGCAATAAAAATGATATTAAAAAAATCGGATTTGCTTTGTTGCCATGGCAACAGGGAAAACAAAAGAACATCCGATATAGCAAGAAATTGCTATTTGAAAATCTCAAAATTTGAGTTTTTTTGCAAATTGTCACAAAAAGTGTAATGAATAAAAATTATTACTGCTTATATATTATGTTGCTACACGTGTTGCTCTACAACAAAATAAATAATACAAAAATAAATTGCGTTTCGGGAAATCCCCAAATGGATGCTTAAAAATCCCCATATTTGACCAATTTCAGAAGTCTGATTTTAGGTCAACTTTGAACCCGTGTATAAATCCAGGTAGTGATATGTTTTATATGTCCAATTCAGGATAGAAACAATGAATCTTGCTCAACTCAAATCTACTTTAAAATAACTGGGATATTACTTTTTGAAAGGGTACTGGCCCGTCAAATTTGTCTCATTCTGTAAAAAGGCTCAAATTGAATGTATTAACATTTTCATGTTTCGGGTACTCGAAAAGGTAAAATATCAAGTATAAAGTCAATTATATTGTTTAAAATGTCTCATACTAGTTTTGTTTTAATTTATTTTAGCCAAATAAATAACTATTTGCGCATGCGCAGAATTTATACAGCTAATAACTTGCTTATTCCTATATAATAATCATGACATTTGGTCAGTTACTCTATTGGATAAAAGATTTCCTGTCAGATCGTACCCAGCAAGTCATTTTGGAGGGAAAGAAGAGCAGTGTTGCCAATGTCTCATCGGGGGTACCCCAAGACACAGTACTGGGGCCCTTATTGTTTCTGGTTTTCATCAACGACCTGTCTGAGTGTGTTTCATCAAGTATTCGCCTCTTTGCTGACGATGCCCTCCTATATAGACCTATCCAATCCCAAGAGGAAGACCTCGCTAATCTACAGCTATGGGAGAAGAAGTGGATAATGTCTTTCAACGCAGACAAATGCGAAGTGTTAAGAATCTCCAACAAGAGAAACAACATCATTGGAGTATCACCTATTTCATCCATGAGACTGCACTCCGTACCGTAGAAGAGGCGAAATATCTTGGTGTCACCATCCATAAAAATCTCAACTGGAAACCTCACATCAACAATATCTGCAAAAAAGCAATAGCACCCTTGCCTTCATCCACCGCAACCTGAGGAGATGTCCTTCTAAGATCAAGGAACAGGCCTACAAAACATATATTCGTCCCACCCTTGAGTATTCGTCTTCAGTGTGGGACCCACACACCTCAGAGCTGATCTCCTCGATTGACATGGTGCAGCGACGTGCTGCTAGATTTGTTACGTCTGACTACAAACAAAAAAGCAGCGTGACCAAGATGCTACATGAACTTCGATGGCAGACTCTCTATGAACGCCGGGCTCAAAGTAAAATCCTCATGATGTATAGGATCATGCATGGCATTGTCGCCATTCCTGCTGCTCCACCCTACTTGCACCCTTCTTCAAACCTAACCAGAGGTCACCATCTTCACTTCCAACAGCAACACTGCAGGATCCTTTCATACCAGCACAGTTTCTTTCCAAGTGTCATTTGCATTTGGAAAGCATTTGGAATGCACTACCATCCACTGTGGTATCAGCTCATGCAGTCTCTGGAGATCTTCCGGAGCCGCCTGAAGCCACTCACCCTTTGCTAGCCAGCCATGGGCTCCATTTTTACTTGCACCTGAGAGTTTTTGTTTACGTACCCTTCGTTAATTAATGTTCCCATGATCGGAACCATTGCATCAAATACGACAATACTTGTGGTAGAAGTAGAAGTAGAAGTTAGACAGGCACCCGGTACAAACATCACCACTCTGCACCATCAATTAACATGCTGCAGTACTTCACCTGTGCCTAACACTACAATTCAGGTAAAACATTTTGTAGAACACTCATATCTTATATTTTTACAATATACATTACAGAATTGGCTCTATACATGTAAACAACACCAACACATAATTTGGTGTTTCAATTTCATAATATGCAGGCTTGCATCAATGTCCAAAACCAATGTCATGGCCAATTGGGTAAACAATCAAACATATAGTAACTATCTTAGGAAAGTGGACTATAATTTATATCATGGCTAGCTATAAGCATGATAAGCCACGTTGAAAACATTTAGCAAAACATATTATATAAGGCAATAAAACATGTTTAGCATGCCCTCCCGCTTCCTTTTTGGGTCAACTTATTTGGGCTTAAACTATTTTATACAGATATATCTCCACAATAAACATTAATAAATTGAGGTGAATTGGTTGGTAGCATATACCAGGGAATTATATGTGATTGTATAGTTGTCTACATATTTTGTACTTTGACAGGTAGTGTGTGATGTACAGCAGAACCCGTTTATAAGCAGCAAATGTCGTGTTCGTTTCATCCATATGTGGCCAGTCCTTGTGGACATATTCCAAGAGTTCCTTCTCAGGAAACTGTCTTTGTTCTTGGTTGGTTGGTATATACGTTTTTCTGTGATGACTGACAGCTCGTGACTTTGGTGATGACACGCCACTTTCGTCGGTCAGCAGCCAATCGATAAATGACTGAAGTAGGATGCCCAACCATAGTTTTTATTCTGTCAAACCATCTTGACCTGTGCCGGCCTGGTCCGCGTGCACCCTCGATCTTGCCCTGCATGATCACCTTCTCTAGACAGTTTCTTTGGCGCCGGGCAATATGATCGAAATAAGAGAGAGTTTGGGAATTGATCAGCCCAAGTAGCCTTGTCTTCACACCAACCTCCTGTAGCACACTTGCGTTGGTTCTCTTCATGACCCAGGTGATCCTTAGCATCCGGCGCCAACACCACATTTCAAATGCATTGATTTTATTGCAGCTTGCAGTTGTCAGCGTCCAGGGTTCACAGCCGTAGGTTGAAATAGGGAAACGAGTGCTTTGACCAGACGTACCTTGGTTGATATAGTGATGCCTCTGTCAGCCCATATTTTTAGAGCTGTGTCATTGCAGATCTAGCCATAGCCAAACGACGCCTGATTTCTGTATGACATCCTCCTTCTTGTGTGATGAGAGATCCGAGGATCTTTTTGTTCTTACCAACTGCAATAAAGACATTTCATCACATTTGCGCAGTCTACAACTTATGAAACCAGTGGAGATGGAAATGAAATAGATGTGATTCTCTCTAGGGTAGGCAAGTTTGGTTAGATCCAGTAAAGGTGGCAAAACAAATGAGACTAGATAGCAAAGGACAGAAATGGCGATGACAAAAAAAGCGATTCAGTACAAGTGAATATTTGACATCCCAACAGATATCAAGTTTTTTTCAAGACTTGCATCAAAGAAACGGACAACTGGAGGAGGACTAATCCGGAAAGATTTGGATGAAGTCAATGAAGAAAATGAAAATGGTTGTGACAGTGCATGTGAATTAGAACAATCGGAAAACCTGAGAAGAATTGTAGAGAGAGAACTACAACTTAGGGAACAGTTTGTACGCGATAAATTTATCGCGACTGTATCGGGGCCTAATATGTTTTGGACCCGATGTTTTTCAAGTTGATACGCGATAAAATAGTCATCAGGCCCCGATAAAATAGACATCGGGGCCCGATACGAGGCCTCTGCCATACCCTGGGGTATGTTTAGCAAATAGAGCGGGACATTGTTTAGCAAATACACGAGGATAATACAATTTACGTTAAACATCCATAATCAATAACATTATCTCTAAAAACATGAAATGCTGAATTTGTACCTTACAACTAGAATAAATAACCCGAAGCTCTATTTACATACCGACCACTTATCTTTCGTTATATTTAAACAAGCGGTAATACGCTACTCGATAAATAATCCTTTGCTACTCGCAACTGTACGCGATAAAAATCTCATCGGGGCCTGATAAAAAACTCATCGGGGCCCGGAACATTCTCGCAATTTTTATCGCGTACAAATGGAACTGCTCCCTTACTCATCCAATAATTTGCGGATTATTGAATATTTGTGAGCTGGTGAAAAAGCAGAAACTCTCGTCTAGTACTAATATTCGGACTCTTATTGACATTAGTAACCAATGGGTATCAGTACAAGTGATATAACAACACATATCAGGTGAAAGGCTCCATATATTGATAAGATTAAAACATTTGTTGGTCAGTGCTCTTGCAGTCGACACTGAATTCAATAAGCACCATCCAACTATGTTTTTACATCATTCTCCCATTAATCAGTATTTTTATGTGAAAATATAGTGTTCAATCTCAATTTTCAGAGATAGATAATGTATGCATGCATGTGAAGGGTGTAGGTTAATTGGTGGGTGCGGGTTTAGGGGTGATGTGGTGGGTGGGTTGGATAGGTTGGTGTGGTAGGGTTAGCTTGGGTGGCAGGGTTTGGTTGGGGTGGTTGGGATAAGTTGGGGTGAGTGATCTTTTAATTTTCAAAGAATTTGCATGTTTTCAGATTTTAAAGATAACTCTGCATTCCATTATTTCAATGCTGTTATAATGTATGTCAAATTATAAATATGCATGCCCTACTTAGAGATACAAAGGTCATTCCTGACATCACCTCTGAAAAAAAAAAAAAAATTAGGACACAAAATTATCCCAAATAGCTAAACATTTCATTTCCTATGCAGGATTAACATATTGGGACATGTTGCATTACCTTAGATATAACAAACTGTAAAATTAGATTTAGCATTTTTTATGAAAATAGCCATTTTTGTAGAATGTGTGTAACATACAGGACCAAATATCCCAGTTATTTTATTTCCTGTATGATTTACCAAAGGTATGAATAGTTAAATCCATGAACAAAAATATTTCAAAAAACACTACCTCGGCTGCTGTGGCGTTTCAAAGTTGAGGTAAAATGAGGTTATGGAAAATCGCTAAAAAGAGTGATTTTTCAAAGGTTGTATTGGGGATTTAAAAAAGTGCAGACAAATCTGGCAACATTTTTTATGTAAAGTTGAACAATGATACATTATAGTAAAATCATAATTGATATTATTTTATGTAGCAGGTTTTTTTTTGTCAGTAGCACAAACCTACCCTATTCAGACTCTTGAAAATGGTAAAATACTTCAATTTTCATCATCATATTTTGAATTGCGTTGCCATGGCAACCATGACACTAGGGGGATCATCATGGTAGGACAAACTATTTGACTCAAGACCTATATCCTGCCAAAGTGTCGATTAAATTTGGTGAACTTCATTTTTTAATTTTGTCTGAACCTTGCTAAATGCTTCTGGACCCTATCTCTTAAATAGCTTTGATAACTTACTTATTTCACAATTATCACCAACAAACTCCCTTAGACACTGGCATGTGTACGAACCGGTGCCATCCACACACCCCCCTCCATTTTTGCAAGGGTTAGACTCACACTCATTGCTATCTGCAAAATCACGTTTATGTACAAGGGTCATTCAATAAGTTCTACCTCCTCACTCATAACATCGCTAATATGTATCAGTTTTAGACATATGAAGAAGCCCGGTATTACAAGAATCATATGATATTCAGAACTCTATATTTAAGGAAACCTTTATATTAGTGCCTTTACAGAGCAATACGATTCCAAATTACTTCAAAATTATGGTTTGAAGAGGTTGAAAATAGATTGTCTTGCCGCAGAACAGTTTATATTCTAAATTCACTCTTAAACCATGATTTTGTAGTAATTAGGAATCATATCACCCGGTAACTCAGAATGTATTTATGATTTATGATCAGAACAAGCAAATCTGCTGTCAAAATAAAATCAAGGATAGAGGGCGTCCCATGGAAAAGATCGCATAATATGTCTTTAAAATATATAGTGTCATTACAATTTTGAAAGTTTGTGATATGGGCTAAATTATGGTATGTATCACTATTGGGTCCAGCCATGGGCAACTTGTGATAGTTGTTACCCAATATAGGGGCTAATGACCCAATAACCCTTAAATAGCTTTGATAACTTACTTTTTTCACAGTTATCCCCAACAAAACCGCTAAGACACTGGCAGGTGAATGAACCGATGCCATCCAAACAGGATCCTCCATTTTGGCAAGGATTAGACTCACACTCATTGCTATCTGAAAATAAAAATGTAGGTAAAAAATCATGTATAATTTATATCTAATAATAAATCTTCTGACTACCCCCAATCCAGAGTCCGTCCGATTGCAGGGACATTTGTAATGCCCCATTGGGATACTCAATGGTCAGGTCAAATGACCAAAGTAACATTATTAGTTATGTTCGCATTAGTAGGGTCATTATCTTGGATTCCGTGAACATTTTCTTGCTACCTTAGTTTCTTAGTGAATTTGTCAACTATAACCATTTTAAAAGAAAATGAGCTCCCATGCACCTCTCAAAAGTGACGGGAACGTTCTTTTATAGCGCAAATTCCAAAATGGCCGCCATACAGGGGCCCAAAAATTCAAATGGCTTTAATTAAGCTAAAAAGCACACCACATTGTTCGGCTGAGCACAAGGATTCCGAAAAAGTATAGTTTGCCCTACTTCCGATGTTTGGTTAACGAGTTATCGGGTAAAACGTATAAAGGTCGTTGACCTTTGCATATGGGGTCAAAATTTAAACTTGCTCCTATTTTACAAACAATATCTCAAATTGTTCGTCTGATTGCAAGGATTCCAGAAATTATAGTTTTTACCACCTAGAGTGTCTGTTGTACCTTATAAAGGGGTCAAAAGGTCAGATTCTATATAGGTCAATGTACCTTGACCTTTTGACCTACATAAAATATTCCCGGTTGTAAAAGAAACACTATTTCTGGAATCCTTGTGATCATACGTCACTTTTGAGAGGTGCATGGAGCTCATTTTCTTTTAAAATGGTTCTAGTTGACAAATTCACTAAGAAACTAAGGTAGGAAGAAAATGGTCACGGAATCTAAGATAATGACTCTACTACATGTCATGTAATTCCATTACAACTACAACAGCATAATAAATCACAACAAGAATATGAACTTATACAGCAGTATCAACACTTTATTACAAATTTATTACAAAATCGTTTTTTCTCAATATGGCCGACAAATAGTATAATTATTTCAGAACCGTCGCTTTGACCAGGTGGTGAAAGCATCCATGTTTAGTTTAGATAATATTAGTTTGGATACATATTAGTTTATATTTGAGTCGTAGATGGTGTTGTATGAGTGTTTTGAGCCGTAGACGGTTCTGTAATCAGAAAAGGTTTATGTATATTGTATAACAAACAATATATTATACAATCACATTTATGTCTCCAAGCAAAAAATAAACACTGCAGTGCAAAATAAATAATGTTATTAGTTACCAAATTATTTCAGGTGGAGTTTACAATAGCTTTTATCTAAAAGTTGTGCCCATTTAAATAGATGAGTTGGGCCAGTGTCGCCGTTTTGGGCATTAACAATTGGTAAATTATAGTGATTATTGACTTTGAACCATAAAGTGATCATTACGCAGGGTTTATGAGAGAGGAAACATAGTTATGTTTTTTTTTTTTTTATCTTTCGTTTTCCTTTTAGAAACATTTAAATATTTGTTATTTGTTTAAATACCGATTCTTTTGAACTTAAATATGTCTACCACTGAACAGGGTTCCAACTCGATATTCGTAGTGTGATCCATTTATTATAGTTTGCCATCGATTTGTCACTTAAATGTATTATGCAAAAGTGGTTTTGCGACTACTTTAGACTATTGACTATATCTTCATCATGATACCACCGATTTGAGCTAAAAACAACATTTATTTTGTAGAGTAAGTAATTGTTTCTAATGACAAGAAAAACAAAACAAAAATGACAAACTTCTAACCAGGTTTGTTTAAATGTAATACTTTGTTTGGTTACAGTATGTATCAGACATATGAAAAAGTCCGGTGAAGAAGAATCCTAAATGATTTTCAGCATTGAAGCATGATTATATTTTATTGCCTTATATAAAGATTCAGCACTTACTTATTTCGCAATCATCACCAACAAACCCGATAAGACACTGGCAGGTGTATGAACCGATGCCATCCACACAGGATCCTCTATTTTGGCAAGGGTTAGACTCACACTCATTGCTCCCTGAAAATGGAAATTATTAGACCGGACATGAAAAAGGATGTGTTTTAACCCTAACTCGCCGGGTGTATTTTTGGGATGAAACTAAATAATTCCAAGTTGGGGGAAATCAGTACCAGCCGCTAGCATTGTAGGGATTTGTAGTGTGTAGGGTTGTAAGGGTTTATGAGATCCGTATTTTTTTTAAATGTTCTCAAATAATCTATAATTTCTTTTGTTTTGTTTTTAATTTGAGGGTATTTTACAATGTTTTTGTTTTTATATTTTCCATATTATTAAATCATCTTTATTCAGTCAAATAACCACATAAAAATAAAGAAGAGAACATTAAAAACCAAGACAACTGGGGCCTATACTGACCACCAGGCAAGGTGTTACATAAAGTACTATTGCACAATGATCGATATAAAAATCACATATAACATTAAAAAGGGAGGTGAGTCGGTCGTGACAGACCTGCTGCCATGAGGACCTATATACAATTGGTAACGTTCCAATCCCGTTCGTGTCTTGATTGGAAAATGGAAAAAGAAGACATCAGACTCTTTTTCGAGATGTTGTTTTTGAGAGCTGTGTATTTAACGTTGCATTTTAGGGTTCGTAGGAGACCTCTCAGACGTGTCTTATTAGATTTTGTTATGAGGCCCCTTGATCCTATTTCAAAGGGGATCAAGGAGCACTTGTAGCCTGCGTCCGAGATATCTCCTACCAGGGCAGCATATCTGTCAGTCTTGAGTTTATTAGCTTTATCAACATTTGTTTCAAACGGCACTGTGAGCTCAAATAAAATAATCCTTTTTTGAGCAGGGAATGTTAGAACAATATCAGGTTTTTGAGCTGTTGGTATGATGTCAGGAGGAACTGTCCCCCCTCCGGTGAGGTACTCTTCTATATCAGCGTTGATCAAGAATCCCTTGTCTTTAAAAGTCACACTATCTTCGAAAGCGGAGATCAGAATGCGGATGATATTGTTGATATGGCCGCCAGAGGTAGCGATCAAGCATCTGATTACAATTGTTGAGGATGTGGAGAAGAGTACCTTTTTTGGAACAGAGGGGGCAGTTACTACTTAGACGTTTCCCCCATTTGCAAAGGTTTGCAAATGTGGGGAGACTGTCAATTGCAGCATTAATTGCAAACTTAAGAACGCCTTCAGGAAGACCATACATAATAGATTTCCACGTAAGATTATTTTCAGTTTCAAAGAGTAATTTTGCCGTGTCCCCCTGAGTGATGAGTGGTTCAACTACCGACTTCCAATCTTTTTTCAAAGTTGCTTTGACCTTGTTTTTTGTATTTTTCCAGACCGGTGGCTGTTCGGAATCTATGGAATTACAGTGGACTTGGTCCGCGAGAGCGATAGTGGAATATTTATTGCTCCAAGTCGATTCTCTTTGGAGTTTTAAGTCCAGTGCTTTGTTGGTAGTTGAATCACCAAGACATCGGGTTCTACTGTACAATAAGCAGTGAGAAACATAATATATATCAGAAACACGTGGGATATCAAGTCCACCATTCATATGCACCAGGGCTATGTTAGCACCATATTTGGACGTGCCCAGCCATTTCTTAATAAATTGGTCACTTTTTCTATCAAGACAGAAACGCATAGATGGTAGGCAGTATCTACTGTACATCGCAAGTTTGTACTCGTTGCGGACGGGAGAACTATCAATATTGGCAATACTTGATTCAAACTTGGAGTGAATCATATCATAAATATTACTTTGGCTGCCAGAGTGAGTGATAAGGGATCCGAGAAAACGTTGGGGGTCTTCTTTGACAGGAATGATACGCGTACCATCTATGTTGTATTCAACCACCTTCGGGACTCCACCACAAAGGGAAAGTGACTGACATTTACTTGGTTTTAATGTGAGACCCATGCTTTGTGTCTTGGATTGGAGTTCATTCTAACAGAGGCCATTATTGCAAATAAAATGTCTCAGAACTTTTATCGTAGTGTAATCATGATAATGGTTATAAGGAATAAAAACCTTCGCAGCGGACTGTAAAGTAGAATTGTTTGGGATTTTGACGCTCTATTCAAGCCATTATGAAATGATCATACCATTGTAATGGCAAAGATGACAATAGTATTCAGGAACAGATCTACGAACTAGTGACATGATATATTTCAAAAGGAATGAAGCGATTGCAGCGAACACAAGATAATAGGAACATGTAACGTTTACAAAATGAATTTCATTTACTACTCTAAATATATATGCATAGCAAAGATGATAAAATGTACGAACAAAGAAGAAAAAATGAGACACAAATTATTACAATATAACTGTGTAAACGTGTTACCATGGATACGTTTCTGGCCTAATCAAGTTGATGACATGATAGTGAATACGATCTTTGTTTATTGAGATTATTGCAATTAATTTTAATTAAAAAGCAGGGTTCTTGTATCAAAGTGCGTTCGTAAAGGTTAATTAAAACATATTATATATTATTTATGACATGGGTAGGTTAATGAAAACATTATATTACATTTAACTTAGTGCTAGAAGTACCTGCGTCTATTCATCAAAATTTTGTAGTATTGTATATAATTATTTAGATTATTTACAGTTTTGATGTTTATATAAATATAAATGTCCTGTCTCCCATGCCTAAATGTTAATCGGCCAATGCTGGTAATTGGCGGGCCATCATGGTGTCCCTTAACTTATACTAGATATGGTTAACTATTCTTTTCATGGCATGTCGTATCCCTCCGAACAATTTGAGACCATTCTGAGCAAAATCGGAGCATTTTGAGAATTTGATCCATGTACCAAAATAATTAGGAAAATATTGACCATTGACCTTTTGCCCTGTATCTTGGAAACTAAGCATCGTGTGGAAATACAACCATTATTTTTGTTGCTCTTAATGATCTCAGGAACAGTTTGATATACATACCACCGGAATCTCAGCATGTTTGCAATTTGACCCCTGTAGTACTTTCAGGAGGTCTAGGGCCTAGGGACATAATGTCTTGGATGACCTAAGTAACTTTAGGGGGTCAAACCTTCTGTACTTTGTGGGTTGAAATCATGTGTGACAGGCTCCCAAACTATACACTCTCAGAACAGGTATTAAATAACCATGGGTTAAAAGAATGTTGGTTAAAAAGTATACAACATTGGTTAAAAATGAAGCGTTGGTTAAAAATTACTTTTAATACTGCGTTGGTTAAAGAGTAAAAATTTAATCAATTTTTAGTTTATTCAACGTTGGTTAAGGCATCATAATTTTAACCAACAATAGGTCATAACAAGATTCCCGCCAAAGAATTTCATTGGCGAGGACAATATTTTGCGCATATTATTTAGACCACGTCAGAATTTGTATATGAAATCAATCGTGTTATTGTCCGCTCCTGGTATTTACATTGGCGCTCTTCAATTGCCAAACTAATATTGGACCAATATTGGTTTTACATTGGTGCTCTTCAATTGGCATTATGTTGGCAACCAATATTGTTCCAATAATGGGCACATTATACCAGGGGCGGAAATAACACGATTGATTTCATATACAAATTCTGACGTGGTCTAAAAATTGCGGCCGCTGGTTAAGTTATCGCATCCCGGCCTCGTGGCTAGGATCTTGTGCCTTGTCCTGTCCCTTGTTGGTCCTGGCCACGGGTTGGCGCCAATATTGAAAGCCAATATCGGGCCAATGAAACATCAATATTGTAATGTTGTATGGGTTAAAGTTTAGCACAAAAAAGAAGAAGTTTAACCAACATTTTTTAACCAACTACTGTTGGCCAACAAATGACCAACAAATGAGTAAAAATTGTAACCAACCACAGGTTAAAGTTTAACCAACCACTGTTGGTCAAAACATATTAACCAACAAATGATTAAAATGTGTAACCAACCACAGGTTAAAGTTTAACCAACAGCTGTTGGTTACAGTTTTAACCAACCAATTGTGTGGTTCACCTGGTAACCTCCCGTTGGTTAAAATTTTAACCAACATGGTTAAAGATTTTAACCTTTGTTCTGAGAGTGTAGAGTTTTGGTCACTGGGATGTTTGTATAAGAAGCGGCTCGGCCAAGATCCTTCTTTTTTTCTTCTTTTTTTTTGGGGGGGGGGGGGGCAAACTTTCTAGCACTAGCTCCATGCTGCTATCTGCAAATTCAGATGTTGTGTACATTGAACACTCAGAGGTGAAGATTTTAAGCGAGCTCTGCAGTGATGGCACCCAGATCTACGGTACCCCCATGCAACCCCCACCAGATGCCCACAGGAAAATGTAGATAAAGACTAATTGACATACCATGTGGCTAGTGAGTTCTCAGATCTAATTTTAAAGAAATGATGGGATTCTTTATTATTGATTAAATTGTTGATAATGCTGTTGAAGTTTTTATTATCTTTGTGATGTGATTATCAGCAAGCTGCCTCCGATGGACACTGGATTGGGGTAGTCAGAGATTGGTGTAAACAGAGGATCTATTTTAGATATACTTACAGCATAATTGAGCTCTTTCCAGTAGTTGGTCAAGCATCGCTGGTGTCCAACTAGTGCTGTTGGTAATCGCATTTGGTTGGTCCGTAAACCAGAAATGATCGGGTACCACATCTTGATCGACTTTCAAGCAGCCTTGTGTACTAATAAATGTAGGCGCCACTACCCACTGGCAGTAACACATTTCTATCCACGGCAGTGACCATCGATATCGTCCAGTAGAAGGGTCTAGTCTTTCCCTTAGCAGACACACATGTGCGTTCACGGTCGATGAGAAGTATGCTATATAAATTTGACCATTTTAGAATAAAATCGTATTTTCTTAGGTTAAACTAGACAAAATTTGACAATTCTAGCATAAAACAGCTACGTTTTTCGCACCAGCGAGTTTTCATACCAAATTAGTTAGAACTAGACAGAATTTGACAATTATAAAGTAAAATGGCAAAAAATTTAGCGCGCTTTGCGCGCATCTTCTTTTCTTCATTCACCTTACAAATTATTGCCCCCACCCCTGATTATGATGCTGGTGCCGCCAATGGTTGGTGTGATATTATCAGGAATAAAGGTGCCATTTGAAATTATTACCTTCATTTTATTGTCATTATATCATGCACTGCGAGCGATCAACCCCGTGTAGGTAACAATCAGATGTTGCAGTTTTTACTGATTTTTTGGATACGTTGTAAGGGTAACAATTGCCTTAATATCATCGCAAATCTAACTACTTTCCAGTGAGAATCACATCAATCATGCTTACCTATAAACAAATATAGTCTTAGCGTATGCAGGGTATTCGTCAGATAGTCCATGCTATGTTATATGATTTTCTTCTTGAAATATATCCCGGAATATAACTTTAAGGTTTAATATTGCAATTGTATGTTAGTACTGAAAAGTACTTCGCTCTCTATTTTGAAATCGTGGCATTATAAGTGTGACAGATGATGGCTATGCCTTTGTCTAGTCCGTCATCGTCACCATGGTAACGCGAGACAACTTAATACGGATTTGCCATAGGATATCTTAAGGGGTGGGTAGGAAACCTCAAAGAAGATTTCTTAAAGGTGTATGTTCTGATCACTTTATTTTGGCAATGAATTTTTTTCACATCAAGATATTTTGATATCAGATGAATCCCCATCTTTTTCTCATTACGTCTGTAAAATCTTAGGGGCCAGAATCAGAATTTTGTGAGGGCCTTACAAAGCTAGTCGTGCGGAACTTTTGCTACTGATCCTCTATCCAAAATTGATTAATCTCGTCTGGTCCATCAATTAATGACTACAAAACCATTGGCGCATATCATACCTTTTAATTTGATATGAATGAGTATGTCAGCCAAAGCGGCTCAATTTGTTTCCCGAATAGAAATAATAAACAATATGCTTTTAACATGTTTATTTCGTTCGAAACTTCTCAAAAATCAAGCTAATTGAAGTATGTAACAAGCTCTTTCATCGTACATACATTATTGATTAGCTATGTTTTTAAATGTTTTTTTTCTATTCCATCATATTCATGTTTTGAGTTTAGTTTGTCATTGTAATCTTTCGTGGCATTGATATTTTTGGAACATTGTTTTTATTTTTTATATTTTGATCAAGGAAAGTTGATCATCAAAAGGGTTTTAATGTATTCGTTTTAATTTTGTAATTGTTTATTGCTACAATGGTGTTAATTTGCACCATTTCAAGTTGATACAAGTGCAGACAGATAGCTACTGATGTTTTATAGTTTATATTTATTGAAATTCAAGTGTATGAGTTACCATCACCATATCATAAATGTATTGTTAATTATAGGCTAAAATCCTAATCCATAGGATTGGTTCTTTTATTATGTTATGGGAAGTCTATTTGAGAGTCAAAGCCAATCAACTGGTCTGTGTACTTCAAAAACTTGACCATGCAGTAATCTCTTTCACCAGTTCATTAAGTTTAAAGGTTTTTTGTATTGTGTTGGAGTTACTTATTCATTTCTGTAGCAGAGTTTAATTTTTGGTTTTGTTTATATAATGATAATAATAATAATACTAATAAAACACTAATGATAACGTTAAGGAGAAATAATACATGACATTAACTAACAATAACATTCATTAACATTAATAATTAAATTATGCTAATTTATTAAAGTTTTCACAAAATTTGCACGATTTTTACGACGGGCTGTCTTTAGTCACTTGCTAGGGACAGCCCGTCGTACAAATATGCAAATTCATTGAATATTTGAATAAATTTGCATAATTAATTAGCTCTTAAAGTAATTCCCGTTGTTATTTATAACGGAATAAAGAGCATTATTAGTTGATGAAAGAAACTACGTTAGGGCGAAATACTATTTTCGCCCTAACGTAATAATGAGTGAATATCAAAAACCTGTTTCGCCCTAATGTACCTGTTAGCAAAGTAATAATAATAATAATAATACTATTATTTAATAATAATAATAATAATAATAACACACACTTATATATAGCTTAAAGCAGCGGCACCAATGCGCTTATATGTTTAACAAGTTACTAGGCAACTGCTACTTAAGTCACCCATGTAGTTGTAAGGGAAGTTATTTTAAATCATTTTCCATCAGAGTCACTAAAGTAATAAAGTCCATCTTATTTCAGCCTCCATCGGCACATCTTACTTTAGTTACTAACAATTTGGCATTATGTTCCGACTCCTTAACACTTTTGTGTGTCAATTGCCCACTACGTGGTCCACTTGTAAGACTGCAAAGGACATAATGATGCCATAAGGGCATATTATAACCTTCATAACCCTGAAAGTGGACCACATAGTCAGAGGTTGATAAACTCTTAGATGATTTATTACCAGCGAAATGTCAAATCACAGGTTAAAAAGTGTTAAGGGAGTGGGAACATAATGGATTATGCATACATTTATATTGGAGATTTAATGAAGTTATCATGAGTTTAGTTAAGTGTTAACACATCTATGAGGGCTCCGGTTTATCGCCTTTGTTTTAGTTAATTTTCCCCGACAAACACCCCTACAATCTGTTCGTGAAGCATCAGCAAAATTAGTTTTAGTAATCAGCACGTTTCGATATACCACCCTGCGACAAGTACAATATCAAAACATTTTGAATTAAAAACATGCCATCCGAGTTGGCGGGGACTTGACAGGATATTTATGAAGAAAGCATATTATGATAGTTTATGCTCACCCTTCAGTGGGACTGTTCCTCCACCCATTTTCAACAACATTGAGTACAATTGTGTAAATAATGTGAATATCTATTGATATTTTAAGGCTACAAATTGTATGTATTTGTTATTTGTGCAACTCCAGCACAAACTCTTTGAGATATATATATACATACATAAAAATTCAAAGTTTAGACCTTCCGAGAAAGGGAGTCGTTACTCTGAGTTTCATGCTTAACGCAATCATCAGACGACAAGGATACTGATTGTGTGACTGGTTGGCTATGGACTAGATTAGTATGCATACACTTTCAATGGTGTTTAATCACTAAAAGTGTGTCACACTTCTCCAGCCCGTAAGCCAGCCAGTCCATTTCTCAGGACCGGTCTAAAAGCTTCGAGGATAGCTTAATAGTGCTCAACTGATAAAAAGTCAGGAGCATAACATAAAGTATAAAGTCATGAATATCGAATCGATTTCATGGTCAGACTATCTTTCGAATAACAGTGCTCAAATCCAATAAAGGATGAGCTATATAAAAATTCAAAGTTTAGACCTTCCGAGAAAGGGAGTCGTTACTCTGAGTTTCATGCTTAACGCAATCATCAGACGACAAGGATACTGATTGTGTGACTGGTTGGCTATGGACTAGATTAGTATGCATACACTTTCAATGGTGTTTAATCACTAAAAGTGTGTCACACTTCTCCAGCCCGTAAGCCAGCCAGTCCATTTCTCAGGACCGGTCTAAAAGCTTCGAGGATAGCTTAATAGTGCTCAACTAATAGTGTATGTATTTTATTCGTAAACTGTGTTTAAGTACATGCAAATCCAAAACAACCCCTTTGAGATACACACTGTTGAATTGAGGCATGCATTTGTTGCTCCCAGCGTCTTTACATTCGTAGATTCTGCATAAATGAAATCAGGCTATCAAGCACGAATATACATGAACTACTACCAGTGAAGTGGAACCAGTGAATTGGAACCGCTCAAAATACATTTACAGTTGATTAGAAAATATTTCAAAAATAATAAATGGTGCAGAACAAATGGAGTCTCTCTTATTAAAAAGAAATCATCTCGATTTAATGGTATATATAAAGGGTTGTCTGAAGATAAATTTATTGTTGGTATGGCAACGGTAGTATAAGATATGGATATGAATATCATTGAAGACTGGGGGCGGGGGGGGAGGGGTACTTAGTAGATATGAGATCATGGGGATTTGCCGCCAAATAGGGTCCCATTTTTCAACCGTCCCTAAGCCATGGGCATAATCGTAATGTTCTTCTTCACTTTTAAGGTTAAAAGTTATGCATTTTTAAGGCAATGATTCAACATTCTGAATCAGTAATTTTGGTATTTTCTCACATGCCTACTTTGAGTAAAACATGAGTAAAATCCAAACAAAAAGTGTGCACATTCAAATTCTAACTTAAAGGCATGCTACCATTCTTGGTTGATAGCCACCTCCAGTTTTCTTGGGAATTTTACAAGGTTTATACAATTTCTCCATGTTAACTTTGCACTGTCTGTCACCAAATGAACAGATGTATAACCAGTTAAACAACATCCACACCAAGAGGGTAGGGTACAGGGGCGAAGCCTAAAAGCTCCAGGGTTTTAGACGAAGTGATAATAACGCTGGAGTTGATTTTTTAACTCCACGTTACAGTTTTAGGATGAAATGATTTAGTGAAACATGTGATGAATTTTCTGGAATCATTATCAAAATTCATTTTACATTGAAATCAATGGGGATTTAATATTTACGACCGATCGTGTCTACCGTCTGATTTTCTTGAAAGCAGAATGTTGGCCTCATGCGTTGAATAAATGAAATGTTATGTATTTTCCTGTTTTGAAAACATCATCACATTTCCACAGACGACGGTGGACACGAACGGCCGTTAATTTTGAATTTCCGTTGGTTTCAATGTAACAATGGATTTTGATTATATGACCCCATACAATTCATCACACGTTGGAACTAAATTATTTCATCCTAAAACCACTGTGGATGGCTAACCATCCGCAGTTTCAGTATCATTTTTTGAATTTAAACCGTTGTTAAGCGTTCGTCCCATTCACTTGATCACGTAACCTCGTTCGCATATTTTAACCTGAATATTTGTGAATACGCCCGTGTCCAGCGTCGTCTGCATTTCCATCTTAAATGTGAATGTCGCCCTCTAGAGTTAAGTAATAGAAATGCTGGCATAATCCTGTTATACCCTACACACCTACATCGGTAGTATGCGTCGTTCTTAAAATCATGCACTATGAATACCTCTGTGAAGGGTATAACAGAATTACTCCGAAATGCTACGTTATGTGTTATAATTTTTAAAACAAAGCAGGATGTCTTTGTTCAACAGAGGGCGGTTGTACGGGATTTGTTTAAAGATTCCCTCTCTCCCTGAAATGTGAACGTTGCCATTAGATTTGCATTATAAAGTTGCTACTTTATTAACTATTTTTTAAAACAAAGGAGGGTGTTCTTTTCAAACAGAGGGCGGCACTGCATACAAGGCAAATTTGTGTGCGATTTGAATATACCAATATTAACTGTTAATCAAGAAAACAAATACATAACAATAGCACTAAAGTACGCGAAGTGAAATTCTAGGATGCTAAGGTAGGCCAATGCTTTACTAAGGATTAGAAAGTGCAAAACATTCTTCGCAGCGCTGTACTGCATACAATGCGAAATTGATACGTGAACGACTGAACACATGAACGAAGGCGAGAATACGTGAATAAAATCAAGTCACTCACTGTTAGTGATTACGAACCAAACAGACAGCAGAACACTCAGGGCCGTCAGATGGGGGGGGGGGGGGGGGTGCGTTGGGTGCGGACGCACCCCCCTGGATTTAAAAAAAAAAAATTGTTAATGTAAAAATTGCGTTTTTCTTATAGTTTCAAATTTCAATGATAGTAAAACTACTCATAAAACATTGACTACAGTGCTTTTTGGACTGCGGAATTTTGTGTCCGTGCGAAACATTTTGACGTGCGAATTTTTTTAACTTCAACCCCCCCCCCCCCCCCCCCCCCCCCCCCAAGCAAACGATGCTAATACACCTACGACGTCACCCACATTAAATTGAAGACTGAAACAATCATTGTAAACCAAACTAAAACAATCCAAACATCACGCCCCCCCCCCGTTTTTTCTTTTTTATTGTCATCACAAATACAAATACTTACCCTTTCGTCGATGTGCCAGTCACAAACACAATTTACTAACCCACTGACCCTCCACCTCTCCTGGGTTTGTGCCGGTGTGTACGAGGGTTGGTCATTAAGTTATAAAAGTGATCATGGTATGGGATGCATGAGTAATTCTATTGCGCGATAGTGTGATCAATACAAAGTATGAACCTTTGTCTTTCAAACAATGCACTTTTGGACTTTTAAGTATGAATTATGACGTCACAGCATTAGCTTAAAGGAAGTAAACTCTGGACACTGCCTGACATCTGTCAATATTTAGCTGGATATGAAATAGGTTGAAATATGGGTCGATAGATACGTTTGCGTATATCTCGGCAATTCAAGCAAGTTGTGGCAGCCATATTTGATTGATAAGTTCATGTATATCTTAATTTTGATTATCAACATAATTATTCACATTGATTTAAGCAATTTTCAATGTTTCTGATTAGATTTTGAAGGCACAGTTCAAAATTATCTGCTGTCTTCGCATGCGCATATTTTCTGTAGGTTTCATGTGAACAAGTTCCGATAATTAGGTAACTATCTAATGGAATCGCCCAAACTGGTTAATTTCTTGGATTTGTCCTCATTTTTTTCAATGGAAAAGGGCTATTTGAAATACTGATATTTGTGTACTTTTTATTCAATTGCTTTTCTTTACTTTTTCCTCTTATACTACATATTTCAAATTTGACAGGGATTAAATTTATTATCTTAGGTATCATATTCATGCCACAAAAATGGGATTTACCTGCTTCTGGTGTCATGTTATGCAATCTTCTTACCACGTGTTTCTTACAAACATTTCAAATTTCCCGCCAAATAATTGATTTAGCAGCGTCCAAAGTGTACTTACTTTAGGCTAATGCTATGACGTCATAGTTCATACTTAGAATCCAAAAGTGCATTGTTGGAAAGACGAAGGTTCATACTTTGTATTGAGTAACACTATCTCTCAATAGAATTACTCATGCATCCCATACCATAATCACTTTCATATGAGATTGGTATCATGGCGACTAAACAAAGAATTCAAGATGGAAAACCAAGTACGTTATGGCTTATCAAACAATTAAATATGTTCTATGGGCCCGACGAACCCATAATTTCTTGGTTTTTTTTATGGAGGTGGGTTTGGAAATTAGTGTAAAATTTGAAACAAATTGACAAATTTGAAGAAAAAAGACACATTTTGAAAACAATTGAACATTTTTGTACATTAATAACAACCAATGACTTTTACATTTGGAATTAAAATAAAACATGAACACTTGAACTTGAAATTTAAAGACCTGAGCGTAAGAAGTGAACAGAAAGTGTTATTGCATTGAAACTTGCATGGATTTTTGGTAAATTTAAGTTTCATTACACATAGGAGTTCTTGACAATCATGACGTTTTGTTCAAAATAAGTATTAATAAAATGTATTGATTTTTACCTTTGTCATTTCTTGCGCTCAGATTGGATCCATGGATAATTATCATATTTAAAGATATCAGAATTAATAATATTGGGTGGTTTCTTTTTAATATTCGGAAAAATGTATCCGTCGGGCTCATAGAACAGGGTGTTTTCGTCGCCATGACGAAAAGGATTACAACTTTAAAGTAATCATGCATTTGTAGAAGGTTGTTTACCTCTCAGCAATTTTCTAATCAAGTAGTTACATTTTATTGGACTCGTTAAAAGGCCCTTTTGATCATATATATATATAAACATACATTTAACACAATTAGTAACTGACCAGGTGATAAATGTGCTTTTACCTCAAACACTATGACTCCTATATAGACATTATTGAGTTTAAATTATAAAGTTGTTGAGAATGGTTGATTATTTAGGAAGTTACAATCCCAAATGTAATTTCAAGTACGATTTTCATTTTCGAACCTTTGTTTTTCTGCCCGCGGACTCGAACCGGCAAATGATTGATTACTTGTATTAGTAGTGCTAATTCACTTGCCCAGGTTGTTGGGTAGTCGGCCGGCCGCATTGGTACGAGTTGCATTGGTACGGTTGATCTATTACATCACACACGCTTTACTCTCTTAATGTAAACGAGTGAAATTGTCACTCGTGGTTCAGAGTGAAGTCATTGTCACTCGTAAAGAGTGAGTTTTCACTCGGTGTCGAGTGACTTTTCATTCTGTGCGGTTGATGAGTTCAGAGTGAAATTATTGTCACTCGAAAAGATTGATTTTCACTCTGTGTCGAGTGACTTTTCACTCTGTGCGAGTGATCAGTTGTACCAGATTTAAATAATTTGAGAGCCGGAACACAATCAAATAGAAAAATATTCAAACACTCAAAATATTCTTTATTTTATTAAATTTAAACAATATTGATGTGATAATTAATGAAGATATCAATGTTTATTGTTTCTGTAATAATTTTAAAGTCCAAATAATGATTAAATATAATAAATAACATTAATGAAACGCGTAAAGACATCATCGATAAAAAACACCATAGAAAGTAGAGTTAGATACTTTTACATAGAGAAATATCATGTTAATATATGATATCGTTTCACTACACACTTAAAAATAGGTAGTCAAAATTTGACTACTTTCTGTAGTCATTTTCAAATGACCCCTTAGTAAGTCATATATGACCCTTAATAAGTCAAATATGACTGCATACGGGGTTGATCTTTATATTTTGATTTCGTATGAATTAAAAATAACTATATGAATGAAGTCATATTTGACTTCTATTAAAAAGTCATTTTAAAACAACCCCCATTTGACCCCCATACAGGGTTCTTCATCTTTTGACTTGGTATGAAGTGGAAAATGACTATGTTAACATAGTAGTAATTTGACTGGTTTGGGGGGTCACTTTGGAATAGCCCTGGATGTAGTTAATTTGACCACCATACGGGGTTGATATTTGCCTTTCGACTTTGAATGTAGTTAAATTCGACTTTGTATGTAGTTAATAATAACTAGGTCTATATGGAGTTACAATTTAACTGCAGCAAAAGTCATCGTCAAAATGACTACCATGCCAGTCAAATATTAAATATTTTATGAATATTTTTGACATAACAATAGCTCAATCCTTCAACCAATTCAAAGAATAACAGCACATATTATTTCCATGTATTCAATTTCATCTACAATAATATGAAATTTAATTAAACACTATTTGAAAAACATGTCTCACAACGCCGGCGTCTTGATTAGGCAAATCATCTCACAACTAACGTGAATAACACCATGGAAAGTCGATTCGTAGGATAGTATACTGGTACATATCTAACCAAAAGAATTTAAGACATCACTGCTTGATGGCAGTGATTGTTCATATATCAGAAGCACATTATTGTTTTTATGAAGTAATAAACACAATGTTTAAAGCCGTTATACAGGTTTTCTTGGCCGGAATGAATGCCGACCTTGTGTTTCCCGACTTTCAAATTAAATCTAAGTTAAACCTTTGACTGCAATGAAGTCAACATTTGACTATAACGAAGTCAAAATTTGACTACAATGAAGTCAAAAGGTAAAGGAATAAAATGACCCTATTGTCAAATGGATTTGACCCTTTCCATATTATTATTGACTACATTCAAGTCATTATTGACTACCATCTTGACCCTTTCCATAAATATTGACTCGTAATGTAGTCAATTTTGACCCCTTTTGTAGTAATTAATGACTAAATTCAGGTCCTATTGACTACCACCAGGGTCGAAATTATTTGACTACATCTACAGGGTTATAAATGACCCTAATGGGTTCGGTGCATAGTTGACCCTCAAAATGGGGTCCAAAATGACTATTATAGGGTCATTTTTGACTACCTATTTTTAAGTGTGTACCAAAAGGAAGTGATAATGTAACATAGGCAAATTACAGCAGTTGTTTTGTCGAGAAAAGGTAAGTTTTGTTGGTAAGTTATTCATGTGCATGTGATTAAGTAATTAAAATATTCCATTATTGTTCACTCTCATTAAGGGTGAAGTTCACTCTAAATGAGTGAAATTCACTCCTTATATATTCACTATTTTTCACTCCAATGGAGTGATCTCTATAGGCACTCTTCGAAGAGTGAAAATTCACTCGTTCCTGGAGTGAACAAAATTCACTCATTTTTTGGAGTGAAAATGGTTCCACTTGACTTTCACTCTATTAGAGTGATCACTGTAGGCACTCCTTTAAAGTGAATATTCACTCTATTAGAGTGGAATTTCACTGTTTTACATTTAGAGAGTACCTGTCATACTCTCCCCGTGTTGAAAAGAAAAATGTGAAAATGAAAATCAGACTTGACCTTACATTTGGGTTTGTAACTTGGTCAAAAATCAACCATTCCTCTAGCGTGCAAGATCTCAAATTAAAGAAGAGGTGTTTTCAACAACTTTATACAACTAAATATGTTTATAGTTACACTTTTAGTGTCATCAGCACCTGGTAAGTTGATTGTTGTGTTGACTGTAGATATACAAAGTGTCTGGCGTCGAGTAAAAAGAAGAATACTGCCCTCAACATACTGGGCCGCTTTGGTCAGATATCCCCGTAACAACATCTTGCACACGATTAATGTTATCAATTTGTTTTTGTGTGCGGGCTGTAAAGACCTTTCATTGGATCCTACAATAGTCAAGTCTAATTACCGATTGTAATAAGTGCTTGTTCAGGTAATTACTGGATCCAGTATAATTTAAGTAGGAAGTTTTCAGATAACAGCATAATATTGGCTGATGGATACTATAGAATCAGATGTTTTATTTATATTTCTGGTTTAAATAAACCACTGCTTTAGATATTCGTGCGTGGGATTATCTTGTGAGATCGCACATCTTGTTGTATATGGCTATTATACTGAACAACGTGCAACATGGTGTCATCGGTATAATAACCCCGTCTACATGAAAGGCCAAAGTGATGTGTAATACGGCTCGATTGTGAATACCGTTTGTTGAACCTTAAACTATCATTTAACCATCCTACACACTAAAAAATCTTAAAAATACGTGGTCAAAATTCAACCACAAAAGGGTCATTTTTAACCCCGCTTACGGAGTCAACTATGCACCGACTAAAAAAGGGTCAAATTTGACCCCGGTGATCTAGTCAAAAACTTCACCCAAATTGTGGTTAAAAATGACTATCCTTGGGGTCAAATGACTTTATTTCTCTTTTTCTCTCTGACTATATTAGGGTCAAAAAATGACCATATTCAGGGGTCATTTTGATAACGGTATATCCCGATTAGCAAATGACCCCGGAACGGTGGTTGAAAATGACTATATTTAGGGTCATATATATTTAGGGTCATTCATGACTAGGGTCATTCATGACTATATTTAGGGTCATTTAAATATGACCCTTTTAGGGGTCATTTCAATATGATGCCAAATGACCCCGACAGTGGTTGATTTAACCACGAATAACATATTTCACTGTTCAACAGTTCAAATTTATTAAAACTTGAACGTTTTTGTGAATTAATGTTCTTACTTGCCATTTAATTATGGAATAGTGCATGTTGCAGATCGAATCACTAGATCAAATATATAAATATACAATCCAAAGTGTTAAAAAACCAATATAACCCACCCCCGTGCGCATGTGTGGAATAGTGACACCCATGGGAGTTATTCTTACACCAAGTTTAACACAAGAAATTTAACACCAAGTGTTACATCAGTTATTCCTATGGTGTTGACCTAACACCAACATTAACACCAGGAGCGTAACACCGGCTCAGTGTTGTAGTTTAACACCGGAGTTTTTGCAGTGTAGGGTCAAAAAATGACCATATTCAGGGGTCATTTTGATAACGGTATATCCCGATTAGCAAATGACCCCGGAACGTGGTTGAAAATGACTATATTTAGGGTCATATATATTTAGGGTCTTTAATGACTAGGTCATTCATGACTATATTTAGGGTCATTTAAATATGACCCTTTTAGGGGTCATTTCAATATGATGCCAAATGACCCCGACAGTGGTTGATTTAACCACGAATCGGGTTAAATAAAACTGACCCCGTAAGAGGGTCAATATTTTGACCCCGTCGTTTTTAGTGTGTAGGAGGGAGGGATTGTTGCAACCCCTATTTTTATGTATATGCTACCACTGGGTGTAGCTACTTGCATTCTTGTTCCAATTCTTAGAAATGATATATAGATAATTAAAAAAACGCAAAACAATTGTGGTCTGCATAGAAATATAATTTATTGTTGGGATTCTTTAAATTCAAAAATTACACATTTCAATAATCAAATATTTATGACATTATCATATTTGTATTGACGTAAGTACTATTTGATATACCATTACATACACTGTTTGTGTGATTGAAATAAACTATTGTAATACATCTAATTTGAAAACACAAATTACAACGATAGTAACTAAAGTATCTTGTTAGAGACGCATAACGTTAAATGAATGTCAAAACCTTTTTTACTAGATTTGGTACACCCAGGTAGTTGTGGTGTAATAAGGTTATAATTATAATAATTGAGTAGTTAATGTAAATTTGAGTCAAATTTGGTCCGGTTATTTCACATTAGTATCAAATTACTCGCTGGGAAACACCGATTACGAGCACAAAATGTTTGTTATAACAAATGCGAAGGTCAAGCAGTTCGAACGAGTGGTCAAAACTTCCAACAAAACTCCGATTTGCATAAATTATACGCTTCTCCTTTTCTCGCTCTACTCCACTCCATCAATATGTGACCATGCATTGATTTATAAAATAGTAATAGTTAACTGACATATTACAACAATGATAATAAAACGAGGTTAGATGATATGTATTTTAGTTCCTATATTTAATTGAGGCAGAAACAATGTAGAGACAAATCCTATTAACGCGATGTTAAGCAGCGGGATGACATTGATTTTAACTTAAGTGACTTTCCCTATCTGACTCAATTGACACGGCCAATAACTCTAGAGGGAATATTATATGAGATGAATCGACTATTTCTCTTTAGAGTAATGTCGTAAATATATTTTTAAACCCCCCAACAAATCCATGCAACTAAACGAGGATTTTGACCAATATTTAAAATCCCAGTTGACCCTTCTCGTAAACCCCTTTCCCTTTTTATTAGATCAAAATAAAACACCCCACAAAAATGGGCCACGGTGTTTATAATTAGACAATAACAACACATATTAACAAACACCATCGAATGTCCAAATGAAAAATAAGCAAGGACATGCACCGGCGAGGACTTGAACCCCGGTCTCCTGAACTATCTAGACAGGCGCCTTCACCACTTGGCCACCGGTCTAGAAATGGTAGTTAACGTTATGTCACTATTATAAAAGGAATCAAAGTATATGGATAACAACAACTATTTTTATAAGATATTATTTTGTGAAAACTAATGCATTAATACAAGAGTAGGCCTATTACTACTAATGAGAGCAGGTGAAATCAAATCATCAAATGATCAAATCTATCACACGCTTTTCTACTAAATTTGAATTTGTATTACTTTTGTGATGCCTTACGTTGTTACTTAACCGCCACAAGGAAACTCCATCCTTAGGCCAAACAAAGAAGAAAGTCTGTCTCAGAAACATTTTGCAAATATGCTAAGTGCTGTACGATTTTTGTTGTTGAAAATAGGCTATGAGGCATGAGATATTTTTTTTCTTTTTCGATTTTTTTTTTTTTTTTGCTAATCCAAGCTTACAGAGAACTTTTTTAACCTTTAAAAAAAAAAAATATATATATATCCCCAAAAAAATCCATGAAGTAAAATGACCTACGCGCCGTAGCTCAGACAGACCTTCTTCTTTGTTTGGCCTTAGACGTCTTAAGATTGTTAATACTATATCATATTGTATTTTATTCTATCAGTGAGCAATAATATCAGCATCCTATTCAATTTTGTTATTTTTCTACTTCCCTCCTTTCATACCATGCATACCATTTGTATTGATATTCATTATACAGGTCTGCAGGGATCATTTAGACGATCTTGTAGTCTCCACAAGGCAATCTCCTGAAATGTACGTATTTTAGGATTTTGTGGATTTTAGATATTCTCCATTTTTACGAGTTAGACTCTAATTCTGCCTATTTCAACACGAAATATATCTTGTCCGAGAGACACATAATATACATTTTTATGGAGGGGAATTGGGAAATAGCGCTTTCGAAATAGCGTGATCAAAGGATTTGTTTATATATACCCCTTAGATACCCGTGTTTCATAGGCGTGCGCTCAAAGTGAACCAAACACGAGTGTACGAATAATTATGGTTAAAAAAGATTTTGTGAATGATCAAGGTTTATTTTGAGGTACGGTATTGATGATGAATATAAGGATACGTGTGTTTTGTATGGTTTTTTTTTTTTTAGGGAATTTTTTTCTTCAATTGGTCACGCGTTCTTACAGTCTGATATAGTCGGCTGGCCCCTCCGGGTAACTCGTGCATATTCATTTCGATTTCGTTAAGCATAACAAAACCTACATTCAGGTGTTGACATATTATACGTCTGTATGATACAGCTGCCTTGTTCGTTAACACTTTGGACATGGTTTTTTTATGAACGGACTATGTCGTCATTAATCGTAATTGCCAATGAACGCACGGCACATAAACCTCCCGGACACAGTTTTTAACTCAGTGGTTTAACTGTGGCCATGAGAATACGTTTAAAAACACAAGTGGGCGCACTTACGATCATCTCTTGCGCATGTTTGAAAACTAATAAAGTGCCGATAATGATTCAGCGCCGGGATTATTATGTCCATTTACTTATGCGACTTTTACATTTCGTTTATGATATCTTAAATTAATATCTTATTATAATTATAATTATAATAAGGTATACAAGTAAGTCGACCATTGGATCTGGATCGTTGTTTGGAATATATAGAATTATTACTGCCCTCCCTTCAATAATAATATTGAACACATTCTGTACACATTTAACAACAATTCTTTTCAGAAGTAGTCTTACTCTTACGTAATAAGCACTTATGTATCAAAGCGATAATAATTAGCGTGTTTTTATTGAGGCACTGGAAAGTTAACGCTATTTGAAATAACGGAAAAGTGTACTTTAGGTCCCAGATACTGGAGGATTCGGACGATACTAGTACAGTCCAGAATCTGGGACCTTAGTGCACTTTCCCGAAATAACATCTCGCGATAAACTTACCGGTAAGTATTACCTGTAAGTGCACCCCAACGCTGGTGCATACACCGTGCATACATTGTTGGAAGGCGACATTATTAATAGAAAGCCCCGATTTCTAGGTGTATTTTATAAAATAATCAAGCGTACCACACCAATCGCGCTAAGAATTCAATATAATACCTTATTTACAATAATTGGCGCTTTCCTACCATTGTTGGGGGTAAGTTGCTGTAAACATAGATATCGCGTAACAAAAGCGAGTCGGAGAATTTTGTTTGTGTATGTGTAAATGAAATAAATAAATACATGTTAGCTTTTAAATGGCCATGTGTTTTGAACTCGCCACCCTTACCGTTGCATGTACAGATTTTTACATTTTACACCATCTGAGATTCGAATTAGCATATCGCAATAACTACTTGTTCTACCCCATAAAAAGTATATATTCTGAACGGTAATCTCACAAGGAATCAAAATATGCTATTGGAATTTAGATAGGATCTAATGGTAACATGTTGTGATTAAGAATGTTCAAAAAATATCGATTTTTTTTCTTCATATTTTGATTAAAGCTCAATAATATTTGTATACCTATCCCAATCATAATTTTACTGTGCATATTAGTTCCTCATGCAATTACCCATCAGAAAATAATGGTTGTCAATGATTACTTGTTGAAATATACTATATCGAGATGTAAATGAGCACAAACGTTTACATTTCATATTTATTAGAGTTTACAAGAATATTTTTTGGGTGTGCACCCTATCCTGATTTAAATAGCATTTTCGAATTCCCCTATTTGAGCGCTTTCCAAAAATGTATAATTTTGCTATCATCGGTTGAATACCTTTTTTGGGGGTTGATAATCATGTATGTAAAACCGATTAATTAGGGCAAGTTCACTGTGTAGCGAATAGGGAAAAAGCCAAGGCAATGCAATCGATTCATGATTACAATCGTTACATAATAGTTGTCACGTTTGTTGAAACAGAATCTTATAGAATATAATAATCTATAAAATGATAGCAAAATCATGTTTGTACCATACAGGGATGAGGAGTTATATTGACTTGAACGTAGAATTGGGAACATTTTCTTTATTCCCCATAGAAATTGTACACAGCGCCGCCGCCACCGCCACCACCCCTACCTTTCACAATATAATCAATCATATCTCAGCTAAACAGTCATGGAAATACCTGATTTATTCACACAATGTAGCTAGATAAAATATGTTTTTAAATGACAACTCAACCATAGCTCTACCACATTTAGTTGTTAAGTTAATAGAGAGAGATGGATGATTAGTTACCAAAAATGCAACGCCACCACCCTTTTTGGGTGATGAGTTCAAAACACATGGCCATATAGCACTTTATCAAATTAAGTATGCTCAAAGCGCTTTACATTTATTCTGCTGCTCAGTATAGGATACATCAGAATCAGTTCGCTTCACTTAGGTTATTGCTGCCTATCTTACAAATTCTGATAATTGCGCGTATTCCTATCAGACACCTAGACTGTGATTATCCCCAAACAGCTACTCTTTTTACACCTGGGTGGAGAGAAGTAATTGCGGTAAAGTGCCTTACTCAAGAGCACAACATGTTGACCACAGCGGGACTCGAACCCACAACTTTTCGATTATGAATCTAGTGCTCTATCCGCTGCGCCACACATGTGTCTGTAATATAAACATTACGATAACGAACGTGATAACAAAAGCAAGGCGAAAAATGAAATCATTACATTCTTCGCAGACGACGTTGGACACGAATGGACGTATATTTTAAATCTCCGTTGGTTTCAATGTAAACATTCGATTTTGATTACAAGACCCCAGAATATTCAGCACATGTTAGAACTAAATTATTTCATCCAATAGCCGCTGATTTTGGATAACCAATTCCAGTGTCATTATTTAAAATTTAATCCGTCGTTAACCGTTCGTCCCATTTGCTTGATCACGTAACCTTGTAGGCATAATTTAACCTTGATATTCGTGAACGAGCCCATATCCGGCATCGTCTGATTCTTCACTTCGTTTTCGTTACCCATCAACGGCTGGAAGGCGCTGATTAAATTTTAAAAAAATGTTACAGGTTATTTTTACTCCGAAGAAAATTCAATTTACTTAATAATTAGACCTATGTCATGTTTTCCGTTGACCACCATTAGTATAAATACTAATGAAAATCGAGGTGAGACCAATTCAACAGTTGCTCTTGTCGCATCGATCCACAGGGGTCGTCCAAAATTATCGCCATTTTCACTTACGTACAGAGCGTACGTAACTTTTTACCCCCCTCGAGTTACGTACGCAATAAATGGCGAAATTTTATTTTATTTTGTACTTTAAAAAAAAAATCCCGCCTCTCAAAATCGCCATTTAAGTTACGTACGGTTGGGGTATATTTCGACCCCTCCCCCCCCCCCCCTCTTACGTACGCTTTGTACGTAACTGAAAATGGCGAAAATTATGGACGACCCCTAACACCAATCATAATGGATATTTGGCGCAATGGCTATTTTCAACCCTTACATTTAGTTGCTATAGGTATTCGCTCGGTATCTTGAACGGTCTCCTTCATTTTACCTGAGACGAATAAACCTAGCACTATTCATACCTGTTATAATGTATGCAGTGATCCAGGTCTAACATGGTAAAGTTATGTTGATGGCCAATCGATACTCACTATTCATGTTATAATATGTTATGTAGCACGACCTCATTATTTAAGTTAACAATAACAATTATTTTCAATAACAATAACCCTAACCCCGGTTTAGGGTTTTTGACCGGGATCACGATTTTTGAGGAAAAAACGCCAACTAAATCTCCGGGAAATTGCCGGGATTCGATCCAGGGACCCTCCGTTCTCAAGCCCCACGTCCCACCTACTAAGCCACGGCCTTCATGCTATACATTCGCGCAGTATACTGCGCTCACTATATAGGCTCGGTTGACTACGTCATCGAAAACCGACGGCGCATGCGTTTGGAGAGGAACTTAGGATTAGCATTTTTTAGCACTCAGGGGGGTTAGGGTTAACACACTTTAGTATGGGATGCTTCTGACATATAAACTGTGACAAGATTTCAAAAATGGTTTATATTTTTAAATTGCCAACATGATGGTTTTTCAGGAGAAGTATGCCATTTCAAACCTACTAGTGACCTGCTTGATCGTACAAAAAAAGTGTTATGATTTTCAAAGTTCATGGTTTGTGTTTAGATTTAATGTGAATTGAAACACAAATTTGATATTTTCAGCCCAACCACATCTGAACATTTGTGTTTCAATTCATTTTATATCTCAACAAAAAACATGGACTAATAATAATACATTGTTTATGTGTTGAAGCAGGTCACTAGTAGGTTTTAATTGTCATACTTCTAGCAAGATAAATTCGTAATTATTTTAGAAATCTATCAGAGTCTGTATGTCGTCAATCGTCCCATGTTTTCAGGTTGTTTAGAAGATCGTAATAGACGTGTGGATAACACTAAATTTTGACTAGCACGGTAACTAACATAATGAGGTCGTGCTATAAATTAAACTGAATGATGATATTCGATTGGCCATCAACGATAACTATACCGAGTTAGACCTGGATCGCTGCACATAACATGAATTAATAGTGCTTCTTATCCCTTTAGGTTCATCTCAGATGTTACTGTTTGAAGATTCAAATCTTCAAAACAATCACCATGAAAATAACAAAAATAACTAGAGAATGCACTGCATGAATAGATCTACGATTATTAATCTAAAGTTCCTTTTGAAATAACGATGACCATTGTTGGACCTAGCTTTTACAGACTTGTAAGCAAAAATGAAACTTGGTCTACAAGAACCTGTATGTAGCCATGAGAAAGCTAAGAGCCTGTTTGTGGCCAACAGGAAGCTTAGTAAGAGCCTGTATGTGGCCAACAGGAAGCTTAGTAAGAGCTTCTATGAGGCCAACAGGAAGTTAAGATACCCTCTGCACGACTTCTCAGGGCTCTCATTAATCTGACTCTCTTTGACGCCGGAACTAAATGATATACGGTAATAATTCAAAAACTAAAACAATACAATATTCCACCGTCGTCACCTGTTGCTTAAATCATTCGAAACAGGTCGATCTATTATAGAGTAATTAGTTGTACCGCCACCAACGTGGATAAATATACCGTCTTGGTCATCATCTGACCGTTGACCCATCATAATTCTTCCAAAGGAAGTTGATCTAGTATCGGTTATCGATACGCGGCCATTATTCTGTTCTACTTTGGAATTTGATTTAAGTGCTGTCTTATTCTTTAACTTGGTGAGTTTCTTCTCTCGATATAGTTTCATAAACGGTGTGTCTAATTTAGACTGGTTATAAACTTTGGCTTTCCATGATGGATGTACAAATGTGATATTGTATTTCTGGGCCCATCTACCAAATATGTATTTTTCGGTGACGAATAAATGTCCACTTGTTAGGCGGGTTTCGCTCTTCGTGTAGTACTCGCATTCCGTTCGTGTTACATTACCCGTGTTCCCATAGTAGTGATACGGAGTTGTGTCGTTGGGGTGATCCCTGTAAAATTATATAAAAAAATTAGTAAAACATTATAAATGATTAGATTATGAATAGTACAAAAACGGATTTAAGTATACAGTAATCAATCGCTAGAATATCTTTACCAATACTGTGAGGCATTCTACACTGCCCCCTCAGTGATCATAGCCAATGTAATCTGGCCTAGTGTTTCTAGGATTAATTAATATTTCACGGGTGGTCTAAGTCATCTCGATTGATCCCATGACGGACCGTGGAGAGTGAAGGTTCGTTTCTCAGTGGATTTATATTCTAGGAAGGTAATTTAACACATTTAGCGGGGGTGTCCATCGCGAAAGTGTGGGCGGAATCCATGAGGGCACAAATTACAAAATGGCCGCCATGAAGGGGGTCAAAAATTCAAATTGTTTCAATTTAAGCTGAAAATAATAATTGTCTGAGCATAACAATTCCGAACATGTATACTTTGCTTTATTTCCGATGTTTCGTTAACGAGTAATCAAGTAAAACGTTAAATGGTCGTTGACCTTTGCATATGTGGTCAAAATTTAAACTTGCTCCGATTTTGACAAATATATCTTAAATTGTTCGCCCTTTGACCTTGATGAATCATATAACATTTCCGTCACTGTTTTAGCTCCCTCACAATTTAATAGAAATAGGCCTGTATTTCTCTTTGCTGATATTTAGGTCTTTAATATATTTAACAATGAGCTCCATTAATATGGCTACCGTTCTCACTCAATTTAGGCATGCTGTAGCATTTCAGTACTGTAGTATTGCAGTCATGTCATGCAGTAAATAGGGTCAGCTTACAACACTTGTCAACTTTTTAGTTGGCTTTTTTTTTTAAAGATGAACTAGATTGAACAATCTTGATGAAAACAAAAACAAATTTTATTCAATCCGTGCACAATGGTGGTATTTTGTATTGTACCGTACTCCATTTTATGGTTCTAAATATTTCTCTGAAATCTATAATATTGGACCCTTTTAATCATAATTATTTGTAAGTGTTTGTTTTCAGGAATGCTGTTCGTGGTTTTACACCATATAATGTATGTCCTTTCACTTTTTCAGTACATGCATGGTAATTGTATATTTCATGAAAGAGATTGTCTGCCATCGCGCACTTTACCCGCTTGCAATCACATTGTAAACAAGTCCTTGACAAAGACTAGTGTAAAGTGATGATTTTATTAGCAGAGCGAAACCGAAGACAATTACCAAAGGTGGTGTACCACCTCCATCTACTAGCATTCATTTCAAGTCAAATACATGCCCTTAGGTGTGAAATAAGAAGAATAAAATTTAACAGTATTATCACGTCTAGGTCTACGCTTGTTCGAACGGTGACTGAACTCTTCTAAACCAAATAGTGATTGTCATTGGCACATCAGGGAATTGGATGTCTATCGTGTCAAGAGCCTCCTTGTTTATGCATATTTTACGTCGTACGCATCACCACGTATCAAATGATATGACAAGAATGTCATCGCTAAACGTGATTTGTAATATTGGCATATAGAGTTATCAACATTGACGGAAATGTATAGTATTAATCTGTAATCTGATCAATTTTGAATTTTGCATTTCAAGTAGACCTACTTGAACTTAACGCCAGCTAAATCGCGAATATTTGAAAAAATGGATATAAAAAAAGGTTTTCAGCGCGTTTTTTATATTATGCTTTAAAATAAATGGAGGACTGCATTAAAAGCAAGAAAATGGCGCATTCTGATAATGTAAACAAAAACACTATTTATTAGGTATGTCAAATTTCAATTGGTGCTATGATGCTCGATTGAATGAATGAGAATATTGACGATGCACACGTCAATGTGCACATTTTGTATTTAAGAACACCCCTACTACACTCTTATCTTGGCGAGATCGAAATGGGTTAAACAACCTTAAACAACCTTAAACTCCGGTAGTTTCGTTATTCCTCCCTTCTAATTATTGGTTAACGACCGTTAATTTTCGGTCAGTTTAACTCTTAATCAATTATTGTTTTAAACTTTTTAACCAATTAATGTTTAAAACGCTCTAACCAACTAAAAGTTTAACAGTTAACTAACTTGTTTGCTTAACACGTTTAACCAATAACTGTATAGGATTTAGTATAACGCTTTATACTGTTGTTTATGGAATCAACAGTTATTAACCAGTAACTGTATAGGCTTTATACTGTTATTGTTTATGGAATCAACGTAGTAGTCCAGCCTTATTGGCAAGTTGGAACCTATATCATCAGAGCTGACAGCGATATTCGAAGGCAAGATTACAATACACGTCTCGCAATCACACAAATCAACCGCCAGGCAGGCCTAAATGATGTTTGAGTCTCGCATGCATTATAAGCTTATTAAAAATTTACCGAAAATCCCCGGCGAAAATCGCTCAGAAAACATCATTTAGGCCCACCTGGCAGTTGATTTGTGCAACCGCAAAACGCACATTACAATCCCACCTTCAAATATCGCTGTCAGCTCTGATGACAGGTTCCAACTTGCCAATTGATATTTCCTAATGCATTCGTCCGCCATGATGTCACGTTGACCAGATGCACGTGGATAAGTTGCCTAAACTGATTTAGTTTATGAGTGATGCAGTTTACGGTTATGAGTGATACAGTTACGTGTGAAACCAGTCGCGGTTATTAAACCGATCTAACGCGGCCCTAATTTCCCTAAAACGTTCTTAAAGTTTAATACCTCATAAAACCGAGAAAAAATAATGAATATTGAACAATTTAGTTTAACGCCACCGCACGCCGGTATAAACCAGAAAGGTTTAATGGAAGTAATCAGTCGTTGTAGAAAAACCTTAAACTTTTCCTCTTAAACAGCATTATTCTTATTCCAGGTCTTAAGAGTGTATAGTTATCATCAGTCGCACACATTTATTTTATTAACCGTTTGGACAAGTGAGCCAGTATAACAATGCATGCACAATTAATGGTACAGTACCCGAGAAATGAGACTTTTAAGCAACATGCCAATTTCGTTGATAGGTCAATAGGGAGCTTTCGATTTGGACGACGGACGCTTAAGATGACACCTCGAGTCATGTGCGCATGCGTCGACTTAGCAGTCCGCCGGTCGTCCAATTTCGTGGACCTGTCTTCGGCTGATTATTTGTCATCCGTTGGTCCTCTAAATGCTACAATGCGTAAAGAGACTATAACAACCGTCGTGTTGACAACGCAACGTTTTGTGTTTAACCGTCGTAAAAGCGTCCATCGTGCAAATCGAAAGCTGAAGACAGGTCCAAGAAATTGGACAACCGATGGATTGCTAAGTCGACGCATAGCGCATGCGCACATGAATCGAGGTGTTATCTAACCGTCGTAGAAGCGTCTGTCGTCCAAATCGAAAGCTCCCTAATATGAAGCCAAGCGACCGAGGCTTTGGTTAAACTATTGGACAACACCAAATCTTAAAATGATAACAATAATATAACAAATAATGTGACCCACAATGCTTTTTCGAATACACTGCCTGCCGGAAGTCTGAAGCGTGCAAGGTCAACATAATCGGTTAACATTAGCAACGTGAACATTATTTAACAACGGATTTGCATTATTAAACAACGGAATCTAAAAACGCACAGTTCAACGAAAGACAAACCCCTTTGACAACATACGAGGGTTAGTCAATATTAAATGAAAGTGATCTTGTTATGAGACACATTGATAGATCGTATAATCATTATAAAGTTTGAACCTTTATCTTTCATATTTCACTTTTAGTATGAACTGTGACGTAATAGCATTAGCGTAATAGCGTTATTCGCCGGAAATTTGAAGTGCTCATGTGAACACGTGCTAAGGACATGATAGTTACCAAAACCAGGTAAATCCTGATTTTGTTTGCATAATCATATGCTACCTAAGGAAATAACTTGAATCCCTGTATAATATGAATTAATATAGTATAAGAGGGAAATGTTAGTAGAAGCAGTTAAATAAAAATTCAACAAATATCATTATTTCAAGTAGCCCGTTTTCAATGAAAATATCTAGTCAGTTTATCACGAATTTTGCGGAAAATTACAACATCTAGAAAAATCGAAGAAATTAACCAGTCTGGATGATTAAATAGGATAGTTAATCAATTATCTGAACTCATTCATATGGAAACTACCAACACTATTCGCATGCGCAGACGGCAAATAATTTTGAACTGGACTAACAACAAGACATTTCAATTACTGCACGATTTAGGGACCCATGAAAGTGTAAGGAAACCGAATCCTTACATCCTTACACCCGGAAGCCCTCTATTGGTGTAATAACAAACTGCCAGATCTACCCCACTGCTACAATGGCTTGAGAAAAAAAACTTGTAACGAAAATGTAAGATTTTGAAATCCTTACATGTGAAAAAAGTTGTGTAATGAAAATGAATTTGAAATCCTTACATCGAGAAGAAAAAAAACTTGTAATGAAAATGTAAGATTTTGAAATCCTTACATCGAAAAAATTCGTGTAATGAAACTGAATTTGAAATCCTTACATCGAAAAAAAGCTTGTAATGAAAATGTAAGATTTTGAAATCCTTACATGTGAAAAAAGACGGTGTAATGAAAATGATTTTGAAATCCTTACATTTGAAAAAAGTTGTGTAATGAAACTGAATTTGAAATCCTTACATCGAAAAAAATCTTGTAATGAAAATGTAAGATTTTGAAATCCTTACATGTGAACAAAATTCGGTGTAATGAAAATGAATTTGAAATCCTTACATCGAAAAAAAACTTGTAATGAAAATGTAAGATTTTGAAATCCTTACATGTGAAAAAAGACGGTGTAATGAAAATGAATTTGAAATCATTACATCGAAAAAAAACTTGTAATGAAAATGTAAGATTTTGAAATCCTTACATGTAAAAAAAGTCGGTGTAATGAAAATGAATTTGAAATCCTTACATCGCAAAAAAAACTTGTAATGAAAATGTAAGATTTTGAAATCCTTACATTTGAAAAAAGTTGTGTAATGAAACTGAATTTGAAATCCTTACATCGAAAAAAAGCTTGTAATGAAAATGTAAGATTTTGAAATCCTTACATGTGAAAAAAAATCGGTGTAATGAAAATGAATTTGAAATCCTTACATCGAAAAAAAACTTGTAATGAAAATGTAAGATTTTGAAATTCTTACATGTGAAAAAAGACGGTGTAATGAAAATGAATTTGAAATCCTTACATCGAAAAAAAACTTGTAATGAAAATGTAAGATTTTGAAATTCTTACATGTGAAAAAAGACGGTGTACTGAAAATGAATTTGAAATCATTACATCGAAAAAAAACTTGTAATGAAAATGTAAGATTTTGAAATCCTTACATGTAAAAAAGTCGGTGTAATGAAAATGAATTTGAAATCCTTACATGTAAAAAAAGTCGGTGTAATGAAAATGAATTTGAAATCCTTACATCGAAAAAAAAACTTGTAATGAAAATGTAAGATTTTGAAATCCTTACATGTGAACAAAATTCGGTGTAATGAAAATGAATTTGAAATCCTTACATCGAAAAAAAACTTGTAATGAAAATGTAAGATTTTGAAATCCTTACATGTGAAAAAAGACGGTGTAATGAAAATGAATTTGAAATCATTACATCGAAAAAAAACTTGTAATGAAAATGTAAGATTTTGAAATCCTTACATGTAAAAAAAGTCGGTGTAATGAAAATGAATTTGAAATCCTTACATCGCAAAAAAACTTGTAATGAAAATGTAAGATTTTGAAATCCTTACATTTGAAAAAAGTTGTGTAATGAAACTGAATTTGAAATCCTTACATCGAAAAAAAACTTGTAATGAAAATGTAAGATTTTGAAATCCTTACATGTGAAAAAAATCGGTGTAATGAAAATGAATTTGAAATCCTTACATCGAAAAAAAACTTGTAATGAAAATGTAAGATTTTGAAATTCTTACATGTGAAAAAAGACGGTGTAATGAAAATGAATTTGAAATCATTACATCGAAAAAAAACTTGTAATGAAAATGTAAGATTTTGAAATCCTTACATGTAAAAAAAGTCGGTGTAATGAAAATGAATTTGAAATCATTACATGTAAAAAAAGTCGGTGTAATGAAAATGAATTTGAAATCCTTACATCGAAAAAAAAACTTGTAATGAAAATGTAAGATTTTGAAATCCTTACATTAGAAAAAAGTTGTGTAATGAAACTGAATTTGAAATCCTTACATCGAAAAAAAAAGCTTGTAATGAAAATGTAAGATTTTGAAATCCTTACATGTGAAAAGAATTCGGTGTAATGAAAATGAATTCGAAATCCTTACATCGAAAAAAAACTTGTAATGAAAATGTAAGATTTTGAAATCCTTACATGTGAAAAAAGACGATGTAATGAAAATGAATTTGAAATCATTACATCGAAAAAAAACTTGTAATGAAAATGTAAGATTTTGAAATCCTTACATGTGAAAAAAGACGGTGTAATGAAAATGAATTTGAAATCATTACATCGAGAAAAAAACTTGTAATGAAAATGTAAGATTTTGAAATCCTTACATGTAAAAAAAGTCGGTGTAATGAAAATGAATTTGAAATCCTTACATCGAAAAAAAAACTTGTAATGAAAATGTAAGATTTTGAAATCCTTACATTTGAAAAAAGTTGTGTAATGAAACTGAATTTGAAATCCTTACATCGAAAAAAAAACTTGTAATGAAAATGTAAGATTTTGAAATCCTTACATGTGAAAAAAATTCGGTGTAATGAAAATGAATTTGAAATCCTTACATGTAAAAAAAGTCGGTGTAATGAAAATGAATTTGAAATCCTTACATCGAAAAAAAACTTGTAATGAAAATGTAAGATTTTGAAATCCTTACATCGAAAAAATTCGTGTAATGAAACTGAATTTGAAATCCTTACATCGAAAAAAAGCTTGTAATGGAAATGTAAGATTTTGAAATCCTTACATTTGAAAAAAGTTGTGTAATGAAACTGAATTTGAAATCCTTACATCGAAAAAATCCCTTGTAATGAAAATGTAAGATTTTGAGATTTTGAAATCCTTACATTTGAAAAAAGTTGAGTAATGAAACTGAATTTGAAATCCTTACATCGAAAAAATCCCTTGTAATGAAAATGTAAGATTTTGAAATCCTTACATTTGAAAAAAGTTGTGTAATGAAACTGAATTTGAAATCCTTACATCGAAAAAATCCCTTGTAATGAAAATGTAAGATTTTGAAATCCTTACATTTGAAAAAAGTTGTGTAATGAAACTGAATTTGAAATCCTTACATCGAAAAAAAAACTTGTAATGAAAATGTAAGATTTTGAAATCCTTACATGTAAAAAAAGTCGGTGTAATGAAAATGAATTTGAAATCCTTACATCGAAAAAAAACTTGTACTGAAAATGTAAGATTTTGAAATCCTTAAATTTGAAAAAAAAGGTTGTGTAATGAAATTGAAATTAATATATCAATACATCGAGAGAAAAAAAGTTTGTGAAAAAAGTCGTTGTCAAAGGGTAATTAAAGAATTTGAAATTAAAAATCATTACATTGGAGGAAAAAATCTTATAATGAAATCTAAAGAGTATCAACTTGTTATAAAAACAATATAATAATAATTTATTTTTTATTTGAAGTCCCTATCGTGTTCTCAAATTTAAGCTGAATTGCAAAAAAAGTTTGTGTGTGTTTCAAATTATACATGTGTAAGGATGTAAGGATGTAATTACGGATTTTAAAACACCTTCCGATTTTTTCGTCCCTAAATCGTGCAGTATCTAAGACATTTATGAGATAAAAGCTCACTGTGCCTTCAAAATCTAATCATTAGTACATGCTTAAATCAATGTGTATAATGATAATCAAAATGAAGATATGGATGTATCAATCAACGATAGCTGCCACAACCTCTCTTATTATCGATTATCGCTATCTTTGGAGCTACTAGATGTGCATCGATTGGTAAAGTAATCGTCACATAATGTCAACGGTTTGAGAAAATGTTATGATTAGCTCATTTTAAAATTCCACACTATTAATGCTTAACATCCCACAACAATTTACTTTCTTTGTTATTTTCTATGAAGTATCGTTTCGGATTTTGCTTAATAAAATGTATTATTTGAGATAAAAAAGAGATAATAAAAAGTGCCAAACGAAGATTATTGTGTGTTCTAACTTGTGTGTACCAAGTGTTATCGGTTTATATGCTTATATTGCCGAGATATTGGCAAATGTATCAATCGACCCATATGTCAACCTATTACAGCAAAATATTGACAGATTTCAGTCAGTGGTTGAAACCTATTGTGTTTATGTTGATGGCGTTACATAACCAAATGTATCTAAAGATTCAAAAGTGCATTGTTTATAAAAGACAAAAGGCCATACTTTGTATTTCTTACACTATCCCTCAATACAAACACTTATGCATCCCATACCAAGATCACGTTCATTACCTATTGACCGACCCGCGTACAGTAAAACTCAATTCTGTGTACATGGCATTGACAAGCTATCACACGTTTGTTGAGTTCTCCTAAAAACCCGTGACAAAATACAGTAAAAACCGAACTCTTGTGTATATGCCATTGATATGCTATTTGATATGCGTCTGTTCAATATTTTATTGACGAATTAAATGACAAACTTACTTGCAATATTCGTCATACACCATACCATATACTTTGATGTTATCACACGTATCTAGAGCTAGAAGCATAGCATGCCATCCTGTAGTAAGCCACGTTTTAGCCTGGGTTCTGTTTAAAATGGAATACAAATATGTTTAATTAGTAGAAATGTAGTAGTTCTATTAACATGTTAAATTCTAGTAGGACTTTTCTCCGTGACTCAGTTCCTCCTGAAATATGCGGCATTGATGCACCTCCGAAAATGTAACCCTAACCCTAAACACCCTAAACCCTAACCCAACACGTGTTACAATCCCTCGCTGGGGGTGTGATGACAATGCGCGTGTGGGGAACTAAAAATGGGAGACAGATTCAGGTTTTTTCGGGTAGTAGTACAGTACTTGTGAACATGCCAAAATAGGGGATATATTTATTTATCATCACTTATCATCATTCACCACCCCACCATGACATTGTACAGTCAATTTTCCACAATAGCAATAGTACAATGTCCATTCGTCCCTCTGAACTCCTCACAGACCTGATCAACCACCACCACTGATTACAATGTATAATCAAATTTAAACAATTTGTTCTCATCGTAATTTGACATATGAATGACTACATGCTGATAAAATATAAGTGTACTACTCCTAATAAAGGACAACAACAAGTTATCGCCATATTCTTAAATTGTGTAATCATATGACCACACTCCATCCCAACATCAAGCCCAATCATCCAGGTCGAGCTCACGTGACAACAAGGCAACAACATCCGCCGGTACGCCCTCCGCAGCATCCAAACCTTCCAATGCATATTCCGGCCACAGAGATTATTCTATACACACATCACCACATTTCACACCAAGCACAAAATATCCGAAAAGAATATACGTCACAGAAAACTTCAATTCTCCATTCTTGCATTTTCTCCTATTGTTTGTAGGATTCGCTTGGTGAAGAATTTCACCAATGACTATATAAGAGTGGCCACGCATTATGTTCCCATCCCTTAACACTTTTAGACCGGTGATTTTGACATTTCGCCGGTAATAAATCATCTAAGATTTTGTCAACCGCTGACTATGTGGTCCGTTTTCAGGGTTATGAAGGTTAGTTCATGCCCTTGGGACAAAATTATGTCCTTTGCAGTCTTTTAATTGAACCACATAGTGGGAAATAGACACATCCTTAGATGATTTATTACTGGCGAAATGTAAAATAACCGGTCCAAAAGTGTTAAGAAAGTGGAAACATAATGGAAGTATTTATGATCTCTACCTAAAGGCATAGTATGCGAAGTGATTCATTATACGCCCTCTATTTTTGGTCAAATTATCACATTCATACCCATGAAACTGAAATATCTAAAAAATTACAGAACAAAACGTTTCCTAGTACTTAAAAATCAGATTTTGAAATAAGTTGTCCTAGTACCAGGGTAGAATGTTTTCTGAGTGTTTCTTTTTCGTTCGTAAATCGAATTCCATGGTTTGAAACCGTGTTAACGCCGTTTACAGTGTTTCCGGTTACGACCGCAACTCTACACAAATGAACACACCCCTACAGAATGCTTTTAAGCATATTTATTTGAATTTAATGATTAAAATGATTAAAATGATTAAAATGATTAAAATTCAAATAAATATGTTGAAAAAATCCTTAAATTGGAAGCAGATTTCCACTATGATTTAGAAAAGTTCTGTGATGGTTTCTTTTACAGAAAATACAGCTAAAGTAGATTTTCGAGTCCAGGAAAGTCTTTCCTGATAGTCAAACTTCATTATAACAGAGACAGAAATTATGTGTAAAACAAAATATGTGTAACATTTTGAAACAGATCCCACAATATTACTTTAAACGTCTTGAAACACGAACGAGGGTTACATTGAACTTCATAACCTTATCCAGTTTGTGATTGATAGCAAGTAAAGTGAAAAACTTCGCTATTAATTCATCCAATATCTATTACCCGCACTTAGCAAAATTGCGTTTATTGACATATCTTATTCCCGTATTTCCTTTCAAACCCGTTATTGACATTCTGATTGTGTTCATATATTTACTAGCCTGGGTGGGTATTGACATATTCCTGATTGAATGAATTATATTTCACCTTTAGGCAACACATTTTAGTGTTGGTTAATTGGAATTTACCGCCCACTCACTTCAAATATAAATAATTGCTTTACTGATATGAATGTCTTGAATAAGAATCATTGTGCGGGTCTCCGTGTCATTGAATATGTTACGTCGTTTATTATGATCGTCTTGAAGAGCCGGACAAGTATGACCCCCTAACTTGCGCTGCATTTAGTGTTAACACTTTCCACGCGGCAATCGTCTGCAGATGACAGTTCTATTAATGTCAAAAAATGTTTCAAAAATGTCGAAATTATTGAATTTCATTACCATATTTAGAATCACCATGAGAAATGCATTTAATTAAGTACAAACATGCCTAGCATTGGTTCAGTAATTCATAAAATAAGACATTTTTGACAATTAGGAAAAGTTTTGAAAAATCTGTTTTGTATAATATGGTAAAATGAGCCGCGTGGAAAGTGTTATACAAATTAGGTCAATATTCATGATACTCCGCCGATTGTGCATTACCTTAGGCCAATGTATTGCTATTTGAAGTGAATATTATGAGATAATCAAAGTGCATTTTTGGGTGTATTGTCTGATTCCGTTAATAACGACAGATTAACAATAATTGGAAGACAATAAATGCATTGGGTAAAATGACATCTTTATTAAATGTAATAAAACGTATGTGAAGCAGTATTACAAAGCAATCGTGCACTTGATTAAAACTGCATATACGATACCCTTGCCAGCAGGTTTTTGCCCTGAATTCCTAAAACTGGGCACGTGTGATAACATCATTTTAGATAAGGTTAGCTCCGGAACGTGCATATCTGCATACGATACGGGGGTAACCCCGAAACTGGCAAGTTAACAATAGATGCCAGGTAGCCCAGACTGACAAGTTGATAATTTGATTGGATAGGAGGTACTCCCGGATCTGGTAAGTCAACATTACAAACGGGCAAATTATAGTTAGATACACATGGTAACCCAGAAAGTGGTAAGTTAACAGTACTGTAGATATTATTTATACCCTGGGACTGAAAAGAAAATATTTGATGCAGGGTAACCACGGAACTGTTAAGTTAAACGCTATATATATGTCCCCCTGGGCCTGGGATATGGCAAGTGATCATTCGATACGGGGTAATCCATATAGTGGCAACCTAACCCGGATCTGTCAAGTTAACATAAGATACGGGGAAATCCCTGTTTTTTGCAAGTTGCATTATATGGTTACACAGGGTTACCTTGAAACAGGCATGGTGCGGTACCTTGGGACTGGAAAGTAAATGTTTGATAGCATTATATATCCGGGTGGTCCAAGAATTGGTAAGTTAGCATTATATACGAGATGATCCAGGGATTGACAAGTTAGCATTATATACGAGGTGATCCAAGAATTGGCAATTTAGCATTATATACGAGGTGATCCAGGAATTGGCAAGTTAGCATTATATACGAGGTGATCCAGGAATTGGCAAGTTAGCATTATATACGAGGTGATCCAGGAATTGGTTAGTTAGCATTATATACGAGGTGATCCAGGAATGGACAAGTTAGCATTATATACGAGGTGATCCAGGAATTGGCAAGTTAGCATAATATACGAGGTGATCCAGGAATTGGTGATCTAGGAATTGGCAAGTTACCATTATATACGAGGTGATCTAGAAATTGGCAAGTTACCATTATATACGAGGTGATCTAGGAATTGACAAGTTACCATTATATACGAGGTGATCTAGAAATTGGCAAGTTACCATTATATACGAGGTGATCTAGGAATTGGCAAGTTACCATTATATATGGGTAACTTCGGGAAATGACAAGTTAACTTGATACGGAATAGTTACACTAAACGGTATAAGGTAGCACCGTTTGTATTAACGGTATTGGGTAGAAACCAATGTAGCAAAGTTTGGTCGAAAAATGCCATCAATGCAGTCAGATATAACTATACTGACAGATTCATGAAACATGTCCCTACAATACCAAACTTTCATAGCGCCCCCTGTTAGTAAGATTCAATTCCGAATAAGTGCCTTTTTCTAATCTCAAATTTCAACAGGATCCCAAAATTGATGACATACGTCATCGGCATAGAGCAAGTTACTCACTGGTGTAGATGCTATTGACATATCTGATTTTAGTATTCCCCTCACTCCCGTTTATCGATATATTCCTATTGCGTTCATTTATTGACATACAGGCTGTAACAAAAAGAGTTATACAGTTTTGAAGAAAAAAAATTAAAAATATCTCCCGTAGAAGTTCTGTTTCGAGCTTTAATGGCATGCAAGTGGAATTTTCTTAGCTTTCGAATAAGCTTTGTTTCATGACAATCGATGGCCGATAAGCAGAGATATGATCAATTGTCTAAAGAAGTCATGAAATCACCTGGGCCACTTTGGTTTAATCAATTGTAAAACTATTGAATGATACCCTAACCATTTAATGTATACATGATATAAGATTGTATGATATTGTAAAGTGGCCCAACCCGATTTCTAGACGACTTAGTAGATTAGTCATAACTATTACACGCAAGTAGTTAAAAAGACGAAATAAAATGATCCCGGTAGCCAAAACGGAATTTAACACAAAGTGTAAACAATTTTGACATTGCATGATTGTAACATTTGATTAAAAATAAAATTGCGATTGTATAACTCTTTTTGTTTACAGTCTGTACACATTATTGTTTATTGATATAGCTGATTGTATGAATTATATTTTATCCTTAGGTTTCATATTGATATATCAGATTACAGTATTTCCTTCACTCCCGTTTATCATTAAATACCTATTGCGTTCATATTATTGACATAAAAATATATTATTGTTTGTTGATATAGTTGATTGTATGATTTATATTTCATCCTTAGGTTTGACAATACTCTCGGTAGATTTGAAGTTACCACTCAACATGTCACTAAAATACGGATAACTGCTTGATATATAGTATTGAATGGGTCCCTATAGGTGTATGTCTCACAATAATGTCAAGTTGTCAAGTAATGCATTGTCTTTAAGGCACTTTATACTCCCACCGCGTAAAGGCACTTTATACTCCCATCGTGTAATACATTTATCAGTTTCTGATGGCTAAGTATAGGTCATTATATTTCATTCAAACCATTTTCAGTAATATCGTCAGTAATTATCAGCCATAATTGAAATTGTTAACTTAGTGGTGTATTGTCAATCACTCAAATAAAATATGTATCCCATTTATGCTCTTACCAAAAGTAACACAAGCTTAAATGCATGTTAACATGTTAACGAGATGTGCTCTAGTGTGTTTAGTAAACTAATTTAAATTGAAAGTAGAACCAGCTTGTAAAACGACTTAATGATCAATTGTTTAGGCCACACAAACAAATTGTTGTGTTGCCCTCAAGGGCCAAAAATCTTGAATTCGAGTAAGTCGGTCGATTTTCCTTCTTTCTTTTTCTGACAAATATGACTGACAGACCGTGGTTCATGACAAGATAACATTGGTAAATTTCAATTTGACTCAAAAAAGAATACATTTCAAAATCATGTTGCAGGTAAGTGCACATCTGGTACTGCTCCGTTGTATCTACAGAATCTAGTTCTAGTTCCAGTTCATTTTAATGTAAAATATTCCTACGTCAGGGTTGGTAGGATAATTCAAAAGAGTGAACGTTTTCAGATTGTATTCATAATATTATTATATGTATCGCATTTTACCGCTGCTTAATAGAGTTTACAGACTTGAAGATGTGCACCCTTACCCCAAAAAAATAATTTTGAACATAGCAGAAAGTTGCAGCTAAGCCGCTAGCCTCTGGCTACCATAGCACCAAGGTTTCAGCTACACTGAGAAAAAAGTTTACACAGCTTGTGTAAAATTTTACATATTTCCTGTGTTCGCACAGAACGCTATCATTTCTATGTAAAAGTTTACATAACATGTGTTATGTAAAATTTAACTTGTTAGTTATGTAAAATATTACTCAATTAATGTGTAAGAAAATTAACATATAAGTTATGCAAATAATTTAACAACAACTTATGTAAAACAATAAGAGCATGATTGTTATGTAAACATTAACATGTCATTGTTATGTAATTTTTTTACAAATTATTTATGTAAAATTAAACGATTTTACACATTTCTTGTGTTCATTTGATAGAATTTCATAATTGTTATGTAAAAAACACATTACAATTATGTTCAGTTATAAAAACATAATAATAATTCACTTAGTTATTATGTAAAATGTTACTAATTATTTATGTAAAATCAAAATTTTACTAGGAAACTGTGTAAACAATACACAACTATTGTGGACAATTTAACATATTTCTGATGTTCAGTAAAACATAATTGTTATGTAAAATAAAAAATCGTCCGGGGTCAAAGGTCATCTGCAATTCTGCAGCAGTGGGGCTGGAAAAGTACATCGAAAACTTTGAATATTGTAAGTAAATCACTGCACTGATGTTGTTATTGATGCGTATATAATATTTCAATTGTTGCCGGGAACTAACTCTCAACCACAAAGACACACGGCCTGACGGCCTCTATACCAACATGTACGGCAACCGGTAGGCTTACATACTGAATCACAGGACTTGCGTGCGTGACTGAACACAGACACATCAACTGCATTTTCCATCGGCAACAATTGAAATAGGCCTGTACGCATCAATAACAACTATAAGTTTATCAGTGCAGTGATTTACTTACATTCAAAGTTTTCGATTTTTCCAGCCCCCACCGCTGCAGAATTGCAGAGCGCTCTTCAATACAAGCTTCTCATGCATCGGCCATGTTGAAACTGCATGGTATGTTCACCGCGTACGTTTACATAACAAACATGATGAAGCGAAAAATGTACATCACAATTACGTAGTCACACGCACCATGTGCTTTTTTTACATAACAAACATGTACAATTAACATTATGAATTGTAAATCTTACACACTTTTAATAGGTTATCTTTTTTTTGCAAATATATTGTGTAAAACATACACAACTTTGGTAAACAGTCAATTTAACATAAGAAATAAGTACTTGTGTAAATAAGTGTCTTGTGTAAATAAAAGTGTACATATTTTTCGTTTACATATTGTTTTCTCTGTGTAGCAGCTACCTTTTTGCTAGTGATAGCAGGAAGGTAGCAGCAAAGTTTGTTGTCATTAACTTCAAGTTTTACATAGCAGGAAGCTAGCAGCTAGCTGCTACCTTCTTGCTAGTGATAACAGGAAGCGAGCAGCTAACGTAGTTTTTTTTATAGCAGCTAACGTAGTTTTTAAATTTTACATAGCAGGAAGCTAGCCAGCTAGCTGCTCCCTTATTACTAGTGATAGCAGGAAGATAGCAGCAAACTTTGTCCTCAGAGACTACAATGAATATACATAGCAGGAAGATAGCAGCAAACTAAGAACATGAAAACATAGCTGCTACTAACTAGCTGCTAGTAGTAATTATGTAATAATGTTTGGTAGTAATTTGTAATGAACAGTCACATGACCTCAAACTGCCATTTTAAATATGATGCTGGAAGCTGGTTGAAAGGCTGTTGATCATGAGCATTAGTGGTGGATATTCTCAAATTCTTTCAACCCATTTGTAATGTTTATTGGATTTATGGATTATGAGTTTATTATGGCAGGTATGTATATACATAGTGCAATTCAATGAATTATGTGGGTTATAATGTAGCTTTAGAGTAGGCCTATATGCTTATTACCTATCTGCAGGTGCAAAGCCTGTTGAATTTTGCTATATTCACACAATTTATAAATGTAAGCTTTTGATGAGAACCATTGCTGTGTTCTTCATTGAGTGGCCAATTAGTGGTTAATGCTGCATCTGTTCACTTAATCTTGGCAGTAGAAATTGGTGCATTTTTTTACGAAAGCATTTCATCCAATTGAAAAGTAAAAGTTGGCGGTAAGTATGTGCTGCATATAGCAGCTATTGTCTAGCACTAGCAGATATGTAGCAGCTAATAATTTGATTTACATGGGATTCTATAAGCTGCTAGCTAGCTGCTAGTACTATCAGCTACTTGTTTACATAGCAGCTATTGGCTAGCACTAGCAGATAGGTAGCAGCTAATAAATTGTGTTACATGGGATTGTAGGGATTGTATTAGCTGCTAGTTGGTTGGAAAGAAACAAGCTGTGTACTTGCAGGTTATCACTAGCCGCTATCAACTAATTGGTATGTGATTGCATATCCCCTAACACTATCAGCTGGTTAGCAAGAAATGTAAACAGTAGCCCCTAGCCAGCCGCTACTAACATATTTGCATGTCATTTAGGTAGCGGCTACTGAGCGGCTAATTCTGTTTATTTTACACAGAAGCTACCTATCGGCTAGCACTAGCAGATAGCTAGCTGCTAGTTAGCCTATGTTTGTTTTTGCTGTGGGCAGATATAAAAATAGCAATCACTTTAAACAATAAAAATGGTATTTATAGCTAAATAATAAAAGCACCTTTACCGTTTTAAATATGTCTGGGACACCCTGTATATGCATCCACCCGACGTATAAACTAGTGAGTTTTGTAAATGCGTTAAACCTTAGCAAATGTACAGTGAACCCTCACTCAGTACATTTCAACACGTCTTGCGGATATAATATTAATCATTTTCTTTAGCTGGCCCCGATAGAATTTAATCAAGCTTGCAGCGAGAGGACGATCCGTCCGACGTCGCGATAAACGTTCCCTATAACCCGATGGGAATGAATGATAAAATATATGAGATAAGACCAGCTCACCTCAATCTCAAAGCAAGGCAGAGGCGATGCAACACTGACACATATAAAAGACAAAAAAGCTTCGATTGAACACATGAACCATTTCAAATGAAATATTGATTTACTTGAAAGAAAGAAGATGCAAACCGTTACATGAATAATGCAATGCATTATATTTCTTCATACTTTTAACACTTTCGACGCGGCAGTCGTCTGCAGACGACAGTTTAAAAGTTCACAAAATGCTTTTAAACAATATATATATATATATATATATATATATATATAATGTCATCACCATATTTGGAATCACCATGAGAAATGTATTGAAATAAATACAAACATACCTAGCTTTGGATATTAGTAATTCTTGAAATAGACTTTAACAGTTGGGAACAGTTTCTGATTATGTTTTGAATATGGTAAAACTAATAGCCGCGTGGCCGTGGAAGGTGTTAAGAACATTGATTTCCCGACTCCTGTTCTTATCTAATGGAAAGGTTTCCCTAATACACCTAACACAAAGAAGTTCCTGTCAAGGTGCTTTATTCAAAATCAATAATCGGTACCGAAAATCTCAGATATGCATTGAGTGAAAACATTACGTCCCGTAATTTGACACCGCAATCATAAGAATTGAGTGGATACTTTTAAAGTCATGATGTGAACCACATCTTATTAACATTGAGTGTAGCAAGTGTAGTTTTCTATGGAATGTCATTGCTTATATCAGTGTGCGCTACGCAGTGACAATTTGTGTGTAATGAATCACAGCTCATCAATCATCCTCACATGCCTGACAGCTATACAAATGTTATAAAGATCCCTGAACATTCTGATAGCTTTTGTTTGATATTCTGTAGCTATAGCGCAAAAAGTCCGTGACCAGGTGCTTTGATGTTGGCTAATTCAAAATAGATAATCGGTACCAACAATCTTAAATAGACATTAAATTAGCTAATTTCTTCTCCCCAGTTTTGATACCTCATTTAAAGAAATCGAATGGATACTTTTAAAGTTATGGCGATTTCAATGACCGCGCATAACAACAGCAAAATTGCACTAGAAATGGTTTTCTATGGGATATCATTGATTTGGGTGTGATTACGCAGTGACATTGTGTGTGTAACAGGGGTCGCAATTCTGACGCGTCTGCGCGTCCTAGACCTCTCACTTTCTTGTAGTGACGCGTCAGGTTTCAAATTGGAAGACTTGCGGGTCCCTTTTTCTTTTTTTTCTCTTAATTTGACCTCTCCCCTCTCTTACATTCACTTCATTCAGCTGATTATACTACGCGTATTATGAAAACGTAATGTTACAGTTCGGAAAACGTAAAAACATACTTTTACAAGTCTTCTCTTTCCACATATGTTTTTAGGTTCATACTTTGAAATATTTTACCGAATATACAGAGATTAAAAAGGTATCGAGACTTTGGCGACACCCTGTATATTGAGAGTTTCAAAGAACTCGCTTTTCAGTACTTACCTTGTAATACCCGTTTCGTTGTGGAACATCTCATTGTTATGTCTCATCATCGCTAACGTATGCATGAAAAAAGTCACATTTTTGTACATCTGTGAGTAGTTAAGCACCAGCCTATAAGCAGTATTCTTGTAGATATTGGTGTTGTACAACCACGCAATGACGATATTTTCCGATCTAGTTCTTTCGTCTCTAAAATGTAGTTTTTGTATGGGCACTTTATTCTGGAAGATCAGTCGAAAATTTGAGTGTCCTACCACACGGATGGTGGTTCTGGAACCCACATCCTCCTCATAGCCAGATGTAGGTGCGTCGTTCATGCGTATGACGCACTCGGTGTCGTCTATTTCTTTACCCGCGCCTTTTCCCAATAGTTGTCCGGAACTGGTTACTACGGCACATTGACTGCAATGGTAGAGAAATGGCTGAGAGAGGGAAAGATAATCAAGAAATATGGACTTAGAAATGTGTTTTAACCTTGACATGAGAGCAAGGAATAGATAAACGCAAAAACACGACCTATACATATCGAATGCGATTGGAAAACGAGTAATAGGTGAGGAAAAATATATTTTGAAAAAAACTATCCCACTAACAATGTTTCTGCAATAATAAACGAGTCTACGCTTGTGTTGATGATGATAATTGTTTTGGGGAGGGGAGTGGAATGATAATGACCACGTTCGTGTTTTGCTTTTAGTGTGTTATTGTGATTTCGACAATAGCATAGCAATCGAGAAGAAAACCTCCATTAGAACACCATTTAAAGGCATATTATGTGATCTTTTCCAGAGAGCGCCCTCTATTCATTATTATTTTTAGAAAGTAGATTTTCTTGCAGATTTACATTTCTGATCATAAATCATACATACATTCCAAGTTACAGAGCGATACGATTCCTAATTACCTCAAAATCATGGTTTTAGAGTGAATTTAGACTAGAGTAAAATAAGTCCGACAGTTTATTTTCACTCTAAAATCATGATTTTGAAGTAATTAAGAATCGTATCGCCCTGTAACTTGGAATGTATGTACGATTTATGATCAGAAATGTAAATCTGTAAGAAAATCTTCTTTCAATTTTTTTTTCTTCGATGTTGAGGGCGTTCCCTGGAAAGATCACATAATATACCTTTAAGTGAATTTTAACGATGTCTGAATTAATTGATGTCGAGACAGACAGTATGGAGTCATAACGGTCATTTTGGGTGATATAAAATCAATTCCACATTTGCAGAACATCAATTACTTAGAAATCACCAGGAGTCATCGGTTTGGCTGCCTTAGGAAATTGGCATATCGTCGGTGGTATTACATAGTGACGTATAGTGTGTACGTCACTATGTTAAAACAAGATTTGCATTAGCTTCTTTGTACACCAAATCAATTTTTTGATTAATAATTTAAAGGTATATGACCCGATCACTTTTTTGGGGCTATGATTTTTTTTTCACATCAAGATATTTTGGTATCAGAAGAATCCCCATATTTTTCTCATTATGTCTGTAAAATATTAGGGGCCAGAAATGTTTCATTTGGAAGTTATAGACTAAAATGTGGCGAATTACTACCAAAGGTGGTTAACCACCAACCAGTCTGTGTACTACTCAAAGGGCACATGTCTTTTGACCTTGCGCTTCTAAAAATAGAACCATTGGAGTTACGCAACTCAAACTTTGGAATGCAACAATTTTAAGGATGAACTTTCATGTAAAATAGAAAACATCAAGTTGAAAATCGGGCCAGCAATCGGAACATCTACCTTTAATACTAATCAATATTTTACTCTTGGACTTTGTAAAAAGCCCAACATTCAAAACAATTGGCTATACATCACAAAACCGTCCAAGGTTTATCATACGTCACTATGTAATACCACCGACCAGACATCACCGACGATATGTACTTACTCTGTGATCCGGTACAGATATAGGGACCAGCAATTGTTGTCTATGTCGTTGGAATGTTTCATTTCTAGCCGGAAAAGTACGCTTTAGCAGGTGCGGATAACATCTGGGGAATGGACAAGACGCTGGTCCCCTTGCAATAAACATGGCGCTCCCTGAGCTGGCGATACCAACCGTTGTTTCGACATAGTAGAAATAGGCGAAACAGATGAGAAACGAATAGAAACACGCCACTATTAGCATACCGCATGGACCCTGTAATGAAAGGAATAGAGATGGGGATTAATGATTAAACAATGATGCCATGTGTAAAGTGCGTTTCATATTACCTCAACACCAACATTGAAGAATTACCACTGTGCTTATGACGTTGGTGAGCTGTTGAGTTTGAGATATCGTCTTTAGTTCTTATATGGCCATGTTACACAAAAAGGCAACATAAAAAGGGTGGCGGCGTTGCATTTTTGGTGACGAATCATCCCTCTCGCGCTCTCTCTCTTTCTCTCTCTCTTTCTATTAACTTAACAACTAAATGTGGTAGAGCTATGGTTAAGGAGTCATTTGAAAGCCCATTTATCTAGCTAAATTGTGTGAATATATCAGGTATTTCTATAACTGTTTAGCTGAGATATGATTGATTACATTTCGAAAGCCATGGGTGGAGGCGGTGGTGATGGCGGCGGCGGTGGCGCTGTGAACAATCTCTATGGGCAATATAAAAAATGTTCCCAATTATACGTTCAATTTACAATAACTCCTCATCCCTGTGTGGTACAAACATGATTTGGTCTCATTTTATAGATTGTTTTATATTCCATAAGTTTCTGTTTCAACAAACGTGTCAACGATTACGTAATAATTGTAATCATGAATCGATTGCATTGTCCTTGGTTTATTCCCTATTCGCAACACAGTGGACTTGCCCTAATTCATCGGTTTTACACACATGACTATAACAACAAAAGTGTTCAACCGATGATAGCAAAATTATATATTTACTAGAATTCGCGGTTCTTGGGTTGATCGGTTCTCGGGTTGGGGGTTCACGGGATGTGTAGGGGAAGGTGGGGTAATGGCGGACACATTTTGTCAGAGAGGTATAACACACATATAATACGTCATATAACAATAAAAATCATGTAAACACAAAGCACTGTGATGGTTCTACCTTTTATCAAGTTTTTATCAACTCATCATTTTGAAATTCGAAGCTACGACGCAATAAAAAAAATGGCGTCGTCCGGCATTACCCCACACTCTGGGGGTAATCCCGGACCGTATTTTTCAATGGCAGCCCTCTTTTTATTGGAATACAGTATTTCAATGGGAGTTAAAAAATACCCTTTTTAAAAGTGTAGCAGAAATCAAAGAACAATGTCACATATTGATATGGTCAACAACTATTACCGATTTATGATGTTAAATTGACCACGCCCATATTGGTTACCATGGAAACGGTACATGTCCGGGATTACCCCAATCCATGTACAATGTATGGGCACATCCTCTCTTATTATTATGCTCATCATTGTGACTCCGAATTCATTTCTTTTTTATCAGAAGGTATCATACATTAAATAAAAAAATAATAAGACTTTGTTTTCCTTGATGTAGAAATACCAGTTTCAAAGAGAAAGTAATGCACCAAAATATCAACTTGCCCAAAAAGTGATTTTTGTAATTCTCGCGAGAATTTGCGAGACAACCATCCCATTTAGGTTTTGTGTGATTTCAATGGAGAGGCACCTAACATCATAGGGTGGCAAAATACCACCTTCTTTCACCTGCCTTTAGATACAGCCCTGTCCGCGATTACCCCGCGTCCGCCATTACCCCACCTTCCCCTACTCTTAAAATTCATTTTTCACAGGTGCCCTTAATATTCCAGATAAGTTAGATAACCATAATACTACTACCCGCAATCCCTTTAACATGTTTAACACGGTTTACACTCCCAGTCCCTTTATTAGCCCTAACCCGCCGAAATACTACAACCTTGCACGCACCCTGTCTGAGGGTTTGATACTTTGATTCCCGCAGAGACTGCCACCCCTCCCCCAAATTTAACCATCTCCTGATCATATGGTTTATTCAGGTCTGGTTTAACTCATACAAAAACACGCCCGGGAGTTAAAGTTAATTGGAGTCATATTTCTATATCGTGGCTGTATATATATGATTGAATTTTGTCTCGTCTCCTCGTGCCCCGTTATCTTGTAGGCCTACTGTACGGTTTGCACTGCAGAGCCACTGACTCCTTTTACCCGCCCAATAACAAAGAAAATACAGCTTGCACCACGAACGCGAACGCACCTTACGGTCTGCGACATTACGGGGGCGCACCACCAAATTACTCCGCATTTATGTAATAACGAAATTCGGTTAATGAAGTTCTAACATTGAAGTCACGATTTTAATAAGAAGATAGGCTTGAAATTGCACGATATTCGGTAATATGATTGAGATATAAGTTAAGATTATATAACCAACAAATCATACTATTTTGAAAACGTTAAGCTAAAATAGGCACGCGGATGTTCACGACAGCCGATACCCAAATATGAGTGATGTGTATCATTGAAAATAGGGTTGCGGCGCTATTTGTCGCTGTAGCGGGAAAAGTCAAGGGATAGGACCATGTTTTGACCGGTGATTTAGAGAGTTGAGATAATTTTCCGTATTTTGAGAGCAAACAGTGTCTCTCAAGTACTGCAGAATATTTCAAAATATGACCATGAAAATGACTCTAAACACGTCTGAAAATGCGCCGCGTATAATTTACGGAGTGTCCCACGCATAAATATTCAACAGGGTTTTCCAAATTTTGGTAAAATATTCAAAAAATTGAAGACAAATGCTTGAATTTGATATCAAACACTATATCTCAAATTTTGCAGAAAGCGCCACAATAGCACCGTGAACATGACTGTCAACACTCAATTTTCATGAAGAGTATATTTGGTGGTGCGCCCCCTTACGGGGGCGCACCACCAAATCACTCCGCATTTATGTAATAACGAAATTCGGTTAATGAAGTTCTAACATTGAAGTCACGATTTTAATAAGAAGATAGGCTTGAAATTGCACGATATTCGGTAATATGATTGAGATATAAGTTAAGATTATATAACCAACAAATCATACTATTTTGAAAACGTTAAGCTAAAATAGGCACGCGGATGTTCACGACAGCCGATACCCAAATATGAGTGATGTGTATCATTGAAAATAGGGTTGCGGCGCTATTTGTCGCTGTAGCGGGAAAAGTCAAGGGATAGGACCATGTTTTGACCGGTGATTTAGAGAGTTGAGATAATTTTCCGTATTTTGAGAGCAAACAGTGTCTCTCAAGTACTGCAGAATATTTCAAAATATGACCATGAAAATGACTCTAAACACGTCTGAAAATGCGCCGCGTATAATTTACGGAGTGTCCCACGCATAAATATTCAACAGGGTTTTCCAAATTTTGGTAAAATATTCAAAAAATTGAAGACAAATGCTTGAATTTGATATCAAACACTATATCTCAAGTTTTGCAGAAAGCGCCACAATAGCACCGTGAACATGACTGTCAACACTCAATTTTCATGAAGAGTATATTTGGTGGTGCGCCCCCTTACGGGGGCGCACCACCAAATCACTCCGCATTTATGTAATAACGAAATTCGGTTAATGAAGTTCTAACATTGAAGTCACGATTTTAATAAGAAGATAGGCTTGAAATTGCACGATATTCGGTAATATGATTGAGATATAAGTTAAGATTATATAACCAACAAATCATACTATTTTGAAAACGTTAAGCTAAAATAGGCACGCGGATGTTCACGACAGCCGATACCCAAATATGAGTGATGTGTATCATTGGAAATAGGGTTGCGGCGCTATTTGTCGCTGTAGCGGGAAAAGTCAAGGGATAGGACCATGTTTTGACCGGTGATTTAGAGAGTTGAGATAATTTTCCGTATTTTGAGAGCAAACAGTGTCTCTCAAGTACTGCAGAATATTTCAAAATATGACCATGAAAATGACTCTAAACACGTCTGAAAATGCGCCGCGTATAATTTACGGAGTGTCCCACGCATAAATATTCAACAGGGTTTTCCAAATTTTGGTAAAATATTCAAAAAATTGAAGACAAATGCTTGAATTTGATATCAAACACTATATCTCAAGTTTTGCAGAAAGCGCCACAATAGCACCGTGAACATGACTGTCAACACTCAATTTTCATGAAGAGTATATTTGGTGGTGCGCCCCCTTACGGGGGCGCACCACCAAATCACTCCGCATTTATGTAATAACGAAATTCGGTTAATGAAGTTCTAACATTGAAGTCACGATTTTAATAAGAAGATAGGCTTGAAATTGCACGATATTCGGTAATATGATTGAGATATAAGTTAAGATTATATAACCAACAAATCATACTATTTTGAAAACGTTAAGCTAAAATAGGCACGCGGATGTTCACGACAGCCGATACCCAAATATGAGTGATGTGTATCATTGAAAATAGGGTTGCGGCGCTATTTGTCGCTGTAGCGGGAAAAGTCAAGGGATAGGACCATGTTTTGACCGGTGATTTAGAGAGTTGAGATAATTTTCCGTATTTTGAGAGCAAACAGTGTCTCTCAAGTACTGCAGAATATTTCAAAATATGACCATGAAAATGACTCTAAACACGTCTGAAAATGCGCCGCGTATAATTTACGGAGTGTCCCACGCATAAATATTCAACAGGGTTTTCCAAATTTTGGTAAAATATTCAAAAAATTGAAGACAAATGCTTGAATTTGATATCAAACACTATATCTCAAGTTTTGCAGAAAGCGCCACAATAGCACCGTGAACATGACTGTCAACACTCAATTTTCATGAAGAGTATATTTGGTGGTGCGCCCCCTTACGGGGGCGCACCACCAAATCACTCCGCATTTATGTAATAACGAAATTCGGTTAATGAAGTTCTAACATTGAAGTCACGATTTTAATAAGAAGATAGGCTTGAAATTGCACGATATTCGGTAATATGATTGAGATATAAGTTAAGATTATATAACCAACAAATCATACTATTTTGAAAACGTTAAGCTAAAATAGGCACGCGGATGTTCACGACAGCCGATACCCAAATATGAGTGATGTGTATCATTGAAAATAGGGTTGCGGCGCTATTTGTCGCTGTAGCGGGAAAAGTCAAGGGATAGGACCATGTTTTGACCGGTGATTTAGAGAGTTGAGATAATTTTCCGTATTTTGAGAGCAAACAGTGTCTCTCAAGTACTGCAGAATATTTCAAAATATGACCATGAAAATGACTCTAAACACGTCTGAAAATGCGCCGCGTATAATTTACGGAGTGTCCCACGCATAAATATTCAACAGGGTTTTCCAAATTTTGGTAAAATATTCAAAAAATTGAAGACAAATGCTTGAATTTGATATCAAACACTATATCTCAAGTTTTGCAGAAAGCGCCACAATAGCACCGTGAACATGACTGTCAACACTCAATTTTCATGAAGAGTATATTTGGTGGTGCGCCCCCTTACGGGGGCGCACCACCAAATCACTCCGCATTTATGTAATAACGAAATTCGGTTAATGAAGTTCTAACATTGAAGTCACGATTTTAATAAGAAGATAGGCTTGAAATTGCACGATATTCGGTAATATGATTGAGATATAAGTTAAGATTATATAACCAACAAATCATACTATTTTGAAAACGTTAAGCTAAAATAGGCACGCGGATGTTCACGACAGCCGATACCCAAATATGAGTGATGTGTATCATTGGAAATAGGGTTGCGGCGCTATTTGTCGCTGTAGCGGGAAAAGTCAAGGGATAGGACCATGTTTTGACCGGTGATTTAGAGAGTTGAGATAATTTTCCGTATTTTGAGAGCAAACAGTGTCTCTCAAGTACTGCAGAATATTTCAAAATATGACCATGAAAATGACTCTAAACACGTCTGAAAATGCGCCGCGTATAATTTACGGAGTGTCCCACGCATAAATATTCAACAGGGTTTTCCAAATTTTGGTAAAATATTCAAAAAATTGAAGACAAATGCTTGAATTTGATATCAAACACTATATCTCAAGTTTTGCAGAAAGCGCCACAATAGCACCGTGAACATGACTGTCAACACTCAATTTTCATGAAGAGTATATTTGGTGGTGCGCCCCCTTACGGGGGCGCACCACCAAATCACTCCGCATTTATGTAATAACGAAATTCGGTTAATGAAGTTCTAACATTGAAGTCACGATTTTAATAAGAAGATAGGCTTGAAATTGCACGATATTCGGTAATATGATTGAGATATAAGTTAAGATTATATAACCAACAAATCATACTATTTTGAAAACGTTAAGCTAAAATAGGCACGCGGATGTTCACGACAGCCGATACCCAAATATGAGTGATGTGTATCATTGAAAATAGGGTTGCGGCGCTATTTGTCGCTGTAGCGGGAAAAGTCAAGGGATAGGACCATGTTTTGACCGGTGATTTAGAGAGTTGAGATAATTTTCCGTATTTTGAGAGCAAACAGTGTCTCTCAAGTACTGCAGAATATTTCAAAATATGACCATGAAAATGACTCTAAACACGTCTGAAAATGCGCCGCGTATAATTTACGGAGTGTCCCACGCATAAATATTCAACAGGGTTTTCCAAATTTTGGTAAAATATTCAAAAAATTGAAGACAAATGCTTGAATTTGATATCAAACACTATATCTCAAGTTTTGCAGAAAGCGCCACAATAGCACCGTGAACATGACTGTCAACACTCAATTTTCATGAAGAGTATATTTGGTGGTGCGCCCCCTTACGGGGGCGCACCACCAAATCACTCCGCATTTATGTAATAACGAAATTCGGTTAATGAAGTTCTAACATTGAAGTCACGATTTTAATAAGAAGATAGGCTTGAAATTGCACGATATTCGGTAATATGATTGAGATATAAGTTAAGATTATATAACCAACAAATCATACTATTTTGAAAACGTTAAGCTAAAATAGGCACGCGGATGTTCACGACAGCCGATACCCAAATATGAGTGATGTGTATCATTGGAAATAGGGTTGCGGCGCTATTTGTCGCTGTAGCGGGAAAAGTCAAGGGATAGGACCATGTTTTGACCGGTGATTTAGAGAGTTGAGATAATTTTCCGTATTTTGAGAGCAAACAGTGTCTCTCAAGTACTGCAGAATATTTCAAAATATGACCATGAAAATGACTCTAAACACGTCTGAAAATGCGCCGCGTATAATTTACGGAGTGTCCCACGCATAAATATTCAACAGGGTTTTCCAAATTTTGGTAAAATATTCAAAAAATTGAAGACAAATGCTTGAATTTGATATCAAACACTATATCTCAAGTTTTGCAGAAAGCGCCACAATAGCACCGTGAACATGACTGTCAACACTCAATTTTCATGAAGAGTATATTTGGTGGTGCGCCCCCTTACGGGGGCGCACCACCAAATCACTCCGCATTTATGTAATAACGAAATTCGGTTAATGAAGTTCTAACATTGAAGTCACGATTTTAATAAGAAGATAGGCTTGAAATTGCACGATATTCGGTAATATGATTGAGATATAAGTTAAGATTATATAACCAACAAATCATACTATTTTGAAAACGTTAAGCTAAAATAGGCACGCGGATGTTCACGACAGCCGATACCCAAATATGAGTGATGTGTATCATTGAAAATAGGGTTGCGGCGCTATTTGTCGCTGTAGCGGGAAAAGTCAAGGGATAGGACCATGTTTTGACCGGTGATTTAGAGAGTTGAGATAATTTTCCGTATTTTGAGAGCAAACAGTGTCTCTCAAGTACTGCAGAATATTTCAAAATATGACCATGAAAATGACTCTAAACACGTCTGAAAATGCGCCGCGTATAATTTACGGAGTGTCCCACGCATAAATATTCAACAGGGTTTTCCAAATTTTGGTAAAATATTCAAAAAATTGAAGACAAATGCTTGAATTTGATATCAAACACTATATCTCAAGTTTTGCAGAAAGCGCCACAATAGCACCGTGAACATGACTGTCAACACTCAATTTTCATGAAGAGTATATTTGGTGGTGCGCCCCCTTATAAGAGGCCATTTGCAGCGCAGTTTTATAGAAATTCATATTTTATCAACTAAATTATGGGCTTTAGGGATCTTTTTTCATCCGTTACTTAACAAGAGGCTGTGTGCCGAAGTAAAATACTCTGAAACAGTGTGCATATTGAATTTAAATTCGTAAAATCTATCAAACAAAGCCTTCACTGCATCCCTTGCTCAGAAAAAAAAACTTTGATAGCTAGTACTAGTAGGTGCACTATATGTAGCTTATAAACTATCCATATGTAGCTTATAAACTATCTATAGGACTAGTCAAAATGTCTACAAGAAAGCGAAAACTCGCATGGTTCAATTAGATAGGCCTCGTGAATGAAAGAACAGCCATATGTAGGGTGGCGTGGGGCCAGGGGAGCAGTTGTGGGGGGGGGGAGCAATGAGGCGGTTGCTTGAAAGTCGCCAATGTTTGGACAGGAGGGGAGGGTGTATCGCCGCGATTACTAGACATACAGTGCTAGTCACAAATCCGACATGGGCCCAACTTAAACCCTAAACTCATAACCCTTGGCGCATATACTCATTATGAGTTACCCATTCCTAAACACCCCTTGGCATAAACCCATAGCCCATAACTTTTACCCTACCCCTAACCCCTAATCCTAACCCCAACCCTAACCCCAACCCCCTAACCCGAACCCTAACCCGAACGCATGACCCTAACCCTAACCCATAGCTCTAACCCTAACCCATCTAACCCTAACCCTATAACCCTCTAATCCTAACCCTATGACCTTATCCAACCCTGATCCTAACCCTAATGTTAACCTTAGCTCGGACCTCTAACCATAAACACTAACCCTAACCTAATCCTCTTACTGTATTGTGTTTATAGCAATTCAACCGATATCAACGGGGCCAAGGAGTCATGCCAGGCTGTCTCCCGTTGTCCACCACCCCCCCCCCCCCACCGCTGCCACCAGTGTATTGTAACATATCCCTAATGTAGTCTACATACATTACTTCGATATGTTAAACTTTCTAAGTTATGCCGACTTATTAATAATCTTGTAACGCTCACTCATAAGCGTATGTCTAACCGCGCAATCAACTCAGCGTGTGTATACGCAAAGGCGCGTTGCGTAGGTGACACAACGCATGCCCGCTTTAGTTATATTTAGAACCTAAATTACGTTTATTAATCATTAGGTAAGGTCTATGGCCTATTTACTATATAAATAACACTGTTAAAACATTATTTTTACGAGTGACATTGACAGAAATAGTTAGCATGATCTCTATCTCAGTGTATGTCACATCATCCATAGGGCCTACATGAATTGAGTAAAAATTGTATCACATTATGGAGTGTAATATATTGTGTAGCTTTATTTTTGATAGACTATGCGTACCCAACGGTAACATTACAAAGTTTTGATCAAATTTATTTATGAAAAACATTTTATGTTTTAAAAATGAACGGACAACATATGTTTGATGATTGACCTAATGTCGATTTTGATATGTCAAAGCATGCATATGTTTTTAAATGAATTCGATTTGTTTAGTAAATAAGATAACATCCTGCTTGTTAAATTATTGCTATTTTTGGGGTAAACATACTGATCTTTAAATGGATGTAGTTTTAAAAGTAGGGCATGAAATTTGATGAAATTTGTTGTGTATTGTTTAGAATTTTGTTGGTAACAATATGAAAGAGATGAAATTGTCAAAATATACAATTATGGTGGTTCTAAGGGGGCGCACCACCAAATTACTCCGCATTTATGTAATAACGAAATTCGGTTAATGAAGTTCTAACATTGAAGTCACGATTTTAATAAGAAGATAGGCTTGAAATTGCACGATATTCGGTAATATGATTGAGATATAAGTTAAGATTATATAACCAACAAATCATACTATTTTGAAAACGTTAAGCTAAAATAGGCACGCGGATGTTCACGACAGCCGATACCCAAATATGAGTGATGTGTATCATTGAAAATAGGGTTGCGGCGCTATTTGTCGCTGTAGCGGGAAAAGTCAAGGGATAGGACCATGTTTTGACCGGTGATTTAGAGAGTTGAGATAATTTTCCGTATTTTGAGAGCAAACAGTGTCTCTCAAGTACTGCAGAATATTTCAAAATATGACCATGAAAATGACTCTAAACACGTCTGAAAATGCGCCGCGTATAATTTACGGAGTGTCCCACGCATAAATATTCAACAGGGTTTTCCAAATTTTGGTAAAATATTCAAAAAATTGAAGACAAATGCTTGAATTTGATATCAAACACTATATCTCAAATTTTGCAGAAAGCGCCACAATAGCACCGTGAACATGACTGTCAACACTCAATTTTCATGAAGAGTATATTTGGTGGTGCGCCCCCTTACGGGGGCGCACCACCAAATCACTCCGCATTTATGTAATAACGAAATTCGGTTAATGAAGTTCTAACATTGAAGTCACGATTTTAATAAGAAGATAGGCTTGAAATTGCACGATATTCGGTAATATGATTGAGATATAAGTTAAGATTATATAACCAACAAATCATACTATTTTGAAAACGTTAAGCTAAAATAGGCACGCGGATGTTCACGACAGCCGATACCCAAATATGAGTGATGTGTATCATTGAAAATAGGGTTGCGGCGCTATTTGTCGCTGTAGCGGGAAAAGTCAAGGGATAGGACCATGTTTTGACCGGTGATTTAGAGAGTTGAGATAATTTTCCGTATTTTGAGAGCAAACAGTGTCTCTCAAGTACTGCAGAATATTTCAAAATATGACCATGAAAATGACTCTAAACACGTCTGAAAATGCGCCGCGTATAATTTACGGAGTGTCCCACGCATAAATATTCAACAGGGTTTTCCAAATTTTGGTAAAATATTCAAAAAATTGAAGACAAATGCTTGAATTTGATATCAAACACTATATCTCAAGTTTTGCAGAAAGCGCCACAATAGCACCGTGAACATGACTGTCAACACTCAATTTTCATGAAGAGTATATTTGGTGGTGCGCCCCCTTACGGGGGCGCACCACCAAATCACTCCGCATTTATGTAATAACGAAATTCGGTTAATGAAGTTCTAACATTGAAGTCACGATTTTAATAAGAAGATAGGCTTGAAATTGCACGATATTCGGTAATATGATTGAGATATAAGTTAAGATTATATAACCAACAAATCATACTATTTTGAAAACGTTAAGCTAAAATAGGCACGCGGATGTTCACGACAGCCGATACCCAAATATGAGTGATGTGTATCATTGAAAATAGGGTTGCGGCGCTATTTGTCGCTGTAGCGGGAAAAGTCAAGGGATAGGACCATGTTTTGACCGGTGATTTAGAGAGTTGAGATAATTTTCCGTATTTTGAGAGCAAACAGTGTCTCTCAAGTACTGCAGAATATTTCAAAATATGACCATGAAAATGACTCTAAACACGTCTGAAAATGCGCCGCGTATAATTTACGGAGTGTCCCACGCATAAATATTCAACAGGGTTTTCCAAATTTTGGTAAAATATTCAAAAAATTGAAGACAAATGCTTGAATTTGATATCAAACACTATATCTCAAGTTTTGCAGAAAGCGCCACAATAGCACCGTGAACATGACTGTCAACACTCAATTTTCATGAAGAGTATATTTGGTGGTGCGCCCCCTTACGGGGGCGCACCACCAAATCACTCCGCATTTATGTAATAACGAAATTCGGTTAATGAAGTTCTAACATTGAAGTCACGATTTTAATAAGAAGATAGGCTTGAAATTGCACGATATTCGGTAATATGATTGAGATATAAGTTAAGATTATATAACCAACAAATCATACTATTTTGAAAACGTTAAGCTAAAATAGGCACGCGGATGTTCACGACAGCCGATACCCAAATATGAGTGATGTGTATCATTGAAAATAGGGTTGCGGCGCTATTTGTCGCTGTAGCGGGAAAAGTCAAGGGATAGGACCATGTTTTGACCGGTGATTTAGAGAGTTGAGATAATTTTCCGTATTTTGAGAGCAAACAGTGTCTCTCAAGTACTGCAGAATATTTCAAAATATGACCATGAAAATGACTCTAAACACGTCTGAAAATGCGCCGCGTATAATTTACGGAGTGTCCCACGCATAAATATTCAACAGGGTTTTCCAAATTTTGGTAAAATATTCAAAAAATTGAAGACAAATGCTTGAATTTGATATCAAACACTATATCTCAAGTTTTGCAGAAAGCGCCACAATAGCACCGTGAACATGACTGTCAACACTCAATTTTCATGAAGAGTATATTTGGTGGTGCGCCCCCTTATAAGAGGCCATTTGCAGCGCAGTTTTATAGAAATTCATATTTTATCAACTAAATTATGGGCTTTAGGGATCTTTTTTCATCCGTTACTTAACAAGAGGCTGTGTGCCGAAGTAAAATACTCTGAAACAGTGTGCATATTGAATTTAAATTCGTAAAATCTATCAAACAAAGCCTTCACTGCATCCCTTGCTCAGAAAAAAAAACTTTGATAGCTAGTACTAGTAGGTGCACTATATGTAGCTTATAAACTATCCATATGTAGCTTATAAACTATCTATAGGACTAGTCAAAATGTCTACAAGAAAGCGAAAACTCGCATGGTTCAATTAGATAGGCCTCGTGAATGAAAGAACAGCCATATGTAGGGTGGCGTGGGGCCAGGGGAGCAGTTGTGGGGGGGGGGGGAGCAATGAGGCGGTTGCTTGAAAGTCGCCAATGTTTGGACAGGAGGGGAGGGTGTATCGCCGCGATTACTAGACATACAGTGCTAGTCACAAATCCGACATGGGCCCAACTTAAACCCTAAACTCATAACCCTTGGCGCATATACTCATTATGAGTTACCCATTCCTAAACACCCCTTGGCATAAACCCATAGCCCATAACTTTTACCCTACCCCTAACCCCTAATCCTAACCCCAACCCTAACCCCAACCCCCTAACCCGAACCCTAACCCGAACGCATGACCCTAACCCTAACCCATAGCTCTAACCCTAACCCATCTAACCCTAACCCTATAACCCTCTAATCCTAACCCTATGACCTTATCCAACCCTGATCCTAACCCTAATGTTAACCTTAGCTCGGACCTCTAACCATAAACACTAACCCTAACCTAATCCTCTTACTGTATTGTGTTTATAGCAATTCAACCGATATCAACGGGGCCAAGGAGTCATGCCAGGCTGTCTCCCGTTGTCCACCACCCCCCCCCCCCCCCCCACCGCTGCCACCAGTGTATTGTAACATATCCCTAATGTAGTCTACATACATTACTTCGATATGTTAAACTTTCTAAGTTATGCCGACTTATTAATAATCTTGTAACGCTCACTCATAAGCGTATGTCTAACCGCGCAATCAACTCAGCGTGTGTATACGCAAAGGCGCGTTGCGTAGGTGACACAACGCATGCCCGCTTTAGTTATATTTAGAACCTAAATTACGTTTATTAATCATTAGGTAAGGTCTATGGCCTATTTACTATATAAATAACACTGTTAAAACATTATTTTTACGAGTGACATTGACAGAAATAGTTAGCATGATCTCTATCTCAGTGTATGTCACATCATCCATAGGGCCTACATGAATTGAGTAAAAATTGTATCACATTATGGAGTGTAATATATTGTGTAGCTTTATTTTTGATAGACTATGCGTACCCAACGGTAACATTACAAAGTTTTGATCAAATTTATTTATGAAAAACATTTTATGTTTTAAAAATGAACGGACAACATATGTTTGATGATTGACCTAATGTCGATTTTGATATGTCAAAGCATGCATATGTTTTTAAATGAATTCGATTTGTTTAGTAAATAAGATAACATCCTGCTTGTTAAATTATTGCTATTTTTGGGGTAAACATACTGATCTTTAAATGGATGTAGTTTTAAAAGTAGGGCATGAAATTTGATGAAATTTGTTGTGTATTGTTTAGAATTTTGTTGGTAACAATATGAAAGAGATGAAATTGTCAAAATATACAATTATGGTGGTTCTAAGGGGGCGCACCACCAAATTACTCCGCATTTATGTAATAACGAAATTCGGTTAATGAAGTTCTAACATTGAAGTCACGATTTTAATAAGAAGATAGGCTTGAAATTGCACGATATTCGGTAATATGATTGAGATATAAGTTAAGATTATATAACCAACAAATCATACTATTTTGAAAACGTTAAGCTAAAATAGGCACGCGGATGTTCACGACAGCCGATACCCAAATATGAGTGATGTGTATCATTGAAAATAGGGTTGCGGCGCTATTTGTCGCTGTAGCGGGAAAAGTCAAGGGATAGGACCATGTTTTGACCGGTGATTTAGAGAGTTGAGATAATTTTCCGTATTTTGAGAGCAAACAGTGTCTCTCAAGTACTGCAGAATATTTCAAAATATGACCATGAAAATGACTCTAAACACGTCTGAAAATGCGCCGCGTATAATTTACGGAGTGTCCCACGCATAAATATTCAACAGGGTTTTCCAAATTTTGGTAAAATATTCAAAAAATTGAAGACAAATGCTTGAATTTGATATCAAACACTATATCTCAAGTTTTGCAGAAAGCGCCACAATAGCACCGTGAACATGACTGTCAACACTCAATTTTCATGAAGAGTATATTTGGTGGTGCGCCCCCTTACGGGGCGCACCACCAAATCACTCCGCATTTATGTAATAACGAAATTCGGTTAATGAAGTTCTAACATTGAAGTCACGATTTTAATAAGAAGATAGGCTTGAAATTGCACGATATTCGGTAATATGATTGAGATATAAGTTAAGATTATATAACCAACAAATCATACTATTTTGAAAACGTTAAGCTAAAATAGGCACGCGGATGTTCACGACAGCCGATACCCAAATATGAGTGATGTGTATCATTGAAAATAGGGTTGCGGCGCTATTTGTCGCTGTAGCGGGAAAAGTCAAGGGATAGGACCATGTTTTGACCGGTGATTTAGAGAGTTGAGATAATTTTCCGTATTTTGAGAGCAAACAGTGTCTCTCAAGTACTGCAGAATATTTCAAAATATGACCATGAAAATGACTCTAAACACGTCTGAAAATGCGCCGCGTATAATTTACGGAGTGTCCCACGCATAAAAATTCAACAGGGTTTTCCAAATTTTGGTAAAATATTCAAAAAATTGAAGACAAATGCTTGAATTTGATATCAAACACTATATCTCAAGTTTTGCAGAAAGCGCCACAATAGCACCGTGAACATGACTGTCAACACTCAATTTTCATGAAGCGTATGTTTGGTGGTGCGCCCCCTTATAAGAGGCCATTTGCAGCGCAGTTTTATAGAAATTCATAATTTATCAACTAAATTATGGGCTTTAGGGATCTGTTTTCATCCGTTACTTAACAAGAGGCTGTGTGCCGAAGTAAAATACTCTGAAACAGTGTGCATATTGAATTTAAATTCGTAAAATCTATCAAACAAAGCCTTCACTGCATCCCTTGCTCAGAAAAAAAAACTTTGATAGCTAGTACTAGTAGGTGCACTATATGTAGCTTATAAACTATCCATATGTAGCTTATAAACTATCTATAGGACTAGTCAAAATGTCTACAAGAAAGCGAAAACTCGCATGGTTCAATTAGATAGGCCTCGTGAATGAAAGAACAGCCATATGTAGGGTGGCGTGGGGCCAGGGGAGCAGTTGTGGGGGGGGGGGGGAGCAATGAGGCGGTTGCTTGAAAGTCGCCAATGTTTGGACAGGAGGGGAGGGTGTATCGCCGCGATTACTAGACATACAGTGCTAGTCACAAATCCGACATGGGCCCAACTTAAACCCTAAACTCATAACCCTTGGCGCATATACTCATTATGAGTTACCCATTCCTAAACACCCCTTGGCATAAACCCATAGCCCATAACTTTTACCCTACCCCTAACCCCTAATCCTAACCCCAACCCTAACCCCAACCCCCTAACCCGAACCCTAACCCGAACGCATGACCCTAACCCTAACCCATAGCTCTAACCCTAACCCATCTAACCCTAACCCTATAACCCTCTAATCCTAACCCTATGACCTTATCCAACCCTGATCCTAACCCTAATGTTAACCTTAGCTCGGACCTCTAACCATAAACACTAACCCTAACCTAATCCTCTTACTGTATTGTGTTTATAGCAATTCAACCGATATCAACGGGGCCAAGGAGTCATGCCAGGCTGTCTCCCGTTGTCCACCACCCCCCCCCCCCCCCACCGCTGCCACCAGTGTATTGTAACATATCCCTAATGTAGTCTACATACATTACTTCGATATGTTAAACTTTCTAAGTTATGCCGACTTATTAATAATCTTGTAACGCTCACTCATAAGCGTATGTCTAACCGCGCAATCAACTCAGCGTGTGTATACGCAAAGGCGCGTTGCGTAGGTGACACAACGCATGCCCGCTTTAGTTATATTTAGAACCTAAATTACGTTTATTAATCATTAGGTAAGGTCTATGGCCTATTTACTATATAAATAACACTGTTAAAACATTATTTTTACGAGTGACATTGACAGAAATAGTTAGCATGATCTCTATCTCAGTGTATGTCACATCATCCATAGGGCCTACATGAATTGAGTAAAAATTGTATCACATTATGGAGTGTAATATATTGTGTAGCTTTATTTTTGATAGACTATGCGTACCCAACGGTAACATTACAAAGTTTTGATCAAATTTATTTATGAAAAACATTTTATGTTTTAAAAATGAACGGACAACATATGTTTGATGATTGACCTAATGTCGATTTTGATATGTCAAAGCATGCATATGTTTTTAAATGAATTCGATTTGTTTAGTAAATAAGATAACATCCTGCTTGTTAAATTATTGCTATTTTTGGGGTAAACATACTGATCTTTAAATGGATGTAGTTTTAAAAGTAGGGCATGAAATTTGATGAAATTTGTTGTGTATTGTTTAGAATTTTGTTGGTAACAATATGAAAGAGATGAAATTGTCAAAATATACAATTATGGTGGTTCTAAGGGGGCGCACCACCAAATTACTCCGCATTTATGTAATAACGAAATTCGGTTAATGAAGTTCTAACATTGAAGTCACGATTTTAATAAGAAGATAGGCTTGAAATTGCACGATATTCGGTAATATGATTGAGATATAAGTTAAGATTATATAACCAACAAATCATACTATTTTGAAAACGTTAAGCTAAAATAGGCACGCGGATGTTCACGACAGCCGATACCCAAATATGAGTGATGTGTATCATTGAAAATAGGGTTGCGGCGCTATTTGTCGCTGTAGCGGGAAAAGTCAAGGGATAGGACCATGTTTTGACCGGTGATTTAGAGAGTTGAGATAATTTTCCGTATTTTGAGAGCAAACAGTGTCTCTCAAGTACTGCAGAATATTTCAAAATATGACCATGAAAATGACTCTAAACACGTCTGAAAATGCGCCGCGTATAATTTACGGAGTGTCCCACGCATAAATATTCAACAGGGTTTTCCAAATTTTGGTAAAATATTCAAAAAATTGAAGACAAATGCTTGAATTTGATATCAAACACTATATCTCAAATTTTGCAGAAAGCGCCACAATAGCACCGTGAACATGACTGTCAACACTCAATTTTCATGAAGAGTATATTTGGTGGTGCGCCCCCTTACGGGGGCGCACCACCAAATCACTCCGCATTTATGTAATAACGAAATTCGGTTAATGAAGTTCTAACATTGAAGTCACGATTTTAATAAGAAGATAGGCTTGAAATTGCACGATATTCGGTAATATGATTGAGATATAAGTTAAGATTATATAACCAACAAATCATACTATTTTGAAAACGTTAAGCTAAAATAGGCACGCGGATGTTCACGACAGCCGATACCCAAATATGAGTGATGTGTATCATTGAAAATAGGGTTGCGGCGCTATTTGTCGCTGTAGCGGGAAAAGTCAAGGGATAGGACCATGTTTTGACCGGTGATTTAGAGAGTTGAGATAATTTTCCGTATTTTGAGAGCAAACAGTGTCTCTCAAGTACTGCAGAATATTTCAAAATATGACCATGAAAATGACTCTAAACACGTCTGAAAATGCGCCGCGTATAATTTACGGAGTGTCCCACGCATAAATATTCAACAGGGTTTTCCAAATTTTGGTAAAATATTCAAAAAATTGAAGACAAATGCTTGAATTTGATATCAAACACTATATCTCAAGTTTTGCAGAAAGCGCCACAATAGCACCGTGAACATGACTGTCAACACTCAATTTTCATGAAGAGTATATTTGGTGGTGCGCCCCCTTACGGGGGCGCACCACCAAATCACTCCGCATTTATGTAATAACGAAATTCGGTTAATGAAGTTCTAACATTGAAGTCACGATTTTAATAAGAAGATAGGCTTGAAATTGCACGATATTCGGTAATATGATTGAGATATAAGTTAAGATTATATAACCAACAAATCATACTATTTTGAAAACGTTAAGCTAAAATAGGCACGCGGATGTTCACGACAGCCGATACCCAAATATGAGTGATGTGTATCATTGAAAATAGGGTTGCGGCGCTATTTGTCGCTGTAGCGGGAAAAGTCAAGGGATAGGACCATGTTTTGACCGGTGATTTAGAGAGTTGAGATAATTTTCCGTATTTTGAGAGCAAACAGTGTCTCTCAAGTACTGCAGAATATTTCAAAATATGACCATGAAAATGACTCTAAACACGTCTGAAAATGCGCCGCGTATAATTTACGGAGTGTCCCACGCATAAATATTCAACAGGGTTTTCCAAATTTTGGTAAAATATTCAAAAAATTGAAGACAAATGCTTGAATTTGATATCAAACACTATATCTCAAGTTTTGCAGAAAGCGCCACAATAGCACCGTGAACATGACTGTCAACACTCAATTTTCATGAAGAGTATATTTGGTGGTGCGCCCCCTTATAAGAGGCCATTTGCAGCGCAGTTTTATAGAAATTCATATTTTATCAACTAAATTATGGGCTTTAGGGATCTTTTTTCATCCGTTACTTAACAAGAGGCTGTGTGCCGAAGTAAAATACTCTGAAACAGTGTGCATATTGAATTTAAATTCGTAAAATCTATCAAACAAAGCCTTCACTGCATCCCTTGCTCAGAAAAAAAAACTTTGATAGCTAGTACTAGTAGGTGCACTATATGTAGCTTATAAACTATCCATATGTAGCTTATAAACTATCTATAGGACTAGTCAAAATGTCTACAAGAAAGCGAAAACTCGCATGGTTCAATTAGATAGGCCTCGTGAATGAAAGAACAGCCATATGTAGGGTGGCGTGGGGCCAGGGGAGCAGTTGTGGGGGGGGGGGGGAGCAATGAGGCGGTTGCTTGAAAGTCGCCAATGTTTGGACAGGAGGGGAGGGTGTATCGCCGCGATTACTAGACATACAGTGCTAGTCACAAATCCGACATGGGCCCAACTTAAACCCTAAACTCATAACCCTTGGCGCATATACTCATTATGAGTTACCCATTCCTAAACACCCCTTGGCATAAACCCATAGCCCATAACTTTTACCCTACCCCTAACCCCTAATCCTAACCCCAACCCTAACCCCAACCCCCTAACCCGAACCCTAACCCGAACGCATGACCCTAACCCTAACCCATAGCTCTAACCCTAACCCATCTAACCCTAACCCTATAACCCTCTAATCCTAACCCTATGACCTTATCCAACCCTGATCCTAACCCTAATGTTAACCTTAGCTCGGACCTCTAACCATAAACACTAACCCTAACCTAATCCTCTTACTGTATTGTGTTTATAGCAATTCAACCGATATCAACGGGGCCAAGGAGTCATGCCAGGCTGTCTCCCGTTGTCCACCACCCCCCCCCCCCCCCCCCCCCCACACCGCTGCCACCAGTGTATTGTAACATATCCCTAATGTAGTCTACATACATTACTTCGATATGTTAAACTTTCTAAGTTATGCCGACTTATTAATAATCTTGTAACGCTCACTCATAAGCGTATGTCTAACCGCGCAATCAACTCAGCGTGTGTATACGCAAAGGCGCGTTGCGTAGGTGACACAACGCATGCCCGCTTTAGTTATATTTAGAACCTAAATTACGTTTATTAATCATTAGGTAAGGTCTATGGCCTATTTACTATATAAATAACACTGTTAAAACATTATTTTTACGAGTGACATTGACAGAAATAGTTAGCATGATCTCTATCTCAGTGTATGTCACATCATCCATAGGGCCTACATGAATTGAGTAAAAATTGTATCACATTATGGAGTGTAATATATTGTGTAGCTTTATTTTTGATAGACTATGCGTACCCAACGGTAACATTACAAAGTTTTGATCAAATTTATTTATGAAAAACATTTTATGTTTTAAAATGAACGGACAACATATGTTTGATGATTGACCTAATGTCGATTTTGATATGTCAAAGCATGCATATGTTTTTAAATGAATTCGATTTGTTTAGTAAATAAGATAACATCCTGCTTGTTAAATTATTGCTATTTTTGGGGTAAACATACTGATCTTTAAATGGATGTAGTTTTAAAAGTAGGGCATGAAATTTGATGAAATTTGTTGTGTATTGTTTAGAATTTTGTTGGTAACAATATGAAAGAGATGAAATTGTCAAAATATACAATTATGGTGGTTCTAAGGGGGCGCACCACCAAATTACTCCGCATTTATGTAATAACGAAATTCGGTTAATGAAGTTCTAACATTGAAGTCACGATTTTAATAAGAAGATAGGCTTGAAATTGCACGATATTCGGTAATATGATTGAGATATAAGTTAAGATTATATAACCAACAAATCATACTATTTTGAAAACGTTAAGCTAAAATAGGCACGCGGATGTTCACGACAGCCGATACCCAAATATGAGTGATGTGTATCATTGAAAATAGGGTTGCGGCGCTATTTGTCGCTGTAGCGGGAAAAGTCAAGGGATAGGACCATGTTTTGACCGGTGATTTAGAGAGTTGAGATAATTTTCCGTATTTTGAGAGCAAACAGTGTCTCTCAAGTACTGCAGAATATTTCAAAATATGACCATGAAAATGACTCTAAACACGTCTGAAAATGCGCCGCGTATAATTTACGGAGTGTCCCACGCATAAATATTCAACAGGGTTTTCCAAATTTTGGTAAAATATTCAAAAAATTGAAGACAAATGCTTGAATTTGATATCAAACACTATATCTCAAGTTTTGCAGAAAGCGCCACAATAGCACCGTGAACATGACTGTCAACACTCAATTTTCATGAAGAGTATATTTGGTGGTGCGCCCCCTTACGGGGGCGCACCACCAAATCACTCCGCATTTATGTAATAACGAAATTCGGTTAATGAAGTTCTAACATTGAAGTCACGATTTTAATAAGAAGATAGGCTTGAAATTGCACGATATTCGGTAATATGATTGAGATATAAGTTAAGATTATATAACCAACAAATCATACTATTTTGAAAACGTTAAGCTAAAATAGGCACGCGGATGTTCACGACAGCCGATACCCAAATATGAGTGATGTGTATCATTGAAAATAGGGTTGCGGCGCTATTTGTCGCTGTAGCGGGAAAAGTCAAGGGATAGGACCATGTTTTGACCGGTGATTTAGAGAGTTGAGATAATTTTCCGTATTTTGAGAGCAAACAGTGTCTCTCAAGTACTGCAGAATATTTCAAAATATGACCATGAAAATGACTCTAAACACGTCTGAAAATGCGCCGCGTATAATTTACGGAGTGTCCCACGCATAAAAATTCAACAGGGTTTTCCAAATTTTGGTAAAATATTCAAAAAATTGAAGACAAATGCTTGAATTTGATATCAAACACTATATCTCAAGTTTTGCAGAAAGCGCCACAATAGCACCGTGAACATGACTGTCAACACTCAATTTTCATGAAGCGTATGTTTGGTGGTGCGCCCCCTTATAAGAGGCCATTTGCAGCGCAGTTTTATAGAAATTCATAATTTATCAACTAAATTATGGGCTTTAGGGATCTGTTTTCATCCGTTACTTAACAAGAGGCTGTGTGCCGAAGTAAAATACTCTGAAACAGTGTGCATATTGAATTTAAATTCGTAAAATCTATCAAACAAAGCCTTCACTGCATCCCTTGCTCAGAAAAAAACACTTTGATAGCTAGTACTAGTAGGTGCACTATATGTAGCTTATAAACTATCTATATGTAGCTTATAAACTATCTATAGGACTAGTCAAAATGTCTACAAAAAAGCGAAAACTCGCATGGTTCAATTAGATAGGCCTCGTGAATGAAAGAAAAGCCATATGTAGGGTGGCGTGGGGCCAGGGGAGCAGTTGTGGGGGGGGGGGGGGAGCAATGAGGCGGTTGCTTGAAAGTCGCCAATGTTTGGACAGGAGGGGAGGGTGTATCGCCGCGATTACTAGACATACAGTGCTAGTCACAAATCCGACATGGGCCCAACTTAAACCCTAAACTCATAACCCTTGGCGCATATACTCATTATGAGTTACCCATCCCTAAACACCCCTTGGCATAAACCCATAGCCCATAACTTTTACCCTACCCCTAACCCCTAATCCTAACCCCAACCCCCTAACCCGAACCCGAACGCATGACCCTAACCCTAACCCATAGCTCTAACCCTAACCCATCTAACCCTAACCCTACAACCCTCTAATCCTAACCCTATGACCTTATCCAACCCTGATCCTAACCCTAATGTTAACCTTAGCTCGGACCTCTAACCATAAACACTAACCCTCACCTAATCCTCTTACTGTATTGTGTTTATAGCAATTCAACCGATATCAACGGGGCCAAGGAGTCATGCCAGGCTGTCTCCCGTTGTCCACCCCCCCCCCCACCGCTGCCACCAGTGTATTGTAACATATCCCTAATGTAGTCTACATACATTACTTCGATATGTTAAACTTTCTAAGTTATGCCGACTTATTAATAATCTCGTAACGCTCACTCATAAGCGTATGTCTAACCGCGCAATCAACTCAGCGTGTGTATACGCAAAGGCGCGTTGCGTAGGTGACACAACGCATGCCCGCTTTAGTTATATTTAGAACCTAAATTACGTTTATTAATCATTAGGTAAGGTCTATGGCCTATTTACTATATAAATAACACTGTTAAAACATTATTTTTACGAGTGACATTGACAGAAATAGTTAGCATGATCTCTATCTCAGTGTGTGTCACATCATCCATAGGGCCTACATGAATTGAGTAAAAATTGTATCACATTATGGAGTGTAATATACATGTATTGTGTAGCTTTATTTTTGATAGACTATGCGTACCCAACGGTAACATTACAAAGTTTTGATCAAATTTATTTATGAAAAACATTTTATGTTTTAAAAATGAACGGACAACATAATGTTTGATGATTGACCTAATGTCGATTTTGATATGTCAAAGCATGCATATGTTTTTAGATGAATTCGATTTGTTTAGTAAATAAGATAACATCCTGCTTGTTAAATTATTGCTATTTTTGGGGTAAACATACTGATCTTTAAATGGATGTAGTTTTAAAAGTAGGGCATGAAATTTGATGAAATTTGTTGTGTATTGTTTAGAATTTTGTTGGTAACAATATGAAAGAGATGAAATTGTCAAAATATACAATTATGGTGGTTCTAAGGGGGCGCACCACCAAATCACTCCGCATTTATGTAATAACGAAATTCGGTTAATGAAGTTCTAACATTGAAGTCACGATTTTAATAAGAAGATAGGCTTGAAATTGCACGATATTCGGTAATATGATTGAGATATAAGTTAAGATTATATAACCAACAAATCATACTATTTTGAAAACGTTAAGCTAAAATAGGCACGCGGATGTTCACGACAGCCGATACCCAAATATGAGTGATGTGTATCATTGAAAATAGGGTTGCGGCGCTATTTGTCGCTGTAGCGGGAAAAGTCAAGGGATAGGACCATGTTTTGACCGGTGATTTAGAGAGTTGAGATAATTTTCCGTATTTTGAGAGCAAACAGTGTCTCTCAAGTACTGCAGAATATTTCAAAATATGACCATGAAAATGACTCTAAACACGTCTGAAAATGCGCCGCGTATAATTTACGGAGTGTCCCACGCATAAAAATTCAACAGGGTTTTCCAAATTTTGGTAAAATATTCAAAAAATTGAAGACAAATGCTTGAATTTGATATCAAACACTATATCTCAAGTTTTGCAGAAAGCGCCACAATAGCACCGTGAACATGACTGTCAACACTCAATTTTCATGAAGCGTATGTTTGGTGGTGCGCCCCCTTACGCTTGCGCCAGCAATCGCGTGCGCCATGTTTTGTTTATACGCGAGCGCGCAGCAACAGTGTAAGAGTTTGTTTACTTTTAGAAAAGTTCGTAAAATATTTAATATGTCGGTCGTACTATCCTGTATAAATGCTTATTGCGATGCGATCTTTAAGGATAACAAACAGCCACATACAGGAATGTAGCTATGTCCACAATGAACATATTTTGGGTGAAGACCATATGTCATCACTCACTCCGTAAGCCACAATTTGAGTCCAAATAGTAGCTACCGGGTTTAAAGAAAATCAACATTTCGGTAGCGGGCCGTGCGTGACACTTCCGTGACTGTTGCGTGGCACTGGTTGCTACGTGGGGCGAAGATCCCTGCGTATAGCGATTGCACGGACAGATGGGCAGGAATCTACACTCGGAGTCATTGGACAGACAGAATCGCCACAAATAGTATTTAGATGGAAAGCTCTCATATAGGGGAATTCAAAAATGCCGTTTAAACAAGTTACCCTTGACAACAAATATGTTCTGATGGGTAATTGCATGAGGAACTAGTATGCACAGTAAATTTATGAGTGAGATAGGTATAAAAATATTAATGAGCTTTAATCAAAATATGACACAAATCGATATTTTTAACATTCTTTTTCACAACATGTTACCGTTAGGTCCTATCTAAATTCCAATAGACTATTTGGATAAGTAATTATTGCGATATGCTAATTCGAATTTAAGATGGTGTTAAATGTAAAAATCTGGACATGTAACGGGAAGGGTGACGAGTTCATAACACATGGCCATGTTCCATTGGTTAGGTCCTTTTCTTTGTAATTTGTAAACTTAGAGGATGTATTACTAGTACGTTTCGTATGTAGCAAGGAATGCGTACTTCTCTGGTTAGTCTTAATTACTGTATAGCTATCATAACACAGGAAAGAGGGAGGGGTGAAGCACATAATTGAACTTAGCTAATATCGTTAACACTGGACTTAATGAACGACTGTTAATATCCATTTCATGATAGGTATATGGCTGTATCTAGGTTTTTTTAATTCACAAGACATTTTCTGATAGTTGTCAGAGACTTGCATCTATCATTACCATCTCAATTCATTACTTCTTTAATAAAGGTACATTTGCTAACTTTAGAGCAAATTTTGTTTGGATTATCCTTCAAACGATATATGCATAATGAAATTGCAAAAAAACACCCCGATTTGTTCCCCGGATTTGTTCACTTTCAGATGTTTTAAACAACAAAACCGTTTAATATTACAAATTTATAAAATAGTTTTAACAAATCTTGAAAAATTAGAAAATCAATAAATTCCTTATTAAGATTGACTTTATTGACCTCTAGCTCTGTGACCTTGCACGAAGCATATATTTTTCACATAGGCTAGGTACCAAATGGCCCACTCGCTGAAAAATATCAAATGGCAGTTTTGAACATGTAGCTATCTCTGGTACGGAGCTATGAGCGTAGCGAGATGGGAGCGAGATTCGACCGAAAGGAGTTTGAAACTACCACCAAGATTGATGACTGAAGGTAAAATAGTCTGGCCCCTTCTTTATTGCTATTAAGGCATGAGTGACTCATGTTGAGTCTAGTGCCACATGTAGCCTACTCTCTGACTTGACTGATAGAGGCAATCAAATAAACAGCTGCCCTTTTAGTGCTTTGCCCTATATTATCATGACGCGCAGCTGGATAGGCAGTAAATGATGACACGAGGAAGCTATTTACAAAGCTCTATTCCTGATCTTAACTTGCTCAACAAGTATAGATTTGTTGTATCAATTAATGCTGACACTTATTGACGGGATCTTACTCCCGGAAATGTATTTTACTGCTATTTTGCATTGTACACCGAAGTACTAGCTAGCTAGCCGTCTTACACATATCCAAGAGTACTTGTACTACTCACGTTAAAACGTTTGCTAAAAAGTAGGTCACGTGTCTTTATGTTTTGGCTAATGAATGGTAGCTCAATGTGATGATATTATGTTATATTATTATTGTTATGAATGTGAGGAAATGTATTAGTGGCAAATATTTTAAAGGGTCACAACTGATAGTACATGCCGACTGATATTAAGGCCGAACTGCAAAACCAGTACTCATGGATCAAACGTACAAGTTACTTTTACGTAAGTAATATTTCGCATCACCGTACGTACAATCAACCGTGGCAATTGAACTGAGACTAATGTAAATAATTCCCGTTTAACATAAACATTATTAATCAAAACATATTTACATAGGTATCAATTCAATTTTCATCGGTGCTTTAACACTTTCCACGCGGCAGGCGGCTGCAGACGACATTCCAAATATTTACAAAATGTTTCAAAAATGTCAGAATTATTGAATTTCATTGCCATATTCGGAATCACCAGGAGAAATGCATTGAAACAAGTACAAACATGCCTGGTATTGGTTCAGTAATCCATGAGCTAGACTTTGAAGTTTAGGAAAGGTTTCTAAAAAATCTGTTTTGTATATGGTAAAACTAATAGCCGCGTGGAAAGTGTTAAAATATGGTAATGCAAAATATCACTTTTGCTCCTATTGTACTTGAAGTCTTACGTTAAAGTCGTTTATTCGTACAATAATGCTGTCGATGCTTATGAGCCATACGTACTGGGTTTGCAGTGCTAATAAGTTCTGTATTTTGATATGAAACTCTAAAGCAAATGCATTGTTGATACAGGAGTACGCCCACGTGGTACACTGTAATATCTCGCACTCAATCTGTAAACATGCACATATGATCTACGGAGGTGTGAATGGTGGTAACGACAACACATTTCTTTCTGTCTGAAAGTATTGCCATGCATGGTCGTGTTAACAATTAAACAAGAGACTCGAGACATGCTGCTGTGAAGTCAATGCATTACCTGACACGTCGCCGATCGCGCGCGTTAGATAAACGACTATCATTACCATGGTAGATGTATTCTGTAATGAGGATAGCAGCTCTTGAATCACAGTGAAGCAGGTGCTCGTCATGTGATTAACACGTGATGTAATACATTTTAAGGGTGAATTTATAACATGGTTAATACGTAACTACTTTCCTATTCTACTGTGAGCTGTTTTAAAGATCCAACATGACCAATGATTGCGTGTCTCATTTTGACACTCGATGACTAGTTACCACCTATGCTACGAACAGTGAGGTGTTTTATATCAAGATATCATCCTTGTAAACCAACCACATAACAGCAATCAGCTATTTTGCTAGGAGGGTACTTCAAATAATTGTTTAAAGCCGGCCTACCACTTTGGTAGTTCACCACAGAAAAACTGGTTCTACACCAGTTCGCTTGATGACAGACTGTACAGAGATAACTTGAAGACATTGTAGCCTTGTCAAATTCCCAAGAGAACTGGTTGTGGCTAGTAACCCAGAAATGGTAGCTCACCTTTAAACACGTGTGTCTCAGTATGGCGGAGACATTTTAATTGTCTCGTGATTTCACTACTATGCGTTATACAGCATGCACTGCCATGTTATAAACATTGTAGTTTTCTTTACTGACAACCACATTTTTATTCTCTATTCTTTTGATGATTACCGGTACGTATTTTGTCAAGAACATTACTGACATTTCAGCAAGGTTGATGTGTAGGGGAAATAGTATTATAGTTTAAATTATAAATTGAAATTTGGTAAAATTGTACGGTATGACGTCATGCTTACGCACTGAATTATTGAGTGAATCGGTAATGTTTTTGGTTGTTTTTAAAAAGGCAACTGGCTTTACAACCACGACCTGTGGTCACTTCAGATTACGTATTAACTGCAATGTCGGTGGCTCTACCACCATAAATCACTCCGCCGCAAAAACAAAACAAAACATTAACAAAAACAACAACAAACAACAAATGGGTGTGTCCAACTTATATCTGAAGAAGTCCGAGTTCGAGTCTTTATTATTTGGTCATATTCAAAATCTCCCTAATTATTGAGACGTGAACATTCTAAAACTGATAACTAAAGTGGTACAGAATTTACTAGATTCTTTGATATGACATGTATAAGAAATCCTTCGTCAAATGGTTGGAAATGTCCATAAATATTTGTTTCCGTTGGAGGGGGAAATGATAAAATTGGGAAAAATAATAACGATTTGTTTAGGGATTAAATCATGTGTCAGCAAAATAATAACGATTTGTTTAGGGATTAAATCATGTGTCAGCGTATGTGCATCACCAATCTACAACGGTGTTCGCGCGTCCGCGTGGTTTATTAAACACGCAGACGCGCAAAACGCAAGTTGTAGATTGATGATGCACATACGCTGAAACATGATTTAATCCCTTTTACAACGACCAAGGATTTGAACGCCATTTCATAAAATAGACAACGCAAATGATTTAATTTCATTAAATCGTACTTTTAACAATCACACTCAAACTATTTTCAAAAACCTTAACACTATAATGATCAAACTAAAATAATAGTCAAGTTCCTGTTAGCTTCAAAGGTCGATGTAAACAGCGTGTGCACAATCATTCCAAAACAACACCCACCTGCGGTAGCGTTCGCGTCGCGTGTAAACGCATTATCCGCTGCGTGGTGCGATTCAATCGGCGTGCTGGTTTCCCATAGAAGCGTGGTTTATCTCAAATCAACAATGCTTTGCTACTGTTCTTAAGGTTTGGGGGAGTTGTTGAATAATGCATAACCTTTATTCACACTAAGACAGGCAATATATTCCAAAAACACTCCACTTAAGCCATCTTTAAAATAGATCACTGAATAATTATTGTGTCGCACGCATGTTTTGCAATTCATAAGTCATCACTGATTCATCATTGATCTTTGTTGTCCTTTAGTATTCACAGATAATTTGATTTCAAATTCATGACGAGATATAGTTCAATGAAATCCAGGTCTGTGTCCTAATATTTATAGTGCAGTCCAGCATGCATCACTTTCATCACATGGCCTTTGGTTTTATCACCAGTGGCTAATGGTTCCCATTGACATTACATCGCAATGGAAGGCATAGGCTACATTGTTGTTTAATTAAACGATGGGTCTTTAAGAAAATCCTGCTGAAGGAGTACAATTGATGTGAGTCAATTCACCCATCTCTTGTTTTTCTTAAAGACCTTTAATTTTTTGAAAACACATGCACGTTTTAGTTGTGAGTGAACTTCTTTTTTGAAGTTAAGCCTATCTGTACCATGCATTATAGGGTAAAAGTCAGACGCCCTGTAGCTGTTAAAGCTTGTTTACATGTACTTTAACACATATTTTGCACTGTTGTTTAGAGGGAAAGCCCTGTTGACACTGTAGTGGTGCTAAGCATGCTGGACTGCACAAGCAATTTTATTTAGTCAGAGTCCGTTTTCATACATGATACGGTATATCTAATCATCAAATGGGATTCAGTGTTCAATCTGTGTCGGCGCTTTCTATGTATCAATCTCTCTGATATGCAATTTGATAGCCCGCTGGCTTCGTATGCGTAAAACAATAATGTATTTTACAATTACGGGTTCCTACTACATATAAGTTCATATATCATTGACAAAGTGGCAACCAGATTTTGTACCTATGCCTATACTATGTTTTGATGTCAGAATGTTATCCATCGAGTGGTTAAAGCCGACACTGCACAATTTGGTTGTCAAAGAAAAGCGAACAAGCCGTCATTTGAATTTTCTTAATTAAATTCATACTCCATTTTTGTTGGACTAATGCAGTCATAGTAAAATCTTGATTTAAAAGGTTTGTAGGATGCTAACTTATATGAGGTGTTCGCTTTTAAGGAAACTTCTTGCCTTGTTTGGTGATACTGTGAGGTCGGGTCAGGACAGGTCGAAGGTCGATCCTTGTCCTATCACCGATCACCAAATAGTGAGGGGTTTCCCTGAAAGCATTCAAAAGGGCAAGACAGCATGTGAATCACTCTCTTATTTTGCTGACTCTCAAGCAGTACACTTCGTTATCATGTATCGTCCAGTTTTTTATGTATTGTAATACCCGGCCGGGATCGTCTGCTTCTTCGTTAATAAAAATGATTTAAACTATAAAGTATTATCCGTTGCATCTTTGTCTACGACGACTACTAGTACATGTGAGTTACTTTAAGCCAGTAAACAGCCACGTTACAGGTTTAATGACCACAAGTGATCATTTAGTGATCATTTAATGACCACAGGTGACCATTTAGTGATCATAAAATGACCACAAGTGATCATTTGGTGATCATTTAATGATCACAGGCGACGTTATTACATATTATGTAGACATATCAGGTTTTCATATGCTATTTGGAACAGTCTACCACGTGATGCTAAGTGTACAGATTCTATTCATAGTTTTAAGAAAACTTTAAAGACTCATTTGTTCAATGAAGCGTACACACAGTATGTGTATAATACCCATGCTATTTATCATTTTTGTGCTATTAATTACTTATATTACATGTTTACAAAAGCGCCATGAGCGTCATTTCTGACGGATACCGGCGCTATAGAAATTACCATTATTATTATTATTATTATTATTATTATTATTCATATTTTGAAATTTGTTAAGGGCTGTTTTGCTCATTGGTAAAATTACACTTGTAAAGTGTTTATCAAAGCGCTCTCCATTAGCGTCATAGTCCTTTTATTAAATATTGCTGTAACGTTCACATAAGCAAGCAAGTACTGCAACACTAGTAAGTATGACTCACACGTATAAGTGGCTTGTACGTAAGATTTCTAGGATAAGCGCCAAAGTCATAATTTGCATCATTATACGTCGTCAAGCAACCTTAACAATTAAACTGATACCAATGCAAATATGTCTATAGTATTATAGAAATATGTGGATTAGTTTATTTCAATCTCCGTTGATACTTGTACGTAACGTACAAGTCACTTATTTGCATGACCCATGCTTACTGGTTTTGCAGTACGCCTAACAGCTCAACCAAACACTCATTTACGGTCATTAGCATCAGTTAACCGGTCAAGTTCCATGACATTAAATGCTATGGAAAGTATGACTGGATAAAGTCAATAAATATTTGCAATAGTGGAATGAAATACATCACGTTATAATAATTGCCTATTAGGTGGCGTGTTTATAAAGTGTCTGGAGCATTTTAAAGCGCCAAAAGTAAATCACAAATAACGAATTCGTGTTTTTGAGCACGTTCACATAGACATCAATACACGAGACATACAGGCAATACATGCGTAGTAAGTTGATGTTTGAAATTTTAATGCCGCATTTTACAGACTAGAGGAAGAGTGCTTTTAGAAGTCAATGAAGGAAAGTTATGTGCAGATATATGGTGTGGATATCATTATTACCATACATTTGAGATCATGTGTATGCAATGCCACACGAGTGCTTGATATCTGAAAACAAAACAGTTTGATTTCGGGAAAGCAAGTAGGCCATGATTGATTACTATAACTTTTCAAGCATTTGCGTTTATGACGAGTAGTGTAGCATAGCCGAGCGGTGCTTTTGACTCATTAAATTGCGCTACAATCGAATTTAAACTCGAATTAATCCACGGAGGCAGTTTCTTCAGATTATATTTTCTTTACTTTGTTATAAACAATTATGATAACAAACAACGTATCTCTAATCAACTGAATTTAAATCTTAATAAATAAATTGCATGTTATCGTAAGGCACGCCCTTATCGTATTATCTGGAATGTGATTGGCCAATTCTCACAGCCCGTAATAACAAATACCTAGCTGCAATATAAGTCGTAGCCTGATTGGTCCATATTACGCAAAACATAATAACAACTTTGATTTACAGTCACTAGGGGGATTTCCCTGATATCTAAAATACCGCAACACTTTAAAACACCTGGACGTTTTGATTACTGCATGGATCAATGGAATCTTGACCCTACCCCCTCAAGGTTAGGTAAAGAATAGTTGAAAACTAGACGCCTAATCTTTGCCTAAGCCAATTTGACATTGTATGCATCTTTACCTTATTGATTTTGTATAAGTGGTGAATCTTGAACGAGGAAGAATGGTGAGTTGGTGGTGAATATTTGCCTTACTTGTCTATACATAATGGTGAAACCAACGGATCGCACATAATAGTGAATCGAAGACTAATCTTGATACGGATATATTTCTTGGAAAGTGAATGAACCCGACGCGCCGGTTAACCGGCATGACTGAGTCTGTACCACATACCCGACACGCCGATTTACCGGCTTCAACCTATGTGTACCAAATACCCGATGAGCCGGTCCACACCGGCGCTGTGTAGCGTGCGTTAAAGGCCTTTCCGGATCTCAAGTGTTTGCCCTGGGCAAAAATCACATGACTCGCTACATACCCGAAACTCCGCGTACACATAATATAAACCCATGATGCAATATAATACCGAAGTGAGACCGGGAGTGAGACCGGCTACAAACAGCAAATATGAACGAAATCCATGTCTAGAAATGTTTCGAAAAGTCAGTCTATTCATGTCAATGAAACCATGGTTACAATAAAAAGCAGCTTCGAATCAATTTTTGGGCGAGAACCCCATCTTAAAAACATACAAAAACTATAAATATAAAGCATTTTAACTTCCGATTTATGGAATAATGTTCACGAAGGATATTTCAATGTATTTCTGTTATCATAGTGTTATACAGTGCGCCAGTGGCTCAATCAGTAGCGCATCCGACTTGTGATCGAAAGGCCTGTGGTTCGAATCCCACCGGGAACCTAATTTTTCCGTTAGTATCATATTATTACATTTAGCAATGTTGGTTTTGTTTTAATCGTTCCCCCATAATTTTTGTGGATCCACACGAAACTTTTCACTTTATTTGGAATGATTATCTGACAAATTCAATGAGCTTTTAATTTG
>CM069455.1:19610584-19684124 GCA_035610835.1 Ophiura sarsii
ATCTTGGTGACATTGGTGTCATTTTAAAGCTTAGGAAATGATCAAGAGCATACATTAACAAACTCAAAATTGACTTCACCTGCAAAGTCCCCCTTTTGATGTGCTGCTTTGATCTCGTCATGATTTTAGAAACAAATTATTTATGAATACTAAGGGACAACAGATTTGCGTATCGTGTGGGTGAAAGTTCTTGATGAATTATGAATAGTGAGACGAGTTGATGTTACTCATTATTGTGTGACCTACATTTATTTTAATAGGGCTTCAATAGAATTTCTTAAGCTGGAATGGTATGATATGGAAGAAATTATAACCTGTTCGTAAGGGATGGCATCCAAATTCGTACGGATTGAAAACCGTAGAACGGAGAGGGTAAACGCACTGGGATAAACGGACAGTTTTGTGTAGATAAACGGAACGCGGTTAAATAATGACCAACCAATACGTATTTAGCCATGCTTAGCGAACGCATTGAACAACTCCCGCGAACGGACAGCCAGTGCGTTCACCCTCCCCTATCTACGGTTTTCAATCCGTACGAATCTGGATGCCATCCCTAATACATAATAGTACACACTGTCTGGCTTAGAGCTTAAGTTTGTGTTATGTTTCGTTTTGGGTTCAGGGTTAGCCCGCACTGCCAAACCAGTGCGCATGTCTCATACGCATACTTAATTGTGAATATCGTATACCTCTTACGTACAAGTGACTTATTCGAATGCGCAATGCGTACATGTTTTGCAGCTCGGCCATAGACTTTCCGTTAGGGTTAAGATTAGGGTTAGAGTATGGTGTACTGGTTAGGATTTAGAGATGTTTTAGTGAAAAAAAAAAAAAATAAACCTTGCATGCGATAATAAAGTAGATTGTAAAAATAAAAATGCTTATGTTTTATTATCGCAGAGTAACCGAAGTCCAGGTGTTTTAAAGTGTTGCGGTATTTTAGATATCAGGGAAATTCCCTAGTGACTGTAAATCAAAGTTGTTATCATGTTTTGCGTAATATGGACCAATCAGGATACGACCTATATAGCAGCTAGGTATTTGTTGTTAGGGGTTGTGAGAATTGGCCAATCACATTCCAGATAATACGATAAGGGCGTGCCTTACGATAACATGCAAATTATTAATTAAGATTTAAGTTCAGTTGATTAGAGATACAACGTTGTCATGGTTGTTTGTGATTATAATTATTTTCTACAAAAAAAAAAGGAAATATAATCTGAAGGAACTGCCTCCGTGGACTTAGTCGAGTTTAAATTCGATTGTAGCGCAATTTAATGAGTCAAAAGCACCGCTCGGCTATGCTACACTATAGTAGATCCGATTTTGACAAACAATATCTCAAATTGTTCGTCTGATTGCAAGGATTCCAGAAATGATAGTTTTTACCACCTAGAGTGTCGGTTGTACCTTATAAAGGGGTCAAAAGGTCAGATTCTATATAGGGCAGTGTACCTTGACCTTTTGACCTACACAAAATATTCCCGGTGGTCGGTGGTAAAAAAACTGGGAATCCTTGTGATCATACGAACAATATGAGATATTGTTTTTCAAAATCGGAGCAAGTTTAATTTTTGACCCCATATGCAAAGGTCAACGACTTTTTACGTTTTACCCGATAACTCGTAAACCAACGGAAGTAGGGCAAACTATACCTTTTCGGAATCCTTGTGCTCAGCCGAACAATTTGGTGTGCTTTTCAGCTTAATTAAAGCCATTTGAATTTGTGGGCCCCTGTATGGCGGTCATTTTGGATTTTGCGCTATAAAAGAACATTCCCGTCACTTTTGAGAGGTGCATGGGAGCTAATTTTCTCTTAAAATGGTTCTAGTTGACAAATTCACTAAGAAATTAAGGTATCAAGAAATTGGTCACGGAATCCAAGATAATGACTCTACTACTACTCATCATAAACGCAAATGCTTGAAAAGTTATAGTAATCAATCATGGTCTACTTGTCCACTCTGCTTTCCCGAACTTAAACTGTGTTGTTTGCAGATATCAAGCACTCGAGGTGTGGCAGTGCATAAACATGATCTCAAATGTATGGTAATAATGATATCCACACCATATATCTGCACATAACTTTCCTTCATTGACTTCTAAAAGCACTCTTCCTCTAGTCTGTAAAATGCGGCATTAAAATTCCAATCATCAACTTACCACGTATTTAATGCATGTATGACTCGTAGTTCATGTATTAATGTCTATATGAACGTGCTCAAAAACACGTATTCGTTATTCGTGATTTGCTTTTGGCGCTTTATCGTAAAAATGCTCCAGACACTTTATAAACACGGCACCTAATAGGCAATTATTATAACGTGATGTATTTCATTCCACTATTGCAAATATTTATTGACTTTATCCAGCCATACTTTCCATAGCATTTAATGTCATGAAACTTGACCGGTTAACTGATGCTAATGACCGTAAATGAGTGTTTGGTTGAGCTGTTAGGCCGTACTGCAAAACCAGTAAGCATGGGTCATGCGAATAAGTGACTTGTACGTAAGACTTAAAATATGCATCTTAATACGTACAAGTATAACTGGAAATTGAAGTAAACTAATCCACATATTTCTATAATACTATAGACATATTTGCATTGGTATCAGTTTAATTGTTAAGGTTGCTTGACGACATATAATGATGCAAATTATGACTTTGGCGCTTATCCTATAAATCTTACGTACAAGTCACTTATACGTGTGAGTCATACTTACTAGTGTTGCAGTACTTGCTTGCTTAGTGAACGTTACAGCAATATTTAATAAAAGGTCTATGACGCTGTTATGGTGATAAACAAATGTCAAATTATGAATAGCATATGAAAACCTGAAATGTCTACATCATATGTAATAACGTCACTTGTGGTCATTAAATGAACACTAAATGATCACTTGTGGTCATTAAAAAATCAAACCTTTTAAATCAAGATTTTACTATGACTGCATTCGTCCAACACAATTTAGTGTAAATTTAATCTAAAATTCAAATGACGGTTTGTTCGCTTATCCTTGACAACCAAATTTTGCAATGTCGGCTTTAACCACCCGATGGAATAAGCTTAAGCTTAACACACAACTTCAATCCAGCGCAATGCTTTATTCCGTCATGCGTTGACAATTCCCATTTCTAGCCTGACAACCATTTACAAAATGCTGACATCATTACATTACATAGTATAAGTAAAAAATCTGGTTGCCACTTTGTCAATGATATTATGTACCTACATGTAGTAGGAACAGTAAAAGTAAAAAGTAAAATGCATTATTGTTTTACGCATACGAAGCCAGCGGGCTATCAAATTGCATATCAGAGAGATTGATACATAGAAAGCGCCGACACAGATTAAACACTGAATCCCATTTGATGATTAGATAGGCTATACCGTATCATGTATGAAAACGGACTCGGACTAAATAAAATTGCTTGATCAGTCCAGCATGCTTAGCACCACTACAGTGTCAACAGGGCATCCCTCTAAACGTGCATATGTGTTTTCAAAAAAAAGTAAGGGTCTTTAAGAAAAACAAGAGATGAGTGAATTGAAGTCACATCAATTGTACTCCTTGCAGCAGGATTTTCTTAAAGACCCATCGTTTAATTAACAACAGTAGCATATGCCTTCAATTGCGATGTAATGTCAATGGGAACCATTAGACACTGGTGATAAACCAAAGGCCACGTGATGAAAGTGATGCATGCTGGACTTCACAATAAATATTCTTTCGACTAGGACACAGACCTGGATTTCATTGAACTATATATCGTCATGAATTCGAAATCAAATTATCTGTGAATACTAAAGGACAACAAAGATCAATGATGAATCAGTGATGACTTATGAATTGCAAAACATGCGTGCGACATCATAATTATTCAGTGATCTGTTTTAAAGATAGCTTAAGTGGAGTGTTTTTGGAATATATTGCCTGTTTTAGTGTGAATACAGGTTATGCATTATTCAACAACTCCCCCAAACCTTAAGAACAGTAGCAAAGCATTGTTGATTTGAGATAAACCACGCTTCTATGGGAAACCAGCACGCCGATTGAATCGCACCACGCAGCGGATAATGCGTTTACACGCGACGCGAACGCTACCGCAGGTGGGTGTTGTTTTGGAATGATCGTGCACACGCTGTTTACATCGAATTTTGAAGCTTACAGGAACTTGACTATTATTTTAGTTTGATCATTATAGTATTAAGGTTTTTGAAAATAGTTTGAGTGTGAGTGTTAAAAGTACAATTTAATTAAATTAAATCATTTGCGTTGTCTATTTTATAAAATGGCGTTCAAATCCTTGGTCGTTGTAACAGGGATTAAATCATGTTTCAGCGTATGTGCATCACCAATCTACAACTTGCGTTCTGCGCGTCTGCGTGTTTAATAAACCACGCGGACGCGCGAACACCGTTGTAGATTGGTGATGCACATACGCTGACACATGATTTAATCCCTAAACAAATCGTTATTATTTTTCCTAATTCTATCATTTCCCCCTCCAACAGAAAAAACAAATTATGGACATTCCAACCATTTGACGAAGGATTTCTTATACATGCCATATTAAAGAATATATAGTAAATTCTGTACCACTTTAGTTATCAGTTTTAGAATGTTCACGTCTCTGTAATTAGGGAGATTTTGAATATGACCAAATAATTAAGACTCGAACTCGGACTTCTTCAGACATAAGTTGGAAACACCCATTTGTTGTTTGTTGTTGTTTTTATTTATATTTTGTTTTGGGGCGGAGTGATTGATGGTGGTAGAGCCACCGACATTGCAGTTAATACGTAATCTGAAGTGACCACAGGTCGTGGTTGTAAAAGCCAGTTGACATTTTAAAAACAACCCCAAAACATTACCGATTCACTCAATAATTCGGTGCGTAAGCATGACGTCATACCGTACAATTTTACCACATTTCAATTTATAATAACTATATTACTATTTCCCCTACACATCAACCTTGCTGAAATGTCAGTAATGTTCTTGACAAAATACGTACCGGTAATCATCAAAAGAATAAAGAATAGAAATGTGGTTGTCACTTGTCAGTAAAGAAAACTACAATGTTCATAACATGGCAGAGCATGCTGTATAACGCAGAGTAGTAAAATCACGAGACAATTAAAATGTCTCCGCCATACTGAGACACACGTGTTTAAAGGCGAGCTACCATTCTGGGTTACTAGCCACATCCAGTTCTCTTGGGAATTTGACAAGGTTACAATTTCTCCATGTTAACTCTGTACAGTCTGTCATCAAGCGAACTGATGTATGACCAGTTCTTCTGTGATGAACTACCAAATTGGTAGGCCGGCTTTAAACAATTATTTGAAGTACCCTCCTAGCAAAATAGCTGATTGCTGTTATGTGGTTGGTTTACAAGGATGATATCTTGATATAAAACACCTCACTGTTCGTAGCATAGGTGGTAACCAGTCATCGAGTGTCAAAATGAGACACGCAATCATTGTTCATGTTGGTATCTTTAAAACAGCTCACAGTAGAATAGGAAAGTAGTTATATACATACTGTATTAACCATGTTATAAATTCCCTCTTAAAATGTATTACATCACGTGTTAATCACATGACGAGCACCTGCTTCACTGTGATTCAAGAGCTGCTATCCTCATTACCGAATACATCTACCATGGTAATGATAGTCGTTTATCTAACGCGCGCGATCGGCGACGTGTCAGGTAATGCATTGACTTCACAGCAGCATGTCTCGAGTCTCTTGTTTAATTGTTAACACGACCATGCATGGCAATACTTTCAGACAGAAAGAAATGTGTTGTCGTTACCACCATTCACACCTCCGTAGATCATAGGTGCATGTTTACAGATTGAGTGCGAGATATTACAGTGTACCACGTGGGCGTACTCCTGTATCTACAATGCATTTGCTTTAGAGTTTCATATCAAAATACAGAACTTATTAGCACTACAAACCCAGTACGTATGGCTCATAAGCATCGACAGCATTATTGTACGAATAAACTACTTTAACGTAAGACTAGGACAATAGGAGCAAAAGTGATATTTTGCATTACTATAATATTTTAAAGCACCGATGAAAATTGAATTGATACCTATGTAAATATCTTTTGATTAAAAATGTGTATGTTAAACAGTAATTATTTGTATTGGTCTCAGTTCAATTTACCACGGTTGCTTGTACGTACGGTGATGCGAAATATTACTTACGTTAAAGTAACTTGTACGTTTGATCCATGAGTACTGGTTTTGCAGTTCGGCCTTAATATCAGTGGGCAATGTTCACCATGTACTCTCAGTTGGATCAGTTGTGACCCTTTAAAATATTTGACACTAGTAAATTTCCTAAAATTCATAACAACAATAATAATATAACATAATATCATCATATTGAGTTACCATTCATTAGCCAAAACATAAAGACACGGGGCCTACTTTTCAGCAAACGTTTTAACGTGAGTAGTACAACAAGTACTCTTGGATATGTGTAAGACGGCTAGCTAGCTAGTACTTCGGTGTACAATGCAAAATAGCAGTAAAATACATTTTCGGGAGTAAGATCCCTTCAATAAAGTTGTCAGCATTAATTGCTACAACAAATCTATACTTGTTGAGCAAGTTAAGACCAGACATAGAGCTTTGGAAATAGCTCCCTCGTGGTATCGTTTACTGCCTGTCCAGCTGCGCGTCATGATTACTTAGGGCAAAGCACTAAAAGGGCAGCTGTTTATTTGATTGCCTCTATCAGTCAAGTCAGACAGTGGCTACATGTGGCACTAGACTCGTCATTAGTCACTCATGCCTCCTTAATAGCAATAAAGAAGGGGCCAGACTACTTTACCTTTTCAGGCATCAATCTTGGTGGTAGTTTCAAACTCCTTTCGGTCGAATCTCGCTCCCATCTCGCTATACGCTCGTAGCTCCGTACCAGAGATAGCTACATGTTCAAAATTGCCATTTGATATTTTTCAGCGGGTGGGCCATTTGGTACCTTACCTAAGTGAAAAATATATGCTTCGTGCAAGGTCACAGAGCTAGAGGTCAATAAAGTCAATCTTTACGAATTTATTGATTTTCTAATTTTTCAAGATTTGTTAAAACTATTTTATAAATTTGTAATATTAAACGGTTTTGTGATTTAAAACATCTTGAAGTGAACAAATCGGGGTGTTTTGCAATTTCATTATGCATATCGTTTGAAGGACAATCCAAACGAAATTTGCTCTAAAGTTAGCAAATGTACCTTTATTATCCCTAACTCTATTTCACCACACGGCAACAGCATTTTTTTCCGACACCCAAAATTCACCAGAAAGGTCACCCCGATCCCCCCGGGATTTGAACCACGGACCTCCAGCATCAGGGCCTAGATCCTAGCCACTACACCACGGCTCCCAGTCGACACTCGGCGAGTATATTCGCCTCGTTATATAGCATGGGTCCGTTTTGTGGCCAAAAAACCTGCACGCCGGGTTATAGAAACACTTTTTCCGCACAGTTGCCGTATGGTGTAGTAGAGTTAGGGTTATAGAAGTAAAGAATGAATTGAGATGGTAATGATAGATGCAAGTCTCTGACAAATATCAGACACGAAAATGTCTTGTTAATTTCAAAAAAACTAGATACAGCCATATACCTATCAAGAAATGGATAACATTCGTTCATTAAGTCCAGTGATAACGATATTAGCTAAGTTCAATTATGTGCTTCACCCCTCCCTCTTTCCTGGGTTATGATAGTAATACAAGACTAACCAGAGAAGTACATATTCCTTACTACATACGAAACGTACTAGTAATACATAAGTCCCGATGCAATCCTCTAAGTTTACAAATTACAAAGAAAAGGACCTAACCAATGAAACATGGCCATGTGTTATGAACTCGCCACCCTTCCCGTTACATGTCCAGATTTTTACATTTATCACCATCTGAAATTCGAATTAGCATATCGCAATAACTACTTATCCAAATAGTCTATTGGAATTTAGATAGGACCTAATAGTAACATGTTGTGAAAAAGAATGTTAAAAAATATCGATTTATTTTTTATATTTTGATTAAAGCTCATTAATATTTTTATACCTATCTCACTCATAATTTTACTGTGCATACTAGTTCCTCATGCAATTACCCATCAGAACATATTTGTTATCAAGGGTAACTTGTTGAAATATACTATTTAAACGGCATTTTTGAATTCCCCTATATGAGAGCTTTCCATAAACATATAATTTTGCTATCATCGGTTGAATACTTTTGTTGTTATAGTCATGTGTGTAAAACCGATGAATTAGGGCAAGTCCACTGTGTTGCGAATAGGGAATAAACCAAGGACAATGCAATCGATTCATGATTACAATTATTACATAATAGTTGACACGTTTGTTGAAACAGAAACTTATGGAATATAAAACAATCTATAAAATGAGACCAAATCATGTTTGTACCACACAGGGAGGAGGAGTAATTGTAAATTGAACGTATAATTGGGAACATTTTTTATATTGCCCATAGAGATTGTTCACAGCGCCACCGCCACCGCCACTACCACCGCCTCCACCCATGGCTTTCGAAATGTAATCAATCATATCTCAGCCAAACAGTTATAGAAATACCTGATATATTCACACAATGAAGCTAGATAAATATGCTTTCAAATGACACCTTAACCATAGCTCTACCTCTAGTTGTTGAGTTAATAGAGAGCGGGATGATTCCTCACCAGAACAAAAATGCAACGACGCCACTCTTTTTGGGTGGCGAGTTCAGATCAGAACACATGGCCATATAAGAACTAAAGACGATATCTCAAACAGTTTACCAACGTCATAAGCACAGTGGTCATTCTTCAATGTTGGTGTTGAGGTAATATGAAACGCACTTTACACTTGTCATCATTGTTTAATCATTAATCCCTATCTCTATTCCTTTTATTACAGGGTCCGTGCGGTATGCTAATAGTGGCGTGTTTCTATTCGTTTCTCATCTGTTTCGCCTATTTCTACTATGTCGAAACCACGGTTGGTATCGCCAGCTCAGGGAGCGCCATGTTTATTGCAAGGGGACCAGCGTCTTGTCCATTCCCCAGATGTTATCCGCACCTGCTAAAGCGTACTTTTCCGGCTAGAAATGAAACATTCCAACGACATAGACAACAATTGCTGGTCCCTATATCTGTACCGGATCACAGAGTAAGTACATATCGTCGCTAGTGTCTGGTCGGTGGTATTACATAAGTAATGTATGATAAACCTTGGTCGGTTTTGTGATGTATGGCCAATTGTTTTGAATGTTGGGCTTTTTACAAAGTCCAACAGTCACATTTTGATTAGTTTTTAAATCTTTAATAAAAAAAATGTAATTGGTGTACAAAGAAGCTAATACAAATCTTGTTTTAACATAGTGACGTACACACTATACGTCACTATGTAATACCACCGACGATATGCCAATTTCCTAAGGCAGCCAAACCGGTGACTCCTGGTGATTTCTAAGCAATTGATGTTCTGCAAATGTAGAATTGATTTTATATTACCCAAAATGACCGTTATGACTCCATACTGTCTGTCTCGACATCAATTAATTCAGACATCGTTTAAATTCACTTAAATGGTGTTCTAATGGAGGTTTTCTTCTCGATTGCTATGCTATTGTCGAAATCACAATAACACACTAAAAGCAAAACATTAACGTGTACTCATTATCATTCCACTCCCCTACCCAAAACAATTATCATCATCAACACAAGCGTAGACCCGTTTATTATTGCTGAAACATTGTTAGTGGGATAGTTTCTTTCAAAATATACTTTTTCACACCTATTACTCGTTTTCCAATCGCATTCGATATGAATAGTTGGTGTTTTTGCGTTTATCTATTCCTTGCTCTCATGTCAAGGTTAAAACACATTCTAAATCCATATTTCTTGATTATCTTTCCCTCTCTCAGCCATTTCTCTACCATTGCAGTCAATGTGCCGTAGTAACCAGTTCCGGACAACTGTTGGGAAAAGGCGCGGGTAAAGAAATAGACGACACCGAGTGCGTCATACGCATGAACGACGCACCTACATCTGGCTATGAGGAGGATGTGGGTTCCAGAACCACCATCCGTGTGGTGGGACACTCAAATTTTCGACTGATCTTCCAGAATAAAGTGCCCATCCAAAAACTACATTTTAGAGACGAAAGAACTAGATCGGAAAATATCGTCATTGCGTGGTTGTACAACACCAATATCTACAAGAATACTGCTTATAGGCTGGTGCTTAACTACTCACAGATGTACAAAAATGTGACTTTTTTCATGCATACGCTAGCGATGATGAGACATAACAATGAGATGTTCCACAACGAAACGGGTATTACAAGGTATGTACTGAAAAGCGAGTTCTTTAAAACTCTCAATATACAGGGTGGCGCTAAAGTCTCGATACCTTTTTAAATCTCTGTATATTCGGTAACATATTTCGCAGTATGAACCTAAAAACATATGTGGAAAGAGAAGACTTGTAAAAGTATGTTTTTACGTTTTCCGAACTGTAACATTACGTTGTCATATATCCACGTAGTATAATCAGCTTAATGAAGTGAGGCGAACAGAGGGGAGAGAGGTAAAATTGAGAGAAAGAAAAAAAGGTTTTCCATGATGATTCCTTAAAATTTCAGATCAAAATAATCCTTACTATGAACATTACTAATGTTGCGCAAACAAAATGTAATAAGTGAAATCCTTTTTGCAAAAATCATCATTAATAGAGAATGAATGTCATGCAGCACGTGATAACAGTGACGTACACCTGGCGTCCTGCAAATTGAACAATTTGTGACCAAACCTTCCAGCGTGTGTTTTACATTAAGAGACGTCCGAACAGTTTGTATAATTAATATAATTCCACATGTTCTCTCTATCCAAATATGAGTTCAGTTTGGTATTGCGAATTATTTTCAGAGAGATACAAAGCTTTAAAAAGGTATCGACCATTTTGGGACACCCTGTACTTCAAGTTAAACGTCAAGGTTATAATTGATTCATTGACTGGTTAGTTGCCATTGGTATCAAAATTAACACTAGTGTTTCATTCAATTTTCCTCGGGAAAGTGGAATGGAACAAATGGCTTTGAAATAGCTCAATGAATGTCTTTTCCGTTACGTGAGGCCTGTTGAGCTGCAAAATATATGCTATGGGATCCAGAATAAAAGTGATTTTTATTCTCGACTAGGCCTATTACAATGACGTGAGGGTAAAACTATTGAAATCAAGAGGTTTTTGGCCTGACTGCACACTTGTGTTCCTAACATAGTACGCCCGCGCAGCGATAAAACTCAAATCCCCCAAGTGGTGTTACAATGATGATGTTGATATAAATATCGGTATGACAAGTATATTAGTAGATTCATAAACTTTGGACGCGGTACCAGTGAAATTAAATCTTTATCTGGCCCTTAGCATAAATGGGCCAGACTCCTTAAATGTAATTTTGGCTGTAGGGGGTTCGCCTCTCCACACAGCGAGTCTGTTTCACTTCTCAACATGAATTAATACCGGTATCCATTTATACACCACGGACTTTTTGTGCTAGGTCACCGGTATAACATAACATAAATTATTTTTACAAATACAGATACAGATAGCTACAAATATCGGACAAAATCTACCATAATGTTCAGTGATCTTTATAATGTTTAAAGTTGTCAGGCATGTGAGGATGATTGATGAGCTGTGATTCATTACACACTTTTTGTCACTGCGTAGCGCACACTGATATAAACAATGACATTCCATAGAAAACTACACTCGCTACACTCAATTTGAATAAGATGTGGTTCACATCATGACTTTGTGGGTATCCACTCAATTCTTATGATTGAGGTGTCAAATTACGGGACGTAATGTTTTCACTCAATGCATATCCGAGATTTTCGGTACTGATTATTGATTTTGAATAAAGCACCTTGACAGGAACTTCTTTGTGTTAGGTGTATTAGGGAAACCTTTCCATTAGATAAGAACAGGGGTCGGGAAATCAATGTTCTTAACACCTTCCACGGCCACGCGGCTATTAGTTTTACCATATTCAAAACATAATCAGAAACTTTTCCCAACTGTTAAAGTCTATTTCAAGAATTACTAATATCCAAAGCTAGGTATGTTTGTATTATTTCAATACATTTCGAATGGTGATTCCAAATATGGTGATGAAATTCAATAATTTTGATATTTGTTAAGCATTTTGTGAACTTTTTGAACTGTCGTCTGCAGACGACTGCCGCGTCGAAAGTGTTAAATTTATGAAGAAATATAATGCATTGCATTATTCATGTAACGGTGTGCATCTTCTTTCTTTCAAGTAAATCAATATTTCATTTGAAATGGTTCATGTGTTCAATCGAAGCTTTTTGTCTTTTATATGTGTCAGTGTTGCATCGCCTCTGCCTTGCTTTGAGATTGAGGTTAGCTGGTCTTATCTCATATATTTTATCATTCATTCCCATCGGGTTATATGGAGCGTTTATCGCGACGTCGGACGGATCGTCCTCTCGCTGCAAGCTTGATTAAATTCTATCGGGGCCAGCTAAAGAAAATGATTAATATTATATCCGCAAGACGTGTTGAAATGTACTGAGTGAGGGTTCACTGTACATTTGCTAAGGTTTAACGCATTTACAAAACTCACTAGTTTATACGTCGGGTGGATGCATATGCAGGGTGTCCCAGACATATTTAAAACGGTCAAGATGCTTTTATTATTTAGCAATAAATACCATTTTTATTGTTCAAAGTGATTGCTATTTTAATATCTGCCCATAGCAAAACAAACATACTATCAGCTACCTATTTGCTAGTGCTAGCCGATAGGTAGCTGCTATGTAAAATAAGCAGAGCTAGCCGCTAGCCGCTACCTAAATGACAATGTAAATCTGTTAGTAGCGGCTGGCTAGCGGCTAACGGCTAGGTAGCGGCTACTGTTTACATTTATTGCTAACCAGCTGATAGTGTTAGGGGATATGCAATCACATACCAATTGGTTCATAGCGGCTAGTGATAACCTGCTAGTAAACAGCTTGTTTCTTTCTAACCAGTTAGCAGCTAATACAATACCTACAATCCCATGTAAAACAATTTATTAGCTGCTACCTATCTGCTAGTGCTAGCCAAAAGCTGCTATGTAAACAAGTAGCTGATAGTACTAGCAGCTAGCTAAATTATTAGCTGCTATCTATCTGCTAGTGCTAGACAATAGCTGCTATAAGCAGCACTTACTTACCGCCAACTTTTACCTTTCAATTGGATGAAATGCTTTCGTAAAAAAATGCACCAATTTCACCAATTTGAAGACTAAGTTTGCTGCTCGCTTCCTGTTATCACTAGCAAGAAGGCAGCAGCTAGCTGCTAGCTTCCTGCTATGTCATGTATGTAAAACTTGAAGATAATGACAACAAACTTTGCTGCTACCTTCCTGCTATCACTAGCAAGAAGGTAGCTGCTAGCTGAAACCATGGTGCTATGGTAGCCAGAGGCTAGCGGATAGCTGCAACTTTCTGCTAGGTTAAAAAAAAAATGGGTAAGGGTGCACATCATCAAGTCTGTAAACTCTATTAAAATGCGATACATATAATAATATATGAATACAATCTGAAAACGTTCACTCTTTTGAATTATCCTACCAACCCTGACGTAGGAATATTTTACATTAAAATGTACCTACACTGAGAACATAACGTTATAAACATACATTAAGAATATTATGGACGTCAATTTCAATTTAGTTTTGATTTTCGGTGATTCTCACTGTGTAATCAACTATATATAATTTTACAAATGGTGAAGAAATGGAGATATTCTACGTTTACAAAATGACCCTTATTGCGCAAATATTATCACTCTCACACACCTTTTCTCACCCAAAAAGTAATGTTGTAAGCGATAGTCTATTATTATTATTATTATTATTATTATAAAGCGCTCTTTAAAAAGCACAGCGCTTAAACAACGCCCCGAAAACAAAATACAGCAGACATAATACACAAAACATTTACAATATTACAAAGTTACACATTTGGAAATAGGTCTTTAGAAGACTCTTAAAAGCAGACACAGTCGTAGCCTCCTGACATAAACAAAAAGCTCATTCCAGAGCTGAGGTCCTAAAACAGTGAGACAACAATCACCAGCTCTTTTTAGGGAACGAACGGGATTGACCTGTATTATGTCAGATGAAGAACGAAGTCTGTGCCTACTTCAAGTAGTATCAGGATGATTGTACAACGTGACAAGATTCTGTAGATACACCGGAGCAGTACCAGATGTGCACTTATATACCTGCAACATGATTTTGAAATGTATTCTTTTTTTGAGTCAAATTGAAATTTACCAATGTTATCTTGTCATGAACAACGGTCTGTCAGTCATATTTGTCAAAAAAGAAAGAGGGAAAATTGACCGACTGACACGAATTCAAGATTTTTGGCCCTTGAGGGCAACACAACAATTTGTTTGTGTGGCCTAAACAATTGATCATTAAGTCGTTATACAAACTGGTTCTACTGTCAATTTAAATTAGTTTATTAAACACACTAGCGCACATCTCGTTAACATGTTAACATGCATTTACGCTTGTGTTACTTTTGGTAAGTGCATAATTGGGATACATATTTTGTTTGAGTGATTGACAATACACCAGTAAGTAAACAATTTCAATTATGGCTGATAATTACTGACGATATTACTGAAAATGGTTTGAATGAAATATAATGACCTAGACTTAGCCATCGGAAACTGATAAATGTATTACACGATGTGAGTATAAAGTGCCTTTACGCGGTGGGAGTATAAAGTGCCTTAAAGACAATGCATTACTTGACAACTTGACATTATTGTGAGACATACACCTACGGGGACCCATTCAATACTATATATCAAGCAGTTATCCATATTTTAGTGACATGTTGAGTGGTAACTTCAAATCTACCGAGAGTATTGTCACACCTAAGGATGAAATATAAATCATACAATCAACTATATCAACAAACAATAATATTTTTATGTCAATAATATGAACGCAATAGGTATTTAATGATAAACAGGAGTAAGGGAAATACTGAAATCTGATATATCAATATGAAACCTAAGGATAAAATATAATTCATACAATCAGCTATATCAATAAACAATAATAATGTGTATGTCAATAATATGAACGCAATAGGAATATATCGATAAACGGGAATGAGGGAAATACTAAAATCAGATATGTCAATAGCATCTACACCAGTGAGTAACTTGCTCTATGCCGATGACATTCACAATATGTCATCAATTTTGGGATCTTGTCGAAATTGGAGATTAGAAAAGGCACTTATTCGGAATTGAATCTTACTAACAGGGGGCGCTATGCAAGTTTGGTATTCCAGGGACATGTTTCATGAATCTGTCAGTATAATTATATCTGACTGCATCGATGGCATTTTTCGACCAAACTTTGCTACATTGGTTTCTACCCAATACCGTTAATACAAACGGTGCTACCTTATACCGTTTAGTGTAACTACCCCGTATCAAGTTTACTTGTCATTTCCCGAAGTTACCCATATATAATAGTAACTTGCCAATTCCTAGATCACCTGGTATATAATGCTAACTTGCAAATTCCTGGATCCCCTCGCATATAATGCTAACTAGCCAATTCCTGGATCACCCCGTATATATAATGTTAACTTGCCAATTCCTGGATCACCTCGTATATAATGCTAACTTGTCAATTCCTGGATCATCTCGTATATAATGCTACTTGCCAATTCCTGGATCCTCTCGTATATCATATCCTCTCGTATATCATGCTAACTTGCCAATTCCTGGATCACCCCGTATATAAAATGCTAACTTGCAAATAACTGGATTACCTCGTATATAATGCTAACTTGCCAATTCCGGGATCACCCCGTATATAACGGTAACTTGCAAATTCCTGGATCCCCTCGCATATAATGCTAACTAGCCAACTCCTTGATCACCCCGTATGGTAACTTGCCAATTCTTGGATCACCTCGTATATAATGCTAACTTGCCAATTCCTGGATCATCTCGTATATATAATGCTAACTTGCCAATTCCTGAGCAGTATATACTGCTTACTTGCTTTCTTGGATCACCTCGTATATATAATGCTAACTTGCCAATTCCTGGATCATCTCGTATATAATGCTAACTTGCAAATTACTGGATTACCTCGTATATAATGCTAACTTGCCAATTCTTGGATTACCTCGTGTATAATGCTAACTTGCCAATTCTTAGATCACCTCGTATATAATGGTAACTTGCCAATTCTTGGATCACCCCGTATATAAAATGCTAACTTGCAAATTACTGGATTACCTCGTATATAATGCTAACTTGCCAATTCCGGGATCACCCCGTATATATAATGTTAACTTGCCAATTCCTGAATCTAGTATCTCATGATCACTTGTCATTTCCTAGGGTTCTAGATACCTACCATTTAACTTGCCAGTTCCGCGGTTTCCATGTATCAAACATTTACTTTCCAGTCCCAAGGTACCGCACCATGCCTGTTTCAAGGTAACCCTGTGTAACCATATAATGCAACTTGCAAAAAACAGGGATTTCTCCGTATCTTATGTTAACTTGACAGATCCGGGTTAGGTTGCCACTTCATGGATTACCCCGTATCGAACGATCACTTGCCATATTCCAGGCCCAGGGGGACATACATATAGCGTTTTACCTCTCCGTCATGACTGACAGCTCGTGACTTTACAGATGACGTGCCACTTTCGGCGGTCAGCAGCCAGTTTGTAAATATTTGGAATCGGTTGACCAACCAAGTTCTTTATTCTGTCAAACCATCTTGTTCTTGGCCTGCCTCGTCTCCTTGAACCCTCAATCATACCCTGCATAATTGTTTTTTTCTAAGCAGGAACCTGTGCGCCTGGCTATATGGCCGAAGTAGGAGAGTGTCTGGGAGTTTATATTGGCAATCAGACGTTTTGTAGCACCGATTTCCTGCAGGACACTTAAGTTGGTTCTTTTCATTGTCCAATTGATTTGAAGAATTCTGCGCCAACACCACATCTCAAAAGCATTGATCTTGTTTGTGCTTGCACTTGTCATGGTCCAAGACTCACAGCCGTACGTTGCAATATGGAAGATGAGTGCTCTAACCAGTCGTACTTTGGTAGCTTTTGTTATGCCTCTGTTAGCCCAGATTTGTGAGAGCTGAGTCATAGAAGTTTTTGCCATGGCTATTCTGCGTCTTATTTCTGATGTACAACCTCCTTCATCGGTGATGAGGGAACCAAGGAAATTAAATTGGTGGACCCTTACTACTATTTGTCCATCCACTGACAGAGGTGCCGTGTCATCATTACCACCAATGACCATGTACTTGGTTTTTAACACATTAAGACGTAGGCCCATGGATTCACTTTCCAGTTTGACCCTATTGAGAAGCACACCCAGTTCTTCTAGACTATTGGCTAGTAGTGTTCCGTGGTTACCCTGCATCAAATATTTTCTTTTCAGTCCCAGGGTATAAATAATATCTACAGTACTGTTAACTTACCACTTTCTGGGTTACCATGTGTATCTAACTATAATTTGCCCGTTTGTAATGTTGACTTACCAGATCCGGGAGTACCTCCTATCCAATCAAATTATTAACTTGTCAGTCTGGGCTACCTGGCATCCATTGTTAACTTGCCAGTTTCGGGGTTACCCGTATCGTATGCAGACATGCACGTTCCGGAACTAACCTTATCTAAAACGATGTTATCACACGTGCCCAGTTCTAGGAATTCAGGGCAAAAACCTGCTGGCAAGGGTATCGTATATGCAGTTTTAATCAAGTGCACGATTGCTTTGTAATACTGCTTCACATTCGTTTTATTACATTTAATAAAAATGTCATTTTACCCAATGCATTGATTGTCTTCTAATTATTGTTAATCTGTCGTTATTAACGAAATCAGACAATACACCAAAAATGCACTTTGATTATCTCATAATATGCACTTCAAATAGCAATGCATTGGCCTAAGGTAATGCACAATCGGCGGAGTATCATGAATATTGACCTAATTTGTATAACACTTTCCACGCGGCTATTAATTTTACCATAATTATACAAAACACATTTTTCAAAACTTTTCCTAATTGTAAAAAAAAAAAAAAAAAATGAATTACTGAACCAATGCTAGGCATGTTTGTACTTAATTAAATGCATTTATCATGGTGATTCTAAACATTTTTTTGACATTTTAGAACTGTCGTCTGCAGACGACTGCCGCGTGGAAAGTGTTAACATTGAATGCAGGGTGTCATACTTGTCCGTCTCGTCAAGACGATCATAATAAACGATGTAACATATGCAATGACACGGAGACCCGCACAATGATTCTTATTCAAGACATTCATATCAGTAAAGCAATTATTTATATATGAAGTGTGTGGGCGGTAAATTCCAATTAACCAACACTAAAATGTGTTGCCTAAAGGTGAAATATAATTCATTGAATCAGGAATATGTCAATACCCACCCAGGCTAGTAAATATATGAACACAATCAGAATGTCAATAACGGGTTTGAAAGGAAATACGGGAATAAGATATGTCAATAAACGCAATTTTGCTAAGTGCGGGTAATAGATATTGGATGAATTAATAGCGAAGTTTTTCACTTTACTTGCTATCAATCACAAACTGGATAAGGTTATGAAGTTCAATGTAACCCTCGTTCGTGTTTCAAGACGTTTAAAGCAATATTGTGGGATATTTTTCAAAATGTTACACATATTTTGTTTTACACATAATTTCTGTCTCTGTTATAATAAAGTTTGACTATCAGGAAAGACTTTCCTGGACTCGAAAATTTACTTTAGCTGTATTTTCTGTAAAAGAAATCATCCCAGAACTTTCTAAATCATAGTGGAAATCTGCTTCCAATTTAAGGATTTTTTCAACATATTTATTTGAATTTTAATCATTTTTTAAATCATTTTAATGATTAAATTCAAATAAATATATATGTTTAAAAGCATTCTGTAGGGGTGTGTTCGCTTGTGTAGAGTTGCGGTCGTAACCGGAAACACTGTAAACGTCGTTAACACGGTGTCAAACCATGGACTTCGATTTACGAACGAAAAAGAAACACTCAGAAAACAATCTATCCTGGTACCAGGACAACTTATTTCAAAATCTGAATTTTTTAAAGATTTTTTAAAATTCAGATTTCAGTACTTAAAAGTACTTAGGAAACGTTTTGTTCTATAATTTATTAGATATTTCAGTTTTATGGGTATGAATGTAATAATTTGACCAAAAATAGAGGGCGTATAATGAATCACTTCGCATACTATGCCTTTAGGTAGAGATCATAAATACTTCCATTATGTTTCCACTTTGTTAACACTTTTGGACCGGTTATTTTACATTTTGCCGGTAATAAATCATCTAAGGATGTGTCTATTTCCCACTATGTGGTTCAATTAAAAGACTGCAAAGGACATAATTTTGTCCCAAGGGCATGAACTAACCTTCATAACCCTGAAAACGGACCACATAGTCAGCGGTTGAAAAAAATCTTAGATGATTTATTACCGGCGAAATGTCAAAATCACCGGTCTAAAAGTGTTAAGGGATGGGAACATAATGGTGGCCACTCTTATATAGTCATTGGTGAAATTCTTCACCAAGCGAATCCTACAAACAATAGGAGAAATTGCCAGATGGAGAATTTAAGTTTTCTGTAACGTATATTCTTTTCGAATATTTTGTGCCTTGGGGGAAATGTGGGGGTATGTGTAATAGAATAATCTCTGTGGCCGGAATATGCATTGGTGTAGGTTTGGATGCTACGGAGGGCGTCCGGATGTTGTTGCCTTGTTGTCACGTGAGCTCGGCTTGGATGTTTTGGCTGGATGTTGGGATGGAGTGTGGTCATATGATTACACAATTTTAGAATATGCCGATAACTTGTTGTTTTCCTTTATTAGGAGTACACTTGTATTTTATCAGCATGTAGTCATTCATGTCAAATTACGATGAGAACAAATTGTTTAAATTTGATTATACGTTGTAATCAGTGGTGTGGTTGATCAGGTCTGTGAGGAGTTCAGAGGGACGAATGGACATTGTACTATATGCTATTGTAGAATATTGACTGTACAATGTCATGGTGGGGTGGTGAATGATGATAAGTGATGATAAATAAATATATCCCCTATTTTGGCATGTTCACAAGTACTGTATACTACCCGAAAAAAACCTGAATCTGTCTCCCATTTTTAGTTCCCCACACGCGCATTGTCTTCACACCCCCAGCGAGGGATTGTAACACGTGTTGGGTTAGGGTTTAGGGTTTAGGGTTAGGTTTAAATTTTCGGTGCCTCAATGCCGCATCTTTCAGGAGGAACTGAGTCACGGAGAAAAATCCTACTAGAATTTAACATGTTAATAGAACTACTATATTTCTACTAAATTAAACATATTGTTATTCCATTTTAAACAGAACCCAGGCTAAAACGTGGCTTACTACAGGATGGCATGCTATGCTTCTAGCTCTAGATACGTGTGATAACATCAAAGTATATGGTATGGTGTATGACGAATATTGCAAGTAAGTTTGTCATTTAATTCGTCAATAAAATATTGAACAGACGCATAGCAAATAGCATATCAATGGCATATACACAAGGGTTCGGTTTTTACTGGTTTTTAGGAGAACTCGACAAACGTGTGATAGCTTGTCAATGCCATGTACACAGAATTGAGTTTTACTGTACGCGGGTCGGTCAATAGGTAATGAACGTGATCTTGGTATGGGATGCATAAGTGATTGTATTGAGGGATAGTGTAACAAATACAAAGTATGGCCTTTTGTCTTTAAACAATGCACTTTTGAATCTTTAGATACATTTGGTTATGTAACGCCATCAACATATACACAATAGGTTTCAACCACTGACTGAAATCTGTCAATATTTTGCTGTAATAAGTTGACATATGGGTCGATTGATACATTTGCCAATATCTCGGCAGTGTAAGCATATAAACCGATAACACTTGGTACATAAGTTAGAACACACAATAATCTTCGTTTAGCACTTTTTATTATCTCTTTTTTATCTCAAATAATACATTTTATTAAGCAAAATCCGAAACGATACTTCATAGAAAATAACAAAGAAAGTAAATTGTTGTGGGATGTTAAGCATTAATAGTGTGGAATTTTAAAATGAGCTAATCATAACATTTTCTCAAACCTTTGACATTATGTGACGATTACTTTACCAATCGATACACATCTAGTAGCTCCAAAGATAGCGATAATAAGAGAGGTTGTGGCAGCTATCGTTGATTGATACATCCATATCTTCATTTGGATTATCAATATAATTATACACATTGATTTAAGCATGTACTAATGATTAGATTTTGAAGGCACAGTAAGCTTTTATCTCATAAATTTCATGTTGTTAGTCCAGTTCAAAATTATTTGCCGTCTGCGCATGCGAATAGTGTTGGTAGTTTCCATATGAATGAGTTCAGATAATTGATTAACTAGCCTATTTAATCATCCAGACTGGTTAATTTCTTCGATTTTTCTAGATGTTGTAATTTTCCGCAAAATTCGTGATAAACTGACTAGATATTTTCATTGAAAACGGGCTACTTGAAATAATGATATTTGTTGAATTTTTATTTAACTGCTTCTCCCTCTTATACTACATTAATTCAAATTACACAGGGATTAAAGTTATTTTCTTAGTTAGCATATGATTATGCAAACAAAATCAGGATTTACCTGGTTCTGGTATCATGCCCTTACTTCAAATTTTCGACAAATTACTAATTCGGCAGTGTACTTGTTTTAAGCTAATGCTATTACGTCACAGTTCATACCAAAAGTGAAATATGAAAGATAAAGGTTCAATCTTTATATTGATTATACGATCTGTCAATGTGTATCATAACAAGATCATTTTCATTACACATTGACTAACCCTCGTATGTTGTCAAAGGGGTTTGTCTTTCGTTGAACTGTGCGTTATAATTCCTTTGTTTAATAATGCAAATCCGTTGTTTAATAATGATCACGTTGCTAATGTTAACCAATAATGTTGACCTTGCACGCTTCAGACTTCCGGCAGGCAGTGTATTCGAAAAAGCATTGTGGGTCACATTATTTGTTATATTATTGTTATCATTTTAAGATTTGGTGTTGTCCAATAGTGTAACCAAAGCCTCGGTCGCTTGGCTTCATATTAGGGAGCTTTCGATTTGGACGACAGACGCTTCTACGACGGTTAGATAACACCTCGATTCATGTGCGCATGCGCTATGCGTCAACTTAGCAATCCATCGGTTGTCCAATTTCTTGGACATGTCTTCAGCTTTCGATTTGCACGATGGACGCTTTTACGACGGTTAAACACAAAACGTTGCGTTGTCAACACGACGGTTGTTAGTCTCTTTACGCATAGTAGCATTTAGAGGACCAACGGATGACAAAATTGGGAGTTCCTTTAGTATACCCTACCACTGCATGTCTTCAATTGAGGCTTTTAAAGAACGACTCCTACACTTACACAGTGAGGTCTACAAATGGTAGGCTATTCTATAGCTTACCCCTCCCTTATAATCAGCCGAAGACAGGTCCACGACATTGGACGACCGGCGGACTGCTAAGTCGACGCATGCGCACATGACTCGAGATGTCATCTTAAGCGTCCGTCGTCCAAATCGAAAGCTCCCTATTGACCTATCAACGAAATTGGCATGTTGCTTAAAAGTCTAATTTCTCGGGTACTGTACCATTAGGTGTGCATGCATTGTTATACTGGCTCACTTGTCCAAACGGTTAATAAAATAAATGTGTGCGACTGATGATAACTATTATAGTAGGGGTGTTCTTAAATACAAAATGTGCACATTGACGTGTGCATCGTCAATATTCTCATTAATTCAATCGAGCATCATAGCACCAATTGAAATTTGACATACCTAATAAATAGTGTTTTGTTTACATTATCAGAATGCGCCATTTTCTTGCTTTTAATGCAGTCCTCCATTTATTTTAAAGCATAATATAAAAAACGCGCTGAAAACCTTTTTTTTAAATAGTGTTAAACGAAATGTATATCCATTTTTTTCAAATATTCGCGGTTTAGCTGGCGTTAAGTTCAAGTACTTGAAATGCAAAATTCAAAATTGATCAGATTACAGATTAATACTATACATTTCCGTCAATGTTGATAACTCTATATGCCAATATTACAAATCACGTTTAGCGATGACATTCTTGTCATATCATTTGATACGTGGTGATGCGTACGGCGTAAAATATGCATAAACAAGGAGGCTCTTGACACGATAGACATCCAATTCCCTGATGTGCCAATGACAATCACTATTTGGTTTAGAAGAGTTCAGTCACCGTTCGAACAAGCGTAGACCTAGACGTGATAATACTGTTAAAATTTTATTCTTCTTATTTCACACCTAAGGGCATGTATTTGACTTGAAATGAATGCTAGTAGATGGAGGTGGTACACCACCTTTGATAATTGTCTTCCGTTTCACTCTGCTAATAAAATCATCACTTTACACTAGTCTTTGTCAAGGACTTGTTTACAATGTGATTGCAAGCGGGTAAAGTACGCGATGGCAGACAATCTCTTTCATGAAATATACAATTACCATGCATGTAATGAAAAATTGAAAGTACATACATTATATGGTGTAAAACCCACGAACAGCATTCCTGAAAACATACACAATTTTAACTATTATGATTAAGAGGGTCCAATATTATAGATTTCAGAGAAATATTAAGCACCATAAAATGGAGTACGGTACGATACAAAATACCACCATTGTGCACGGATTGAATCAAAGTTGTTTTTGTTTTCATCAAGATTGTTCAATCTAGTTCATCTTTAAAAAATAGCCGAAGATAATCGACTAAAAATAGACACAATTTGACAAGTGTTGTAAGCTGACCCCTATTTAACCAAATGGATTTACACGGTTAAGACAATAAAACATGACTGCAATACCACAGTACTGAAATGCTACAGCATGCCTAAATTGAGTGAGAACGGTAGCCATATTAATGGAGCTCATTGTTAAATATATTAAAGACCTAAATATCAGCAAAGTGAACTATATTTCTATTAAATTGTGAGGGAGCTAAAACAGTGACGGAAATGTTATATGATTCATCAAGGTCAAAGGGCGAACAATTTAAGATATATTTGTCAAAATCGGAGCAAGTTTAAATTTTGACCACATATGCAAAGGTCAACGACCATTTAACGTTTTACTTGATAACTCGTTAACGAAACATCGGAAATAAAGCAAAGTATACATGTTCGGAATTTGTATGCTCAGACAATTATTATTTTCAGCTTAAATTGAAGCAATTTGAATTTTTGACCCCCTTCATGGCGGCCATTTTGTAATTTGGGCCCTCATGGATTCCGCCCACACTTTCGCGATGGACAGCCCCGCTAAATGTGTTAAATTACCTTCCTAGAATATAAATCCACTGAGAAACGAACCTTTACTCTCCACGGTCCGTTATGGGATTAATCGAGATGACTTTACTATAATGCTCGTATTTGGAAGGACGCCACCCCCTCCTACTGCTATAGTAGACCACCCGTGAAATATAAATTAATCCTAGAAACACTAGGCCAGATTATATTGGCTATGATCACTGAAAGGGCAGTGTAGAATGCCTCACAATATTGGTAAAGATATTTTAGCGATTGATTACTATAAACTTAAATCCGTTTTTGTACTATTCATAATCTAATCATTTATAATGTTTTACTAATTTTGTTATATAATTTGATACTTTTACAGGGATCACCCCAACGACACAACTCCGTATCACTACTATGGAAACACGGGTAATGTAACACGAACGGAATGCGAGTACTACACGAAGAGCGAAACCCGCCTAACAAGTGGACATTTATTCGTCACCGAAAAATACATATTTGGTAGATGGGCCCAGAAATACAATATCACATTTGTACATCCATCATGGAAAGCCAAAGTTTATAACCAGTCTAAATTAGACACACCATTTATGAAACTATATCGAGAGAAGAAACTCACCAAGTTAAAGAATAAGACAGCACTTAAATCAAATTCCAAAGTAGAACAGAATAATGGCCGCGTTTCGATAACCGATACTAGATCAACTTCCTTTGGAAGAATTATGATGGGTCAACGGTCAGATGATGACCAAGACGGTATATTTATCCACGTTGGTGGCGGTACAACTAATTACTCTATAATAGATCGACCTGTTTCGAATGATTTAAGCAACAGGTGACGACGGTGGAATATTGTATTGTTTTATTTTTTGAATTATTACCGTATATCATTTAGTTCCGGCGTCAAAGAGAGTCAGATAAATGAGAGCCCTGAGAAGTCGTGCAGAGGGTATCTTAATTTCCTGTTGGCCTCATAGAAGCTCTTACTAAGCTTCCTGTTGGCCACATACAGGCTCTTACTAAGCTTCCTGTTGGCCACAAACAGGCTCTTAGCTTTCTCATGGCTACATACAGGTTCTTGTAGACCAAGTTTAATTTTTGCTTACAAGTCTGTAAAAGCTAGGTCCAACAATGGTCATCGTTATTTCAAAAGCAACTTTAGATTAATGGTAGATCTATTCATGCAGTGCATTCTTGTGCATTTTTGTTATTTTCATGGTGATTGTTTTGAAGATTTGAATCTTCAAACAGTAACATCTGAGATGAACCTAAAGGGATAAGAAGCACTATTAATTCATGTTATGTGCAGCGATCCAGGTCTAACTCGGCATAGTTATCGTTGATGGCCAATCGATTATCATCATTCAGTTTAATTTATAGCACGACCTCATTATGTTAGTTACCGCGCTAGTCCAAATTTAGTGTTATCCACACGTCTATTACGGTCTTCTAAACAACCTGAACACATGGGACGATTAACGACATACAGACTCTGATAGATTTCTAAAATGATTACGAATTTATCTTGCTAGAAGTATGGCAATTAAAACCTACTAGTGACCTGCTTTAACACATAAACAATGTATTATTATTAGTCCATGTTTTTTGTTGAGATATAAAATGAATTGAAACACAAATGTTCAGATGTGGTTGGGCTGAAAATATCAAATTTGTGTTTCAATTCACATTAAATCTAAACACAAACCATGAACTTTGAAAATCATAACACTTTTTTTTGTACGATCAAGCAGGTCACTAGTAGGTTTGAATTGGCATACTTCTCCTGAAAAACCATCATTTTGGCAATTTAAAAATATAAACCATTTTTGAAATCTTGTCACAGTTTGTATGTCAGAAGCATCCCATACTAAAGTGTGTTAACCCTACCCCCCCCCCCCCCCCCCCCCTGAGTGCTAAAAAAATGCTAATCCTAAGTCCCTCTCCAAACGCATGCGCCGTCGGTTTTCGATGACGTAGTCAACCGAGCCTATATAGTGAGCGCAGTATACTGCGCGAATGTATAGCATGAGGGCCGTGGCTTAGTGGGTGGGACGTGGGGCTTGAGAACGGAGGGTCCCTGGATCGAATCCCGGGAGGTTCCCGGAGATTTAGTTGGCGTTTTTTCCTCAAAAATCGTGATCCCGGTCAAAACCCTAAACCGGGGTTAGGGTTATTGTTATTGAAAATAATTGTTATTGTTAACTTAAATAATGAGGTCGCGCTACATATTAACATGAATGGTGAGTATCGATTGGCCATCAACTATAACTATGCCGTGTTAGACATGGATCGCTGCATATAGAAGGAATGAATAGTGCTAGGTATATGTCTCAGGTAAAATGAAGTAGACCGTTCAAGATAACGAGCGAATACCTATAGCAACTAAATGTAAGGGTTGAAAATAGGCACTTTACCGCTAAATATTCATTATGATTGGTGTTGGTGGATCGATGCGACAATAGCAACTGTTGAATTGATCTCACTTCAATTGTTATTAGTATTTATTCTAATGGTGGTCAACGGAAAACATGACATAGGTCTAATTATTAAGTAAATTGAATTTTCTTCGGAGTAAAACAAACCCGTAACATTATTTGTAACCCGTCACATCAAAATGGACATGTTGAGGGCACAACTCCAATTTGAGTTACACATATCAGCTAAAAGAACACATTATAAGCTTTAAAATGATACCTTGTTGAAGGAAATCGGACTTTAGAATCACAAGATATAGTTTCAAGAACCATATTTTTTACTATTATTTTCTTTATATTTCACCAACTTTAATGGCTTCTATTTCAAAAGTGTGTTTGCCGACAACATGTCCTTTTTGATGCGACTGGTCACATTTGTTAATTAGCGCCTTCCAGCCGTTGATGGGGTAACGAAAACGAAGCGAAGAATCAGACGATGACGGACACGGGCTCATTCACGAATATTCAAGGTTAAATTATGCTGACAAGGTTACGTGATCAAGCAAATGGGACGAACGGTTAACGACGGATTAATTTTTTTTTAAATGACACTTGAATTGGTTATCCAAAATCAGCGGCTATTGGATGAAATAATTTAGTTCTAACATGTGCTGAATTTTCTGGGGTCTTATAATCAAAATCGATTTTTTACATTGAAACCAACGGAGATTTAAAATATACGTCCATTCGTGTCCAACGTCGTCTGCAAAGAATGTAATGGTTTCATTTTTCGCCTTGCTTTTGTTATCACATTCGTTATCTATATTACAGACACATGTGTGGCGCAGCGGATAGAGTACTAGATTCATAATCGAAAAGTTGTGGGTTCGAGTCCCGCTGTGGTCAACATGTTGTGCTCTTGAGTAAGGCACTTTACCGCAATTACTTCTCTCCACCCAGGTGTAAAAAGAGTAGCTGTTTGGGGATAATCACAGTCTAGGTGTCTGATAGGAATACGCGCAATTATCAGAATTTGTAAGATAGGCAGCAATAACCTAAGTGAAGCGAACTGATTCTGATTTATCCTATACTGAGCAGCAGAATAAATGTAAAGCGCTTTGAGCATACTTAATTTGATAAAGTGCTATATGGCCATGTGTTTTGAACTCACCACCCAAAAGGGTGGTGGCGTTGCATTTTTGGTAACTAATCATCCATCTCTCTCTATTAACTCAACAACTAAATGTGGTAGAGCTATGGTTGAGGTGTCATTTAAAAACATATTTATCTAGCTACATTGTGTGAATAAATCAGGTATTTCCATGACTGTTTTGCTGAGATATGATTGATTATATTGTGAAAGTCAGGGGTGGTGGCGGTGGCGGCGGCGGCAGTGGCGGCGGCGCTGTGTACAATCTCTTTGGGGAATAAAGAAAATGTTCCCAATTCTACGTTCAAGTCAATATAACTCCTCATCCCTGTATGGTACAAACATGATTTTGCTATCATTTTATAGATTATTTTATATTCTATAAGATTCTGTTTCAACAAACGTAACAACTATTATGTAACGATTGTAATCATGAATCGATTGCATTGCCCTTGGCTTTTTCCCTATTCGCTACACAGTGAACTTGCCCTAATTCATCGGTTTTACATACATGATTACACACACAAAAAGGTATTCAACCGATGATAGCAAAATTATATATTTTTGGAAAGCGCTCATATAGGGGAATTCGAAAATGCTGTTTAAATCAGGATAGAGTGCACACCCAACAAATATTCTTGTAAACTCTAATAAATATGAAATGTAAACGTTTGTGCTCATTTACATCTCGATATAGTATATTTCAACAAGTAATCATTGACAACCATTATTTTCTGATGGGTAATTGCATGAGGAACTATTATGCACAGTAAAATTATGATTGGGATAGGTATACAAATATTATTGAGCTTTAATCAAAATATGGAAAAAAAATCTATATTTTTTGAACATTCTTAATCACAACATGTTACCATTAGATCCTATCTAAATTCCAATAGCATATTTGGATTTCTTGTGAGATTACCGTTAATTCAGAATATATATACTTTTTATGGGGTAGAACAAGTAGTTATTGCGATATGCTAATTCGAATCTCAGATGGTGTAAAATGTAAAAATCTGTACATGCAACGGTAAGGGTGGCGAGTTCAAAACACATGGCCATTTAAAAGCTAACATTTATTTATTTATTTCATTTAAACATACATAAACAACATTCTCCGACTCGCTTTTGTTACGCGATATCTATGTTTACAGCAACTTACCCCCAACAATGGTAGGAAAGCGCCAATTATTGTAAATAAGGTATTATATTGAATTCTTAGCGCGATTGGTGTGGTACGCTTGATTATTTTATAAAATACACCTAGAAATCGGGGCTTTCTATTAATAATGTCGCCTTCCAACAATGTATGCACGGTGTATGTACCAGCGTCTGTGTGCACTTACAGGTATCACTTACCGGTAAGTTTATCGCGAGATGTTTGTTCGGGAAAAGTGCACTTTAGATCCCAGATTCTGGACTGTACTAGTACCGTCCGATACTGGAACACCCAGTATCATTCGATACTTGTACAAAGTCAGTGTTCCAGTATCGACTGATACTGGCACATATAAAATGTTCCAGTATCGGGCGATACTGGAAAATAATTATGAACCAGTATTGTTCGACTGGGACGTATCTCACCGGTATCACGTGAACCAGTATTCCCCGATACTGGAATAATAAAATCGTACCAGTATCGATCGATACTGGCACTTTTTATGTTCCAGTATTGAGCGATACTGGTATATCAGTATATGTGCCCAGAAGTACACTTTTCCGTTATTTCAAATAGCGTTAACTTTCCAGTGCCTCAATAAAAAACACGCTAATGATTATCGCTTTGATACATAAGTGCTTATTACGTAAGACTACGTGATTTCTGAAAAGAATTGTTGTTAAATGTGTACAGAATGTGTTCAATATTATTATTGAAGGGAGGGCAGTAATAATTCTATATATTCAAAACAATGATCCAGATCCAATGGCCGACTTACGTGTATACCTTATTATAATAAGATATTAATTTAAGATATCATAAACGAAATGTAAAAGTCGCATTTAAGTAAATGGACATAATAATCCCGGCGCTGAATCATTATCGGCACTTTATTAGTTTTCAAGCATGCGCAAGAGCTGATCGTAAGTGCGCCCACTTGTGTTTTTAAACGTATTCTTCTGGCCACAGTTAAACCACTGAGTTACAACTGTGTCCGGGAGGATTATGTGCCGTGCGTTCATTGGCAATTACGGTTAATGACGACATAGTCCGTTCATAAAAAAAAAATGTCCAAAGTGTTAACGAACAAGGCAGCTCGTGCATATTCATTTCGATTTCGTGAGCATAACAAAACCTACATTCAGTTGTTGACATATTATTATACGTCTGTATGATACAGACGTATAATTATGTCAACACCCGAATGTAGGTTTTGTTATGCTCAACGAAATCGAAATGAATATGCACGAGTTACCCGGAGGGGCCAGCCGACTATCAGACTGTAAGAACGCGTGACCAATTGAGAAAAAAAAATTCCCTACAAAAAAAAACCATACAAAACACACGCAGTTAGGAACTTAGGGTTACTTCATGAGGTGGAGTGAAAATGTACCATTTGCAAGATTTTCTCAAATTCAAAATCCTGTCTAACTTGTTGCATTAACTTCGATACCAATACAATCACGTATCCTTATTTTTTATTCATCATCAATACCTCAAAATAAACCTTGATCATTCACAAAATCTTTTTTAACCATAATTATTCGTACACTCGTGTTTGGTTCACTTTGAGCGCACGCCTATGAAACACGGGTATCTAAGGGGTATCTATAAACAAATCCTTTGATCACGCTATTTCGAAAGCGCTATTTCCCAATTCCCCTCCATAAAAATGTATATTATGTGTCTCTCGGACAAGATATATTTCGTGTTGAAATAGGCAGAGTTAGAGTCTAACTCGTAAAAATGGAGAATATCTAAAATCCACAAAATCCTAAAATACGTACATTTCAGGAGATTGCCTTGTGGAGACGACAAGATCGTCTAAATGATCCCTGCAGACCCGTATAATGAATATCAATACAAATGGTATGCATGGTATGAAAGGAGGGAAGTAGTAAAATAACAAAATTGGATAGGACGGTGATATTATTGCTCACTGATAGAATAAAATACAATATGATATATTATTAACAATCTTAAGACGTCTAAGGCCAAACAAAGAAGAAGGTCTGTCTCAGAAGCCCGCCTGCAATGGTATGTGAAATGAGCTACGGCGCGTAGGTCTTTTTACTTCATGGATTTTGTTTGTATTTATTTTTTTTAAAGGTTAAAAAAGTTCTCTGTAAGCTTGGATTAGCAAAAACAAAAATTAAAAAATCGCAAAAAAAAAAGAAATCGCATACCTCATAGCCCATTTTCAACAACAAAAATCGTACAGCACTTAGCATATTTGCAAAATGTTTCTGAGACAGACTTTCTTCTTTGTTTGGCCTAAGGATGGAGTTTCCTTGTGGCGGTTAAGTAACAACGTAAGGCATCACAAAAGTAATACAAATCCAAATTTAGTAGAAAAGCGTGTGATAGATTTGATCATTTGATGATTTGATTTCCCCTGTTCTCATTAGTAGTAATAGGCCTACTCTTGTATTAATGCATTAGTTTTCACAAAATAATATCTCATAAAAATAGTTGTTGCTTTCCATATACTTTGATTCCTTTTCTAATAGTGACATTACGTTAACTACCATTTCTAGACCGGTGGCCAAGTGGTGAAGGCGCCTGTCTAGATAGTTCAGGAGACCGGGGTTCAAGTCCTCGCCGGTGCATGTCCTTGCTTATTTTTCATTTGGACATTCGATGGTGTTTGTTAACATGTGTTGTTATTGTCTAATTATAAACACCGTGGCCCATTTGTGTGTTATTTTGATCTAATAACAAGGGAAAGGGGTTTACGAGAAGGGTCAACTTGTATTTTAAAAATTGGTCAAAATTCTCGTTTACTGGCATGGATTTGTTCGGGGTTTTAAAAATATATTTACGACATTTCTCTAAAAGAGATATAGTCGATTTATCTCATATAATAGTCCCTCTAGAGTTATTGGCCGTGTCACTTGAGTCAGATAGGGAAAGTCACTTAAGTTAAAATCAATGTCATCCCGCTGCTTAACATCGCGTTAATAGGATTTGTCTCTACATTGTTTCTGGCTCAATTAAATATAGGAACTAAAATACATATCATATAACCCCGTTTTATTATCATTGTTGTAATACGTCATCTAACTATTACTATTTTATAAATCAATGCATGGTCACATATTGATGGAGTGGAGTAAAGCGAGAAAAGGAAAAGCGTATAATTTATGCAAATCGGAGTTTTGTTGGAAGTTTTGACCTCTCGTTCGAACTACTTGACCTTCGCATTTGTTAAAACAAACATTTTGTGCTCGTAATCGGTGTTTCCCAGCGAGTAATTTGACACTAATGTGAAATAACCGGACCAAATTTGACTCAAATTCACTTTAATTACTCAATTATTATATAACTTTATTACACCAAAACTACCTGGGTGTACCAAATCTAGTAAAAGGTATTGACATTCATTTAACGTTATGCGTCTCTAACAAGATACTTTAGTTACTATCGTTGTAATTTGTGTTTTCAAATTAGATCTATTACAATAGTTTATTTCAATCACACAAACAGTGTATGTAATGGTATATCAAATAGTACTTACGTCAATACAAATATGATAATATCATAAATATTTGATTATTGAAATGTGTAATTTTTGAATTTAAAGAATCCCAACAATAAATTATATTTCTATGCAGACCATTATTGTTTTGCGTTTTTTTATTTATCTATACATCATTTTTAAGAATTGTGAGTGTACATATTATGGAAAAAGAATGCAAGTAGCTACACCCAGTGGTATCATATATAAAAAATTAGGGGTTGCAACAATCCCTCCTATGATGGTTAAATGATATTTTAAGGTTCAACAAACGGTATACACAATCGAGCCGTATTACACATCACTTTGGCCTTTCATGTAGATTGGGTTGCCATACCGATGACACCATGTTGCACGTAGTTCAATAAGAGTATAATAGCCATATACAACAAGATTTGCGATCTCACAAGATAATCCCACGCACGAATATCTATAACAGTGGATTATTTAAACCAGAAATATAAATAAAACATCTGATTCTATAGTATCCATCAGCTAATATTATGCTGAAAACTTCCCACTTATATACTTAATTCAGTAATTACTTGAACAAGCACTTATTACAATCGGTAATTAGACTTGACTATTTTTGGATCCAATGAAAGGTTTTTACAGCCCGCACACAAAAACAAATGGATAACATTTTTCATCGTGTGTAAGATGTTGTTACGGGTACGGATACCTGACCAAAGCGGCTCAGTTTGTTGAGGGGAGTATTCTTCTTTTTACTCGACGCCGGGCACCTTGTATATCTACAGTCAACACAACAATCAACTTACCAGGTAATAAATGTGATGATGACTCTAAAATTGTAACTCTTACTATAAACAAGAGTTTCAATTATAAAGTTGTTGAAAATACCTCTTCTTTAATTTGAGATATTGCACGCTAGAGGAATGGATGATTATTGACCAAGTTACAAACCCAAATGTAAGGACAAGTCTGATTTTTATTTTCACATTTTTCTTTTCAACACGGGGAGAGTATGACAGGTACTCTCTAAATGTAAAACAGTGAAATTCAACTTTAATAGAGTGAATATTCACTCTTCAAAGGAGTGCCTACAGTGATCACTCTACTAGAGTGAAAGTCACTCCTTTAAAGAGTGGAACCATTTTCACTCCAAAAAAGGAGTGAACAAAGGAACGAGTGAATTTTCACTCTTCAAAGAATGCCTACAGTGATCACTCCATTTGAGTGAAAAAGAGTGAATATATAAGGAGTGAATTTCACTCATTTAGAGTGAACTTCACCCTTAATGAGAGTGAACAATAATGGAACATTTTAATTACTTAATCACATGTACATGAATAACTTGCAATTCAATAGAAAATTTGAATAATAAAACAAAGAGTCATTATCCAAACAAAACTTACCTTTTCTCGACAAAACAACTGCTGTCATTTGCCTATGTTACGTTATCACTTCCTTTCGGTAGTGAAACGATACCATATATCAACATGATATTTCCCTATGTAAAAGTATCTAAATCTACTTTCTATGGTGTTTTTATCTATGATGTTTTTACGCGTTTCATTAATGTTATTTATATTTAATCATTATTTAGACTTTAAAATTATTGCAGAAACAATTAACATTGATATCATCATTAATTATCACATCAATAATGTTTAAATTTAATAAAATAAAGAATATTTTGAGTTTTTAAATATTATTCTATTTGATTGTGTTCCGGCTCTCAAATTATTTAAATCTGGTACAACTGATCACTCGCACAGAGTGAAAAGTCACTCGACACAGTGAAAATCACTCTTTTCGAGTGACAATAATTTCACTCTGAACTCATCAACCGCACAGACTGAAAAGTCACTCGACACCGAGTGAAAATTCACTCTTTACGAGTGACAATGACTTCACTCTGAACCACGAGTGACATTTTCACTCGTTTACAATAAGAGAGTAAAGCATGTGTGATGTATAGATCAACCGTACCAATGCAACCGTACCACTGCGGCCGGCCGACTACCAAACAACCTGGGCAAGTGAATTAGCACTACCAATACAAGTAATCAATAATTTGCCGGTTCGAGTCCGCGGGCAGAAAAACAAAGGTTCGAAAATGAAAATCGTACTTGAAATTACATTTGGGATTATAACTTCCTAAATGATCAACCATTCTCAACAACTTCATAATTTAAACTCAATAATGTCTATGTAGGAGTCATAGTGTTTGAGGTAAAAGCACATTTATCACCTGGTCAGTTACTAATTGTGTTAAATGTATGGTCGTGTGTTTTAAGCTCGCCTTCTTTCGCGTTACACACGGATTTTGGCTTTCGCGACATGATTTTAACTTTACACATTTATATTTGCTTGTATACCCCCCTGAGGTAGTAAAAGTATACATTTTCTGAAGGGAAATTGCATGAGGAAACCAAATATGCCATTAAAGTTATAATACGGCCAAGAACTAAAATGGTATGATCGGAAATGTTCGGAAAAAATTCAGAGTTTTTAATTTTTAATTTGAGATCCATATATTTTTCATACCTACCCCTATCATTATTTGTTTTTACATATTTGAATTCCTCATGAAACTATCCATTAGATGATATATAATTATACCGGCTAGTGAATATCTCCACATTTTTATTTTTTATATTTTTAGAATATTCAGGAATATTTGTTTAAGGATGAACCCTTCCCTGATATAAACTGCATTTCTGTATTCCTCTAGTTACAAGCTTTCCAAAAATGTATACCTTTGCTATCATAGGTTGAAAACTTTTTCTGTTATAGTCATTTTTATAAATCCGGTAAATTGAGGCTGATTCATGTTGACTGTGACCGAATAGGAAGAAAGCTGATGATCATTGTCTTATCCATAATTAATTAGTTGTTACAAATAGTTGACAAGTCTGTTGAACCACATACTTAAAGACTACTAAATATCCTTTGTAATGGGACCAAAATGGTGTTTGTACCATTAGGGAATGACTAGTTATTGTAAAAAGAACAAAGCATTGGATTATCCCCATTGAGTTTGTACAGGCGGCACCCCTTCCGGCGGCACCCTTCCGGCGGCACCCCTTCCAGCACCACCCCTGGTCCCCAAACATCAAACAGCTGTATCTCCCTTTCTGTATTAGCTATACCCTTGCCATTTAGCAGGCAGATAGCTTGTTATTAGGGCTTTAAAATGATACCAAATTTGTTGAGATAGCTTTTGTGGTTTTAAAAATATTCGAGGAAAAGGACAGGATGAAGCTAAAAAATGTAACAGCACCACCCTATTGGGAGGCGAGTTCATAACGCGTGACCATTATATGACCAAAGGGGCCTTGTAACGAGTCCAATAAAATGTAACTACTTGATAACTTATAACAAACTTATGACAGCGTATCACAGCGTGTGCGGTCGGTGAGCGTATGACCAACGTATGTTTAACGTATGTCTGCCGTGTTCGACGTATCCTCAGCGTATCCTCGGCGAACAACAAACACGTGACTTATGCCGCTGCAGAAATTGAGTTTCGTACACGGCGGGACAAGTGTTGCCAGTTCAATTAAACGCAGTCTAGATGATAACTATTAAAATATCTAGAAGGGTAAATCTATAGGTCCAACCTATAACTTACGACGTATGTCAGCGTTTGTAAACGGATGTCTAACGTACCACGAACCTATCGGGAACTTATGCTGAACATAAGATAAGCACACGTTGAGTACGTCGAGAAATTTTGAACATATAATAAGATTTCGCGGGCTCGACGTGTTTCAAATGTTCACAACGTATCACAGCGTGCTCTTAACGTAAACGACGTATCCCCAACTTACCCCTAACTTGTATCAGCGTACACCAACGTACACCAACGTATTTTTCGATATTTCGCAAAGGCCCTGTCACACCATAGCGTATCGCCTGAACGAATGCCGACGTATACAAAAATAGTTCGAAAATTGTCACAACTTCACAGAATTGCAATATTACGGTTTTTATCAATGCTAGATAGCTATATATTTTCAGCCGACGTACATCAACGTGCACCAACTTACGAGTAACGTACATCTAACGTATGTCTAACGTACCACGAACGTACAGGAAATTTATGCAGAACGTATTAAGCACACGTTGAGTACGCCGAGAAATTTTGAACATGCTCAATCATTTTTCGCGGGCTCGACGTGTTCCAAATTTTCACAGCGTATCACAGCGTGCTCTTAACGTAAACGACGTATCCCAACTTACCCCTAACTTATATAGGCCATGCTGTGACAGGGCCTTAACATTGAGCAATGTTAAAATAAAATCAAAGCACTGAAGAAAAAATTCACATATACTGAAACAACAAGTCTGGGGTGGAACCCAAATCTTTCTTTGGGTATGAGATAATGAAGAGGATTCTTGGTAAGCGGGTGTTGACTAGTCCGAGTTTCACATGTAATAAGCTTAATACAACTTCAACACATACGTAGCGCTAGTGTGAACAGAAAATGAAATATCGATCAATCCGGGTTCGACTCGGGTCCGACCCAGGTTGAGAAAAAAGCTATAGTGTGAACACGCCCTTAATGACCAACCCTCGTACACACCGGTACAAACCCGGGAGAGGTGGAGGGTCATTGGGTTTGTAAATTGTGTATGTGAGTGGCACTTCGACGATAAGGGTAAGTAGTTGTATTTGTACTGACAATAAAAAAGAAAAGAAAAAAAACGGGGGTGGGGGTGTGTGATGTTTGGCTTGTTTATGAACGCATCATTAGATACTCATGGGGAGGGAAATGGAATTTTCTAAAAATAAAACAAAATGCCTACTATCCACGAAAAAAACCCTTTGCACACCACACCAATCAGGAAGAAGAAAAAAATGCCGCCAAAGGCAGCAAAAAAGAAAATGTCGCCGACTTAGGCGGCGAAAAAAAAAATCCGCCCGACCCCAACTTCCATGCCCCCCCCCCCCCCCCCCCCCACGAAAATCAAATGGTGCGTTCCTTAGTTTGTCAACGTACATGTACACAGTGTATTGTATGCAGTCTTCAATTGAATGAGGGTGACGTCGTTTAGGTGTATTAACATAGTATTGTGCCTTACGACTTTAGGGTTGAAGATGCTTGGATGAGCATGGGAAGTCGTTTGATAATTGGAGAGTGACCCTCGGGGACCTGATTGAACTTCACGATCATCTGTGGACAATTAGTTATAGATAAGTTACTTACTATTTTAGAATTCAATGATAATAATATTCCTTAGAAAAATGTGTTGTTATTTATATAACTACCGAGAGAAAAAAACTTACCAACGAATTTCATACATTCCAAACCGCTCTTTAAGCAAATTGCAAACCAATAAGAACGCGTTAGCAGGTTTGATAACAACCCGTGCAGCATAAACAACGAATGAATCAAAACAAACCATGAAACCGCGTTGGACGCGCATGTACGGCACGCATGCTGAGTACAAATAGAGAATGTAACTGTACTCCGTGACTGTACTCCGCGTAGTTTAGTGTTCTGCTGTCCGTTTGGTTCGTATTCTCGCCTTCTACGTATTCTCGCCTTCGTTCATGTGTTCAGTCGTTCACGTATCAATTTCGCGTTGTATGCAGTTTCTAATCCTTAGCAAAGCATTGGCCTACCTTAGCATCCTAGAATTTAACGTCGCGTACTTTATTGCTATTGTTATGTATTTGTTTTGTTGGTTAACAATTAATATTGGTATATTCAAATCGCACACAAATTAGCCTTGCATGCAGTGCCGCCCTTTGTTTAAAAACAACCTCCTTTGTTTTTTTAAACATAGTTAATAAAGTAGCAACTTTATATTACAAATTTAATGGCAACGTTCACATTTTAGGGAGGGGGAGGGAACCTTTAAACAAATCCCGTATCACCGCCCTCTGTTGAACAAAGACATCCTGCTTTGTTTTAAACATTATAACACATAACGTAGCATTTCTATTACTTAACTCTAGAGGGCGACATTCACATTTAAGAAGGAAATGTGATGATGTTTTCAAAACAGGAAATTACATAACATTTCGATTATTCACCGCATGAGGCCAATATTCTACTTTCAAGAAAAATAAGACGGTAGACTAAGGGGGGGGGGGGGGGGGTACCGCGCAATTTTGTCCCGAAGCAATGGTTATGACGTCATATTTTGGTCGATTTTCTGAACCTTTGTATTGGATTTACGTGCAAAATATATGCCCTTGGCATCATACTTTCCCGGGTGTGTGGGTGCACTTTAAATTTCAGATGTTCTAAAATGGACGGATATCTAACCAATTTCATAAAAAACATGATCCACACACCTCAGAATTGCAAAAAAACATAAAACAAGTTCACCTTTTTGCGCCTTTGAACAGAGTGGCGGCCGGGAATGTAGAATTTAACACAGTACATTAACCCATGACCCCGGTCCAATTAATAAAATTAGATATTAATAAATTATTTGCAAACATTTTGTTGAATTAGCATGGTTGGTCTAGTGTTTAGAACGTTGACATGGGGAGCGAAAGGTTGTAAGTTCGAGCCCCATTAGGAGCACGTTTGTTTTATATGCGGGGTCTTGCCGCTGGATTTGCTTAGCCTGCCGGCATCATCTGTATGCGTGCCCACACGGACACCACTGCTGGCGTTTACCGTATAAATGACGCCATTTTTGTGTTCGAAAATGTCAAAACAAATTACCGTTCTTTTAAAAATAAGGAGTATAATCACATTACAAACACATTTTGGGCGAGAGAAACACACACATTTGACAAAAATGGCACAATAAAAATAAATAAATAGATATGGTTAAATAATAAAATCACAATTATAGTCGTGGATCTCTGTGGCGTGCATACACTGAAAAATAATTTGGTGTCATTTTGACGCTAAAACAAGTGTCAAAAAATGGGTCCTCAGTTGGCCACCTAAAAGTGTCAAATTGACACCATTATGGGTGTACAATATGACACCTTTGGGTGTCATATTGAGTTTGACACCTAGGGTGGTTACCTGAGGACCCATTTTCGAAAAATGTCATTACACCCCAAATGGGGTGTAATATTGACTCTCTTAAGAGTCATATTGAGATAGCACATGTTTAGGAGCCGGTAAGACTGGTAAGTACCGATCTGCTCAATTTCCAGACATTTTTGATAATAATTAGTAATTAGCGTAATGTAAGACGTCCGTATGAAAAAGACGACCACTGAGCCAGATAAATCGGGCTACATGTATATGTAATGTTGCACATATCATCGTATGCATGCATGACGAACACACACATAGTACTAGTAGGTCCATGCACTGACACACAGTCCAACAAAATGCTAGTCTCTGACTATGAAATTGTAATTTATTTCATCATACGCTAATTGTATCATAATTATTATCAAAAATGTCTGGAAATGGAGCAGATCGGTACTTACCAGTCTTACCGGCTCGTAACATGCAGACAAAATGGCGACGAGAAAACGCATGCGTTGATATGTTGATAGATTGGTGTCAGAATTACACCAATTGGTGTCAGAATTACACCAATTTGGTGTCAGATTTACACCAATTGGTGTCAGAATTACACCAGTTGGTGTCAGAATTACACCAGTTGGTGTCAGAATTACACCAATTGGTGTCATGCTGCTTCGACACCTCTAAAAACCGTGAGCTTTCCCGCCAACTATTGACGCCCTTGGGGTTATTTCAATTAATCTGACACCAGTTTTGGTGTAAATCACTAAATGATCACTGAAAGGTGTCCGTCGGACACTTAACGGTGTCATCGTAAATTATGTGCAAACCCATATCATTGACGATTACACCAATTTTGGAGTCAAAATAACACCTTTGTAAGTGTCATTTACAGTTGACTCCAAGAAGGTGTCGCTATGACACCAATTTATTTTTCAGTGTAGGTTGGCCTTGTCGTTGGCAATCGGAAATCACGGGTTCGATTTTCGAATATTCCTTGTTATCCTTTTATTTTTCTATTTTTTAAACTTGATGGTGGATTAATGTAACATCATTGTTATGTCAATTTGTATCAATTATAAAGGCCGCCCATGCGTTTATAGTTTTCTTTTTATTTATTTATCTATCATAAATGTATCATTGATTTATTTAACTTTGTATCTAAACAATTAAAATGCGTTAAACAATTATATTATTGCTCGATAAATAAGTGATTTAACTTGAGTTCAGTTTGATTAATGATAGCAAAACTTGTTGTAAAACCATTTTACCAGTGTGCCCAACAATTTCTCCTTCGCACACTTTGCTTATACATTCAGAGATGTCACTTTTAGCTTGTTATAGCTAACATGTAGGCTCAATTATAAGCAAGTTTGCGACCGGGTTTGCGACCTCTTTAATTTTAGGCTGGTAACACAATCCCACAGTGCATTTCGTTAAAACAGCACGAACGTTTTCGCAAAATATCGCAAAATGGCGCGATACCCCCAACCCCCCTAACGGTAGACACGAGCGGTCGTACAATTAAATCCCCATTGATTTCAATGCAAAATGAATTTTGTTAAAGATTCTAGAAAATTAATCACATGTTTTACTTAATCATTTCAGCCTAAAACCGTTGGAATAAAAAATCAACTTCAGCGTACGTATCACTTTGTCTAAAACCCTGGAGTGTTTAGGCTTCGCCCCTGGACCCTACCCAATTGGTGTTGATGTTGTTTAAAGTGTGCCTACCACTTTAGCAGTTCACCACAGACGAACTGGTCATACATCTGTTCACTTGGTAACAGACATTACAAAGTTAACATGGAGAAATTGTATAAACCTTGTGAAATTCCCAAGAAAACTGGAGGTGGCTAGCAACCAAGAATGGTACAATGCCTTCAAGTTAGAATTTGAATGTGCACACTTTGTGTTTGGATTTTACTCATGTTTTACTTTCTAAGTAGGCATATGAGAAAATACCAAAATGACTGATTCAGAATGTTGAATCATTGCCATAACAATGCATAACTTTTAACCTTAAAAGGGAAGAAGAAACAATACGATTATGCTCATGGCTTATGAAAAATGGGACCCTATTTGGCGGCAAATCCCCATTATCTCATATCTACTAAGTAACACCCCCCGCCCCCCCCCCCCCTCAGTCTTCAATGATATTCATATCCATATCTTATACTACCGTTGCCATACCAACAATAAATGTATCTTCAGACAACCATTTATACCATTAAATCGAGATGATTACTTTTTTAAAAGAGAGACTCTATTTGTTTTGACTTTTGTATATATTTTCTAATCAACTAAATGTATTTTGAGCGATTCCAATTCACTGGATATTATTACTAGTAGTAGTACATGTATATTCGTGCTTGATAATTAATAGCCTGATTTCATTTATGCAGAATCTACAAATGTAAAGACACTAGGAGCAACTAAATACATGCCTCAATTCAACAGTGTGTATCTCAGCTCTCAAAGGGGTTGTTTTGGATTTGCATGTACTTAAACACAGTGAAAGAATAAAATACACTATTAGCCATAAACAAGTGAACGAGTGAACGAAATCGTATCTCCTTATGTTGCCATAGCGAGACCTCTTTATTTTTAAATACAGCTAAACCCATTGCTAATAAACACAGATTTAAAACAAATATTACTTACCGAAAACCATTAACTGATTTTCGGCATTTTGAGTCCTACAGAAACACTCCCTAACTATAACAGCCTAAGGAACAAATACTCTCTTAATGTAAAAGAGTGAAAATGTCACTCGTTGTTCAGAGTGAAGTCATTTTCACTCGTAAAGAGTGATTTTTCACTCGGTGTCGAGTGACTTTTCACTCTGTGCGAGTGATCAGTTCAGAGTGAAAATATTGTCACTCGAAAAGAGTGATTTTCACTCTGTATCGAGTGACTTTTCACTCTGTGCGAGTGATCAGTTCAGAGTGAAATTATTGTCACTCGAAAAGAGTGATTTTCACTCTGTGTCGAGTGACGTTTCACTCTGTGCGAGTGATCAGTTGTACCAGATTTAAATAATTTGAGAGCCGGAACACAATCAAATAGAAAAATATTCAAAAACTCAAAATATTCTTTATTTTATTAAATTTTAACATTATTGAAGTGATAATTAATGATGATATCCATGTTAATTGTTTCTGCAATAATTCAAAGTGCAAATAATGATTAAATATAAATTATATTAATGAAACGCGTAAAAACATCATCGATAAAAAACACCATAGAAAGTAGATTTAGATACTTTAACATAGAGAAATATCATGTTGATATGATATCGTTTCACTACCGAAAGGTGATAATGTAACAGTGATAATGTAACATAGGCAAATGACAGCAGTTGTTTGGTCGAGAATTTGGATAATGACTCTTTGTTTGTTATTCAAATTTTCTATTGAATTGCAAGTTATTCATGTGAATGTGATTAAGTAATTAAAATGTTCCATTATTGTTCACTCTCAATGAGGGTGAAGTTCACTCTAAATGAGTGAAATTCACTCCTTATATATTCATTCTTTTTTCACTCCTATGGAGTGATCACTGTAGACACTCCTCGAAGAGTGAAAATTCACTCGTTCCGGGAGTGAACAAAATTCACTCTTTTTTTGGAGTGAAAATGGTTCCACTCTTCAAGGAGTGACTTTCACTCTATTAGAGTGATCACTGTAGGCACTCCTTTGAAGAGTGAATATTCACTCCATTAGAGTGGAATTTCACTCTTTTACATTTAGAGAGTACACTGCATGCAACATTATATATATATCTCAAAGAGTTTGTGTTGGAGTTGCACAAATAACAAATACATACGATTTGTAGCCTTAAAATATCAATAGATATTCACATTATTTACAAAATTGGACTCAATGTTGTTGAAAATGGGTGGAGGAACAATCCCACTGAAGGGTGAGCATAAACTATCATAATATGCCTATAAATGTGATGTCCTGTCAAGTCCCCCGCAAACTCGGATGGCATGTTTTTAATTCAAAATATTTTGATATTGTACTTGTCGCAGGTTGGTATATCGAAACGGGCTGATTACTAAAACTAATTTTGCTGATGCTTCACGAACAGATTGTAGGGGCGTTTGTCGGGAAAATTAACTAAAACAAAGGCAATACACCGGAACCCTCATAGATGCGTTAACACTTAACTAAACTCATGATAACTTCATTAAATCTCCAATATAAATGTATGCATAATCCATTATGTTCCCACTCCCTTAACACTTTTGAACCTGTGATTTGACACTTCGCTGGTAATAAATCATCTAAGAGTTTATCAACCTCTGACTATGTGGTCCACTTTCAGGGTTATGAAGGTTATGAAATGCCCTTATGGCATCATTATGTCCTTTGCAGTCTTACAAGTGGACCACATAGTGGGCAATGGACACACAAAAGTGTTAAGGAGTCTGAACATAATGCCCAATTGTTAGTAACTAAAATAAGATGTGCCGATGGAGGCTGAAATAAGATGGACTTTATTACTTTAGTGACTCTGATGGAAAATGATTTAAAATAACTTCCCTTACAACTACATGGGTGACTTTAAGTAACAGTTGCCAAGTAACTTGTTAAACATATAAGCGCATTGGTGCCGCTGCTTTAAGCGATATATAAGTGTGTGTTATTATTATTATTATTATTATTAGTGTTAGTGTTATTATTAGTAGTATTACTTTGCAGGTACATTAGGGCGAAATAGGTTTTGTTATTCACTCATTATTACGTTAGGGCGAAAATAGTATTTCGCCCTAACGAAGTTTCTTTCATAAACTAATAATGCGCTTTATTCCCTTATAAATAACAAAGGGAATTACTATTCATGAGCTAATTAAATATGAACATTTATTCAAATATTCAATGAATTTGCATATTTGTACGGCGGGCTGTCCCTAGCAAGTGACTAAAGACAGGCCGTCGTGCAAAGTATGCAAATTGTGTGAATAGTTGAATAAATTAGCATAATTTAATAATTAATGTTAATGAATGTTATTGTTAGTTAATGTCATGTATTATTTCTCCTTAATGTTATCATTAGTGTTTTATTATTATTATCTTGCTAACAGGTACCTTAGGGCGAAACAGGTTTTTGTTATTCACTCATTATTACGTTAGGGCGAAAATAGTATTTCGCCCTAACGTAGTTTCTTTCATAAAGTAATAATGCGCTTTATTCCGTTATAAATAACAAAGGAAATTACTATTCATGAGCTAATTAATTATGCAAATTTATTCAAATATTCAATAAATTTGCATATTTGTACGACGGGCTGTCTGTAACAAGTGACTAAAGACAGCCCGTCGTACAAATTATGCAAATTTTGTGAATATTTGAATAAATTTGCATAATTAATTAATTTATGTAAATGAATGTTATTGTTAGTTAATCTCATGTATCATTTCTACTTAATGTTATCATTAGCGATATTATTATTATTATTATTATTATTATCTTGCTAACAGGTACCTTAGGGCGAAACAGGTTTTTGTTATTCACTCATTATTACGTTAGGGCGAAAATAGTATTTCGCCCTAACGTAGTTTCTTTCATAAACTAATAATGCGCTTTATTCCGTTATAAATAACAAAGGAAATTACTATTCATGAGCTAATTAATTATGCAAATTTATTCAAATATTCAATACATTTGCATATTTGTACGACGGGCTGTCTCTAACAAGTCACTAAAGACAGCCCGTCGTACAAATTATGCAAAGTCATGTATTTCTCACCTCTGACAGTGAGACGGTGTGTATGGAGGTGGGGTGTAATTATCACCTCCTATATTTTAAGATTTTTGAAAAAATATACATGTGCCAATGTCAGTCTAATAATAAGTTAAGAGGTGCGCACCCCCTAATATTTTAAGATTTTGGTTTTACATATACTACATAACAATTTTATATATTTTGTGAATATTTGAATAAATTTGCATAATTAATTAATTTATGTAAATGAATGTTATTGTTAGTTAATCTCATGTATCATTTCTCCTTAATGTTATCATTAGTGATATTATTATTATTATTATTATTATTATTATTAATATTATTAGGATTATTATTAGTATTATTATTATTAGTGTTATTATTATTATTATTATTATTATTATTATTATATAAACAAAACCAAAATTAAACTCTGCTACAGAAATGAATAGGTAACTCCAACACAATACAAAAAACCTTAATGAACTGGTGAAAGAGATTACTGCATGGTCAAGTTTTTGAAGTACACAGACCAGTTGATTGGCTTTGACTCTCAAATAGACTTCCCATAACATAATAAAAGAACCAATCCAGGATTAAGTCTGAATAGCCTATAATTAACAATACATTTATGATATGGTGATGGTAACTCATACACTTGAATTTCAATAAATCTCTTAAGGAAGGATTAACTATAAAACATCAGTAGACTATATGTCTGCACTTAATACCATTGAAGCAATAAAACAATTACGAAATTAAAACGAATACATTAAAACCCTTTTGATGATCAACTTTCCTTGATCAAAATATAAAAAATAAAAACAATGTTCCAAAAATATCAATGCCACGAAAGATTACAATGACAAACTAAACTCAAAACATGAACATTTTAAAACATAGCTAATCATTAATGTGTGTACGATGAAAGAGCCTGTTACATACTTCAACTAGCTTGATTTTTGAGGAGTTTCGAACGAAATAAACATGTTAAAAGCATATTGTTTACTATTTCTATTCGGGAAACAAATGAGCTGCTTTGGCTGGCATACTCATTCATATCAAATTGAAAGGTATGATATGCGCCAGTGGTTTTGTAGTCATTAGTTGATGGACCAGACGAGATGAATCAATTTTGGATAGAGGATAGTAGCAAAAGTTCCGCACGACTAGCTTCATGTATATAGTGTGTTACGTATCTTCGAGTTTCGAGTTTCGAGTGTTATTTTTGAGTTTCGAGTTTCGAGTTTATAATTTCGAGTTTCGAGTATCGAATTTCGAGTTCATAATTTTGAGTTTCGAGTTTCGAGTATCGAGTATCGAGTTTCGAGTTCGAGTTTCGAGTTCGAGTTCGAGTTCGAGTTTCGAATTCGAGTTTCGAGTTTCGAGTTTCGAGTTTCGAGTTTCGAGTTTCGAGTTTCGAGTTTCGAGTTTCGAGTTCCGAGTTTCGAGTTTCGAGTTTCGAGTTTCGAGTTTATATTTTCGAGTTTCATTTTCGAGTTTTGAGTTTCGAGTTTATAATAAGAACCCTCATCCAACTGAGCTATTTTTGTAACACGGTTAACTACGGGGGGGGGGGGGGACACCCCTATCAAAATACAAACAGAGACGCAGAATATAGTTATTCTGGTACCATGGTGTAGCTAGAGGTCTCCTCTTTTCATATATACCGAAAACAAGTACAAACATCCTACGCATTACGTAACGATGATGTCATAAATATGGCCGACCTTAAAAGAGTTAAGAATTTCAATAAGAATTTCAAGAAGATGGGGTCTTTGGAGTAAATCTTTTTTTATTCAAAACCGCAGACTTTTGTAATCCAAAAAAGAATATTATGCGATCAAAATAAATTTCCCAGAATGCCCCAGTACTAAGCTTTACCTTTACTCGACATGTTGACCTGTTTTTTCGAGTTAGAATTTCAATAAGAATTTCATGAAAATGGGGTCCTAAGAGTTGGCCAATTATTTTTATTCAAAACCTAGTCTTTTGTAATCCAAAATAGAATAATTATTCTTATTGAAATTCTAACTCGAAAAAAACCCAGGTCAAACTTTCTAGTAAATGAGTAGCTTAGTACTGGGGCGGGGCATTCAGGGATTTTTTTGATCGCATAGTATTCTATTTTGGATTACAAAAGACTGGATCAGCAGACCTGAACAAGGCACCATTATAATTGATAACAGGCTGCTTATCACCCTCTATCTTACATTATACTTTAAGCAAAAAGTATATTGCAATATAGTTTTAATATGAGCCAGTAGTTGAAACGTGAAGCATAATGGTGTTGTTTAAGGTAGATGTTCTGATTGATGGCCCGATTTTCAACTTGATGTTTTCGATTTTACATGAAAGGTCATCCTTAAGATTGTCACATTCCAAAGTTGGAGTTGCATAAACTCCAATGGTTTTATTTTAGAAGCACAAGGTCACACGAAATATGCCCAATGAGTATTACAAACACTGGTGTGTGGTTAACCACCTTTAGCAGTCATTGACTACATGTTAGCCTATAATTTATATATGGAACATTTCTGGGCCCTAAGATTTTACAGACATAATGAGAAAAATATAAGGATTCATCATATCAAAATATCTTGATGTGAAAAAAATAATCATTGCCAAAAAAAGGTGATCAGAACATTAAGAAATCTTCTTTTAGGTTTCCTACCCACCCCTTAAGAGTAATGGACTCTATCGATGGAGGATAGGGTGGCCACGGGGCCGAGATAGATTTTCTTTATACTTTCATATTTGATAGACCTTAACCCGAAACTAACATATCTGGAAATATTTTTGAAAAATAATCCTTGTTACCATGGCAATAGCCAAAATGGCATTTTCGGACGATTATTGCCATTTTGGCATTTTTAATCTTTCAAATTTTCATATTTTGAAGCCTGCGTAACTTTTGCACTCAGTGGTCATGATTTTTTTTCTTCATTACAAGCTATGGGTAGATAGATACCTAAATGCTTCATTGAATGTATCCAAAAAAAATGCCAGGTGTCATGGAGGGTTATACCATTTATTTGAAATAGGGGTGTTTTTCAACTTTTTCAAAGTATGCAAATATACCAATTCTGCATAGCTTACAACCCATATGGTAACGCTCCGAATTCAACGTGGACCATGTCATGATGAGTTGAGACATTAGTCTTATTAAAAATGTTAATTTGAGTTTGGGGAAAATACTTTATATGCAGTGTTGCCAGAAATTTTCACCAACAATCACATTTTGTTCAAAATAAAATCCACTTTTTATTCTATTTAATGATATGAGACTGGAACTTATCATTCACAGCTAAGTTTTAACAATGGGATGTATGTGTTAGACCACTAGAAACTCAAATCTAGTATTTTTGCTTTGTTAACATACTTTAAAACCAAAATGGCCGCCAAGTGAATGGTCAAAAGTGGTCAAAATTCCATACAATAGCATAATATCAACCGAAATGTATGATAAAATTATAAGTTTAAGGATGGGATGTATGCGTTAGACCACAAGTAATTATTTTTGCTCTGTTAAAATAATTCAAAATCCAAAATGGCTGCCAAAATGGCCCCCAAAATAATTCCTAAAGTGGCTGCAAAATTGTCAAATTCCATAAAATGGGATAAATGTATGATGGAAATATAGTTTTAATGATGTGATGTATGTATTAGACCACTAGTAACTCATATCTAGTATTTTTGCTTTGTTAACATACTTAGAAATCCAAAATGGCCCCCAAAATGGGTCCCAAAATGGCTGAACAAATTGTCGAAATTCCATAAAATGGTATAATATATCAACCAAAATGTATGATGAAAGTATGAATGTATAGTTTTAAAATATAAGGATGGTATGTATTAGACCACTAGTGACTCATATTCAGTATATTTGCATTGTAATAACATACTTTAAATCCAAGATGGCCCCCAATATGGCCGCTGTAAATGTACAAATAGTGTACAATAATCCACAAAAGATATTGCAAGAGTGTATATTACATCACATTCACCAAATAGTATGTTCGAAACTGCTAAGCTTTTGCTTTTAGATATAAGGCCCACCTCTATGACAATTTTGACTCTCTGTATCACTTTCTAAAATGGCTTCCAAAGTGGTTAAGTTGATGTTAAATGACCTAAAACAATTGTTTTGTATTGTAAATGACCATATTATGTAATACCAATACCCCAAATCTAATAAGACAGCATTCAATATATGTCTATGATAAAGCCTAGGGGCTGTAGATCTAGTTTGAGTATTTTAAAATACATAAGGTGGCTGCAAAAGGTTAAAATAACTGAAAAACAGTAGTCTTATTGTTAGTGTTACATTAGATATGAACAAAAGATTATATCTATGGATTTTAATCCACCCAGTAAACGTATCTGTATGTGACAAGGTATGATTGTATCCATATCTTGATCAATTGGTGGCCACCTGTGGTAATTATTTTGACCATTTGGAGGTAATTTTATTGACCATTTGGAGGTAATTTTATTGACCATTTGGGGTAATTTTAATAAAAATGGTCATTATAATGCCCATCTTAATAACATCACATTGTCAAAAATGGAGTCTATACCATTTAAGTATACCTTGTCACATAATTATACAAATACGTTTACTGGATGGATTAAAAGCTGTAGATATAATCATTTGGTAATATCTAATGTAACACTAACAATAACCTAATACTGTTTTTTTAAATTATTTTAACCTTTTGCAGCCATCTTGGATATTTTAAACTACTCAAAGCTGTATAGATCTACAGCCCCTAGGCGTTATAATAGATATAGTGAATACTGTCCCATTACATTTGGGTGTATGGTATTACATAGTATGGTACAAAACCATTGTTTTAGGTCATTTAACATCAACTTATCCATTGTGGCAGCCATTTTGGAAAGTGATTGGCCTACTGAATCAAAATTGTCAGAGGTGGGGCTTATTTCTAAAAGCAATAGCTTAGCAGATTAGAATAATACTATTTGGTGAAATTGATGTAATATACACTCTTGCAATATCTATTTTGGATTATCATACACTCATGTAGACTATTTTTACATTTACAGCGGCCATTTTAGTGGCCATCTTGGTTTTAAATTATGTTATTACAATGCAAATATACTGGATATGAGTTACTAGTGGTCTAATATATACATCCCAATGTTAAAACTATACTTTCATCATACATTTTGGTTGATATTATCCCATTTGATGGAATTTCAACAACTTGTTCAGTCATTTTGGGACCCATTTAGGGGGCCATTTTGGATTTCTAAGTATGTTAACAAAACACAAATACTAGATATGAGTTACTAGTGGTCTAATACATACATCTCATTATTAAAACTATATTTTCATCATACATTTCGGTTGATATTATGCTATTTTATGGAATTTTGACCACTTTTGACCAGTTTTGGCCATTAATTTGATTTAATTTGGCGGCCATTTTGGTTTTAAAGTATGTTAACAAAGCAAAAATACTAGATATGAGTCTCTAGTGGTCTAACTCATACATCCCATTGTTAAAATTATACTCTGATCATACATTTGGTTTAAATATGCTAATATATATAGAATTTTGGCGGCCATTTTGGCGGCCATCTTGGATATAGGTGTGTTAACAAAGCAAAAGTTCTGGATATGAGTATCTAGTGGTCTAAAACATACATCCCACTATTAAAACTACACTTTCACCATACAATTTGATTGCTATATATCATTTTATGAGATTTGATCAGTTGTGGCGGCCATTTTGGACGCCATCTTGCATAACCCCTTAGCATTATGAAAATATTGTTGGTAACATCCTGATTATGTCTTAGGATCATGATAGGAAGTAAAAAAGTTGGTTTGGGGAGACCATGGGCGGTGCAGACTAACCCTTTGTAGATAACCGACTAATATCTAAGACTAATCCCTCAGATCATAATCATGGCACATGTATTTGAATTGGTAAAGACAGCCCGTGGCCAAGGTGTATGGCAAGTGAAATCATTTGTATTTAGTTGTATTTGTAGTCTTTACATGTTTGTTTTTTTAATACTACTGTGGTTTACTTTTTCCTAATGTTGCACGTAAAGTTGATTTTGCATTTCCGTAGTATTTAACTTACGGTAAGATTGATATTGATTTGTTTAGAAATTAGGTAAAAGACTGGCAACACTGTTTGGCTTTCCACAAACACAAATAAACATTTTGGGGTGAACACCAATTGATTTACAATTAATATTTGATTACAATGAGTACACATGACAACATATTTGGGGTTATAAGGGGTTTTTCACGTTGAAAACGTAATCTGTAATAATATTACTTGCTATGGCAACACCCGTTAATGACTGGCAACACTGACCATTTAAAATGATCAAATTTATTATAATATCAACTTTTCTTCTAATTTACATCTCGCTGTGGATTTAAGGTTCCGGTTTCATATCATTAAACACAGCAAAACATGCGTTAGCTTTTGAAGGAATTGTGAAATTTTGTGAAAATATCTGCATACTCAGGAAGTATTTTCCCCAAACTCAAATTAACATTTTTCATAAGACTAATGTCTCATCTCCACATGACATGGTCTACGTTGAAATCGGAGCGTTACCATATGGGTTGTAAGCTATGCAGATTTGTTGGTATATTTGTATACTTTGAAAAAGTTGAAAAACACCCCTATTTCAAATAAATGGAATGACCCATCATGATATCCCATATTTATGTCTATGCACTCACTGAAGCATTTACATATTCACCTATTCAGCTTATATAAAGAAAATATTTCATATACTTTTTGTCTATTAGAAATAGATGCTTACAAATTTGATAATTTGTGAGGTTAAAAAGGCAAAAATGGGGAAAATAGCTCTAAAATGGTATTTTGGCCGTTGCCATGGAAACGATAATTATTTTTAAAAATTAATTTCACATTTGTTAGTATTAACTAAAGGGTCATCAAATATGAAAGTATAAAGAAATTCCATTCCGGGGCCGTGGCCAACATTTTAAAAAAATCCTCCATTTTTACAGTCCATTAGACTTAAGATATCATATGGCGAATATTATTAGTTGTCTCGCGTTACCATAGTGACGATGACGGACTAGACAAAGGCATAGCCCTCATCTGTCACACTTATATACGCTTATAATGCCACGATTTCAAAATAGAGAGCGAAGTGCTTTTCAGTACTAACATACAATTGCAATATTAAACCTTAAAGTTGTATTCCGGGATATATTCCAAAAAGAAAATCATATAACATAACATGGACTATCTGACGAATACCCTGCATATGCTAAGACTATGTTTGTTTATAGGTAAGCATGATTAATGTGATTCTCACTGGAAAGTAGTTAGATTTGCGGTGTTATTATGGCCATTGGTTACCCTTACAACGTATCCAAAGAAATCAGTAAAAGCTGCAAAATCTGAATGTTACATACGGGTTTGTTTATTGAACGCTCGATCTTTATTCCCGATAATATCACACGAACCATTGGCGGCACCAGCATCATGTTTGGGGGGGGGGGAATACTTTTTAGGGGGAATGAAGAAAAGAAGATGCGCGCAAAAACGCGCTAAATATTTTGCCATTTTACTTTATAGTTGTCAAATGTTGTCTAGTTCTAACTAATTTGGTATGACAAATCGCGCTGGTGCGAAGCGGTTTCATGCTAGAATTGTCAAATACAATTACGATTTTATTCTAAAATTGTCACATTTGTATAGCATACTTCTCATCGACCGTGAACGCACATGTATGTCTGCTTAAGGAAAGACTGGATCCTTCAACTGGACGATATCGATGGTCACTGCCGTGGATAGAAAGGTGTTTCTGCCAGAGGGTTGTGGCGCCTAGATTTATTAGTACACAAGGCTGCTTGAAAGTCGATCAAGATGTGGTACCCGATCATTTCTGGTTTACGGACCAACCAAATGCGATTACCAACAGCACTAGTTGGACACCAGCGATGCTTGACCAACTACTGGAAAGAACTCAATTATGCTGTAAGTATATAAAATAGATCCTCTGTTTACACCGATCTCTGACTACCCCAATCCAGTGTCCATCGGAGGCAGCTTGCTGATAAACACGTCACAAATTAATAGAAACTTCAACAGCATTATCAACAATTTAATTATTTAATCTTTTTCTTGTGGGCATCTGGTGTGGGTTGCATGGGGGTACCGTAGATCTGGGTACAATCACTGCAGAGCTCGCTGACAATCTTCACCTCTAATTGTTCAATGTACACAACATCTGAATTTGCAGATAGCAGCATGGAGCTAGTGCTAGAAAGTTTGCCCCCCCCCCCCCCCCCCCCAAAAAAAAAAAAAGAAGAAGGATCTTGGCTGAGCCGCTCCTAATACAATCATCCCAGTGACCCCCTAAAGGTTTGACCCCCTAAAATTACTTAGGTCATCCAAGAGGCCCTAGACCCCCTGAAAGTACTACAGGGGTCAAATTGCAAACATGCTGAGATTGCGGTGTTATGTTTATCAAACTGTTCCTGAGATCATAAAGAGCAACAACAACAAAAATGGTTGTATTTCCACACGATGCTTAGTTTCCAAGATACAGGGCAAAAAGGTAAAGGTCAATATTTTCCTATTTTTTGGGGTACAGGGATTAAATTCTCAAAATGCTCCGAATTTGATCTGCATGGTCTCAAATTGTTCGGAGGAATACGAGTTGATGGGTTGTCTTTGATATTCGTTAGATAATTCGTTAGTCATTTTTGCAATTAAATAGCTATTTCTATTTCTTAATAATTCTTTATCAATTGACTAAAAGAACGGACATAAAACCCCGGAACACCATGTCGGCTCGCCATTTGGGCGATCAACATTCAGGCATGGGAGACAAGACATTTATATAACAGGACCTTTATAGAGATTTACATAAACATTAAAACTGTAAATAATCTAGTAAATAATTATATACAACACTACGAAATACGGATTAACCCCTGTAAAACGCACACCGTACGATTTTGGTGAATAGACGCAGGTACTTATAGCACTGAGTATGATCAATATAATCTTTTAATTAACCTACCCAGTGGGCACGGTCGGGGAAAATTACGTTGTATAGACGTTGTATTAAGGTCGAACGTCGGGCAACCCAATTCCAGCGTAAGAGCAACGTTATCATATTGACGTCCATACACCTATTCATGTTAACGTCGCACAACCGTTGTCGTATAATTGGCCGTACGACGGTCATTGCGCGACTTTAATACAACGTTGTGGCAACTAGTAATCTATGACGTCGGTGCACCTATTAATGTTGACGTCGCACATACGTTGATGTACACCGGCCATACGACGATCATCGCGCGAGCTAATTTGCATATTTTACTTGGCCTTATATTAGCCGAGTAAATTGGGCCAATCGCTCATTAGCATAATTGCAATGGTACAAAAATTAGCACCGGTGCTCGTGTGTACCATTTCAATTATGCTAATAAGCTAATTTGCACCTTTTATTTATTTAAACCTATTCATTTATTTGAATACGATGCATTAATTTAACACCATTGAACGTATATTGATATAATGCATACATGTATATGGTCGAATCCAACGAAAAGTGTCCACGGCTAGATTTTTAGGGTCCAGTTTCAAAATGCTTCGATCTCTTATTCCTTTTCCCCACGCAAAGTCAACATATCAAGCTTGTGTGGAAAAAAGTGCCATCACTAATCTCTCCAATTGACCACGTGGCGGAATGATAAAGTTGAAGGTACACTTCTCAATGTTACCTACAAATACAAGTACCATATTTTGATTAAGTGATGATTATTCCACCTATTTACATATTTCATTCAAATTTGTGATTGTTTTGTATTCAGAAGATACTAATGCTGATAGAAAGTGATCATATTTGTCCCGGTACTCATTTTGTTTTACATTTTAGATTCACACAGTTAGGTAGCATTTTCACGCTCTCAATACTCTGAAACATGAGGTTGAGTCACTTTGTGTACTTTCACCAAGATTATTTTAATGAACATATTTTGTTTTCATGCACCTCAAAGAGGGGGAATGACCTTTTCTGTAAAATTTAGAATTTTGAGCATGCGCCCAAAACCTAAGTACATAGAAGAATGTGGAAATTTGGTATTCGAAGGTAACAGTTAATGTATACGTAGGTAAGAGAAGTAAAACTGTAATAAATTAATGTTCTACTTAATCTGTGTTACATTTTGGGGTGAAATAATCATGTAGGGTTGTTAACAATATTTGTATTTTTAAATAAACATGTTAAAACATGTTTAAATCCTACAATATCTAACTAGAACAGTTGGATTCGTTGATGTAACATAGGTTTAAGGGCAAACTTGTACTCGACGTAGTTGTTTATGTCCTGAATCGCGTGTGAGGGGGAAAATTATGGTGTCCTACTTGACTTTTAAGTATATTTAAAAATGTGCGCCGAGCGCTGCTTTTACGAAACAATCAGAATTGCGTAATATTCAACATTTGAATAGAACAGCCAGATTAACCAAATAAACATTAAAATAATATAAAACCATGTTCATATTTCTAAGATATAAAAGAAAACACCATAAGCATCAAAGAAAACACCCTAAGCATCAATAACCTCACTAGTGATAGACATACTGTTATTATTCTTGATCCCCTAAGTTAATAGAATTAACCTTTTACAGATGATAAGTATGGAAGAACATGTTTTATTATGCTAACGTATCTGATCATCCAATTTTGTTAGTGTCTTTCTTGCTTGACTTTCAATTATTAAGAATGTGCGTTTAACTTCTACAAAACAGTCAGAAGTGTGTAAGTATATTTAATATCTGATTTAAGGCAGGATGATGACAACATACATATCGTACTGGGTTAAGATTTCGTAAAGGTATAGTTAAACAATCAATTAACTCGCTAGTAGTAAATCTAATTTGGTAAAAAGCATGTTCATCATTAAAACTAAACATGACAAAAATTAAGCACATACATGTAGACACATTTTAATTAAGAAACATCTGATCATTCAGCGCTTGTAATCTCTACTTAACAAGTTTAGTGGTTCTTGTTGTATTCTGTGTGTAGTTAGTTCTTTAGGTCTCTCATGTCGCGAGGATGAATTATATCTAATAGAACATAATTACTCTTTGTTTATTATATAGGACATTCTAGAATGTTAAGAATGAACGTTTCAGTTTCCGTGTGAATCCAAAATATTGGATCTAATCAACTATTGAATAGTTCACCGAGCCATCTTTAATTAGAAAGCGAGCGGTTTCCTTTAAGCAAACAGTTTGATTTGCCTGTAACTCATAGTCTTGAATGTCAGGTTATCTGTTTTAAGCAATAAAACAACCGGTTGCCTTCCTCAATTTGTTTTAAATAAAGGAGGCAAGTGGAAGTTATCATTTTGAATAGCTGTTTTAAACACGAAAGCCAGATCGCTTTTTGATTCTTTTAATATATACTTTGAAATAATTTCATATCAGACCTTATATAATATATAAGTTTAATATGAGTCAAACATGTTCAAAGTCTAGAACATTCAAATATTTAGCCTTTCAGTCCACAAAGGAATAAAGCACATACAACTTTCAGCAAGACATTCAGTTGTCAGATTAGAATTAAGATATAATTTCCTAGTTTGGAATTTGTATCATTCTAAATGTCGTACATAGTCAGTTTTTTATCGAGTTTCAACCGGAGGAAGATTCCGTTTGACATAGAATCACCAATATAATATATTTTGTCAGATGTAGACAAATATGAATTTAATGTTTAGAAATTCAATGTTGTTTGATTTAACAACACTAATCTAATAAGGTTTGCCTCGACAGAGATATTGTCGGGCATGTGCCTTTCATTATGAATTTCTTTTAAAATCAACCACTGCTTATAGTTCAATTTCATTAATTAATAAATGTCGGAAGCATTATTCATGAGCAATTTTTGATTTGAGACTGAAATAAGTTAGGCCTACCCTTGATCCCCCCCCCCCCCCCCCCCCCACCTTTAAAAATAAAGGAAAAGGTTTTACTTAATTTCTTGTTCACTTTAAATACGTTTCGGTGACATTACACAACCTACCACAGCAAAAATGAAGCAAGTTATTTTATTTGTTACACATGAATTCCATTTTCAAATACAACTACAATATAATGACCAATATTATGTACCTCAGTAGTCACTGCTCTGCAGTTCCAGGGGAAATTGGTTAACTACGCATACATCATATCGACAAGCTGGTTTAAAACAATATTACGCACCAAACCATATTATTCCCGTCTTATACATTCCTACTTAATATTTACATAATATTAGGAGCAATTGAAAACCACAAACAATACAGGAATTGTACCATGCTCATTAACTAATATACACATGGGAAAAAAGTATCGCACCACTTTTTTGTTGTTGAAAAGTGCAAATGTGGCCTCGAATGTTGCCACCATGGTGTGATATTAAGGATCATTTGTTTGCGTAAGCTGTCCAACAAAATGTTATGCAATACAAAGGCCACATTTTAGTTTGTGACGTAATCGATGTAATGTTTTTTCAAGGCCAAAGGGAAAATGCATGTTTTTGTCCAAAAACATGCATGAAAAAGGTTTGGGTATAACACGATATTGAGAGGCCCGATGATTAATCTCTAAAATCTTTGGTAACACAATTAAGTCTTCCAAGGTCAAAGGTCATCTGGGGTCAAATTTTTAAAAAAGCTCCATTTTTCGTACGCTCAATAGTTATGGGGTCTAAGGTCAAAATAGGTCAAATTTGAAAGAAGTTCAAATGACAAAAGCAACATTGCGAAGGTGTTGACCTAGGTCAAATAAACAAAACAACATCAACGGTGACTAATATAATGACTATTTTAAGTTTTTAAAGTCTATTCAATATCGCGTTATACCCAAACTTGTTTCATGAATGTTTCTGGACAAAATCATGCATTTTCCCCTCGGCCTTGAAAAAACATTACATCGATTACGTCACAAACTAAAATGTTGCCCTTTTATTGCACAACATTTTGTTGGACAGCTTACGCAAACAAATGATCCTTAATATCACACCATGGTGGCAACATTCGAGGCCACATTTGCACTTTTCAACAAAAAATTAGTGGTGCGATACTTTTTTCCATGTGTATATATAAGTTACCTACGAATACAAAATGGAATATGAAAATATTGATTATGAAACCAAAATTTCATGGATGTTATGACTAAATGTACCCATTTTAAGACAATCAACGTGTAATCTATGGATTTAAATATCATTCATTCACTCTAACACCAACAAAAAATATGTTCTCGGCAAAAACAGTGTGATTACACCATGCATTTTATTTGAATCAACACCTCCCATTTTCGTTTAATAAGGGAATATTATTTTGTTTCCCTCCAAATATAAATATAATAATATATCCAGTCAGGTTGTATGATTGCGCACTGCTTTTATGTAAAATAAGATAGTTTAGGGCCAATATGCACCGTGTATATTATTGAATGTTGCCTACATATACATGTTACCTCCGAATACAACATGAAGTCATGCGCAAGATGCTGTTACTGAATATTTATATAAACATTAATCACCCCTATTGCGATTTAAATCAACTGTCAGAGGATGTATTTACGTGAATAGCATAAAAAACTACACTAATACTAGGAGTAATACGATTGAGACAGAGGGAGGCTATATACAATCAACTTTTAAGACAACAAAGTTAATTTGCAATAATCTCAATAAACAAAGATCGTATTCACTATCATTTCATCAAATTAATTATTATTATTATTATTACAGAGCATTTATATGGCGCTTTTCCAAAAAAGATCAAAGCGCCGTACACAATACAAATAACAACATTATAAAATATTAAAAAGATACAATCAAAGTATATACACAGTTAAAGTATTATAAAAATACAACAAGTATATAGAATACAAATACCAAGAATATAGATACATTAATATAAAAGGCATTAATTAGGCAAGAAACGTATCCATGGTAACACGTTTACACAGTTATATTGTATACAGTATACAGTTTATTTGTGTGTCATTTTTTCTTTGTTCGTACATGTTATCATCTTTGCTATGCACATATATATTTAAAGTAGTAAATGAAATTTATTTTGTAAACGTTACATGTTCCTATCATCTTGTGTTCGTTACAATCGCTTCATTCCTTTTGAAATACATCATGTCACTAATTCGTAGATCTGTTCCTGAATACTATTGTTATCTTTGCCATTACAATGTATAATCATTTCATAATGGTTTGAATAGAGTGTCATAATCCCAAACAATTCTACTTTATAGTCCGCATCTACTGCCATGCGCTGGTTTTTATTCCTTAAAACCATTATCATGATTACATTACGATAAAAGTTCTGAGGCATTTTATTTGCAATAATGGCCTCTGTTAGTATTCTATATATAAAGACAAAAACATTGTAAAATACCCTCAATTTAAAAACAAAACAAAAGAAACTATAAATGATTAAAGATTAAAACAAAATACGGATCTCCTTAACCTTTACCACCCTACACACTACAAACCCCCACAATGCTAGCAGCTGGTACTGATTTCCCCCCAACTTTGAATCATTTTTCTCCCCTGATAGTTTCATCCCAAAAAACACCCGGGGAGTTAGGTTAAAACACATCCTTTTTCATGTCCGGTTTTATAATTTCCATTTTCAGATAGCAGCGAGTGTGAGTCAAACCCTTGCCTTAGTGGAGGCGTATGTGTGGATGGCATTGGTTCATACACCTGCCAGTGTCTTGTCGGGTTTGTTGGTGATGATTGCGAAATAAGTAAATTTTGTTTTTAGCTCAAATCGGTGGTATAATAATGAGAACATAGTCAATAGTCTAAGTAGTCGCAAAACCACTTTTATATAATACATTAAAGTGACAAATCGATGGCAAACTATAATAAATGGATCACACCGTGAATATCGAGATGAAACCATGTTCAGTGGTAGACATGTTTAAGTTAAAAAGAATCGGTATTTAAACAAATAACAAATATTAAAATGTTTCTAAAAGAAAAACGAAAGATAGAAAAACAACAACATAACAATGTTGCTGTGTCCTCTCATATAAACTCTGCATGATGATCATTTTATGGTTCAAAGTCAATAATCTCAAGCACTATACAATACTATATATAATTTACCAATTGTTAATGCCAAAAACGGCGACACTGGCCTAACTCATCTGTTTAAATGGGCACAACTTTTAAATAAAAGCAACTATAAACTCCACCTAAAATATTTTGGTAACTAATAACATTATTTATTTTGCACTGCAGTGTTTATTTTTTTCTTGGAGACATAATGTGATTATATAATATATTGTTTGTTTGCAGTATACATAAACTTGTTCTGATTGCAGAACCGTCTACGGCTCAAAACACTAATACATCACCCTCTACGGCACAAATATACACTACACTGAACATGGAGACTTTCACCACCTGGTCAAAGCGACGGTTTTGAAATAATTATACTTTTGTCGGCCACATTGAGAAAAAACTATTTTTATAAATTTGTAATAAATTATTGATAATGCTGTATAAGTTTATATACTTGTTGTGATTTAGTATGCTGTTGTAGTTGTAATGGAATTACATGACATGCGAACATAACTATTAATGAACATGAACAATTGACATTTATTAAAGAGACATTAAGTGGTGTTGAAAACTTTAAATATTTAAAAATTTACTTCAGAATTCAAAATGAACATTAAAAAATTCCATTATTGTTGTTTCTACTAACAAAAACACAGCAAAACTTGATTAAAACAATATCATCGCTATTTATTGAAAAACGCCCTCTATGCAAATATGGTTCGCGTTATGTATCACACGTACTGCAGGGATACTGTCGGACGTAAAATGCTCGTCACGGCTGTACGAGCAGTTTTGAATCGACGTTTTCTTGTATAAAGAGGGCTGATTATTCTTAATCCTTATAGGTGTAAGTTCATACATGTAATACAATTATAAAAATATACTAATCCCAGTTTTTATCATAATTGAGGGCGCAGCCTCCAACACATCTCTTAGTGTCCCTTTAATGTTACTTTGGTCATTTGACCTGACCATTGAGTATCCCAATGGGGCATTAAAAATGTCCCTCAGGCAACTGCAATCGGACGGACACTGTATTTGGGGGGGGGGGGGGGGGGGGGTATTCAGCCTAGATTTATTATTAGATATAAAATATACCTGATTTGTTACCTACATTTTTATTTTCAGATAGCAATGAGTGTGAGTCTAACCCTTGTCAAAATGGAGGATACTGTGCGGATGGCATCGGATCATACACCTGCCAGTGTCTTAGCGGCTTTGTTGGGGATAACTGTGAAATGAGTAAGTAATGACACTATATATTTTAAAGACATATTATGCGATCTTTTCCATGGGACGCCCTCTATCCTTGATTTTATTTTGACAGCAGATTTGCTTGTTCTGATTATAAATCATAAATACATTCTGAGTTACAGGGTGATATGATTCCTAATTACTACAAAATCATGGTTTTAAAGAGTGAATTTAGAATATAAACTGTTCTGCGGCAGGACAATCTATTTTCAACCTCTTCAAACCATAATATGAAGTAATTTGGAATCGTATTGCTCTGTAACGGCACTAATATAAAGGTTTCCTTAAATATAGAGTTCTGAATATCATATGATTCTTGTAATACCGGGCTTCTTTATATTATGTCTAAAACTGATACATATTAGCGGTGTTATGAGTGAGGAGGTAGAACTTATTGAATGACCCTTGTGCACAAACGTGATTTTGCAGATAGCAATGAGTGTGAGTCTAACCCTTGCAAAAATGGAGGCGTTTGTGTGGATGGCACCGGTTCGTACACATGCCAGTGTCTAAGCGAGTCTCGAATGCTTCATTCTAATAAACAAATATTAACATTTCATAAAATCGTTTAAGAACAGATACGCCTTCCAATTCGATATTACGTTATGTTCATTTAAACAGCGCCACCCCTATTTTCAGCCCGGACGCTCGCCTTCTGACCGCCTCCGAGCACACGTGTTCGAGCACATGTGTTCATCCACGTGATAAATTGTCGGTACAATCGAAAATCATCATTTTGCAAAGTACAAGAGATTATCGTTCACTTTAATCATAATTTTAATGCTACCCTCACGCCAAACGAATTCCCAAAGGACCCCACTTTATCACAAAACCGAGTTTTGTTTTTGCCGGAACACTACCGTTACAAAAAAAAACGAGGAGTGATATAATGCTGTGCGCCCGTATAAGTTCGCCTAACCGATGTAACTTTGTTCAACCACAACATTAAAATAAGCTTACTCAGTAGCGTAGGACTGCAAGTTTCCGGTTTTTTATGACACCTACCGAAGGTGTTATATAACACAAATAGTGTATGATTTTCATTCGTGCAATGAAAATATTTAATTTTTCACCTCATGAAAATAATCTTATCATTGCACCCATATTAACATTTTCTACGCGGCATGCAGCTGCGGACGACTTAACAAATGTTTACAAAATGTTTCAAAAATGTCAACATTATTGAATTTTATTATCATATTTAGAATCACTTGAGAAGTGGATTGAAATAAGTACAGACATGCCTAGTATTGGTTCAGTGATCCTTGAGATAGACTTTGAAAGTCAGGAAAGGTTTCTGAAAAAATATGTTTTGTATATCTATCTATAATTATATGGTACATCTAGCCGCGTGGAAAGTGTTATAACATTCATTTTTTGTATATTGAACACGATACATATACATGTATGTAATGTAAATATTACCCAAACTTCACTCGAAGTTTGTTCTCTTTATCTATGTAATTGAATTAAAGGCATATTATGTGATATTTTTCATGGAACGCCCTCTATCAGTGATTTTGTATTAAAAAAACACATTTATTTTTGTTTCAAATTACATTTATAACCATGAAACTTATAAGTTACAGAGCATTACGTTTCCTTGTTACTACAAAATCAGATGTTGAAATACGTTTTAATGGTACAGGGCAGTTCATTTTCTGAGTGGTTTTTCCGTTCGTAAATATGAGGTTATGGTTTGAAACCGTGTTAACGCCGGTTACCGCAACTGTACACCAGTGAACATACCCCTACGGGACGTTCTGTGATGGGTTTTTATGGAAAATACAGTCAATTTAAAGCAGATTTAGGAGTCCAGGAATGTCTTTTTAAAATATGTGTAAATATTTGAAAAATATCACATAATATTGCCTAAATTGACATGGTATGATATTCCAGGTAAAAGACGTCTTGTTTTCAAAGCAGTTGCAGGAAAACATGGTAATAACTTAAACAATCCAGGTCCTCACGGTATATATGCCAATTCAGGAGGCGTAAACGAAGATATCGCCCAGGCTAAACAGCTGGATGTCAGTTTCTCGGGTCACTATAAGAGTGCAGACATTGATAATTGGCAAAACCTGAATATTCAACTAGTAAGTGAAAAGTGCAATTAACCTTTGCAGGATTTAAACATACTAATATGAACGGAATTCACTTGGTATTAGTCTTTCGACTGAGTGCACCATTGGCGAAACAGTGAAGAATAGCGTTACATCGCTACTTTACTAACTGAAGGGTAAATCAAACTTTTGAGAGCACCAACCGTAAAAGCTATGTACTATGAAGGTGTATGTATTAAAAATAATAATAATAATAATAATAATGCAAACATCAAAACAAATAAAAACAAGCAGTTAAAATATAAAAAGAGTTGCGTAGAAGTCAATCGGTCAAAGTTTTTAAAGTCTTTTTGAAACCATCAAGTGAATCACAGAATCGAAGATCTGAAGGAAGTAAGTTCCACAGTTTAGGTGTACAAGCATATAGAAAGCCCGGTCGCCATATGAAGAATATGTCCGAGGAACTGAAAATAACTGTTTATCCGAAGATCTGAGGCGACGTGATGGATTGTGTGGATCGAGAAGATCGCTGATATAAGAAGGTGCCATGTCATGTAGGGCTTTCCAGGTGAGGAGAAGAAGTTTGAAATGGATGCGATATCAAATAGGTAACCAATGGAGACGCTGTGAAACAGGTGAAATGTGATCAAATGTTCTAGTCCTTGTGAGCATTCGTGGCGCAGCATTCTGAGCTCGTTGAAGTTTATTGAGTTGGCGTTCAGTGATCCCATATAATAAAGCATTACCATTGTCAAGACGTGATGTGACTAAGGCTGAACAAGTGTAGGCAGCAGTATCATCATCAAGCACTTTGCGAATGTTCCTTATTTGGAAATATGTAGATTTGCACACATTTTTGATGTGGTTGTCCATTGACAGCGTGTTATCAAATATAATTCCTAGATTACGAGCATTAGTAGAAGCCTTCATGTCGGAGGAAGCGATTTGAAGAAAATTAGTGCTAGATTTTGATTGATGGTATTTGGAGGTAATAATGAGAAGCTCAGTTTTGTCATCATTCAATTTCAACTTATTTGGAGTCATCCACGATTTTATGTTCTTGATACAAGATTCAATTCGAGAACGAGAGGCATATTCGTTACGGTTTAGAATAAGGAGAAAAGTGTATATTTGGTTCCAGCCATGCATCAATTACACGGTAGAATAAACACCGTCATATAAATAACAACGAGGCACTTTATTTTTACTATGTAAATGATGCACACTTTATCACTGTATAGCATTAATTACTTCATGAATAATCGCGATAGCTGCGTACCTAGTGCGTTCCAATAAAATTAATCGTTTTATGAGAACGCGCACGTGAAGCGCAGGTTACTAATACTTGCCCGAGGTAGTGCGCCAAGTGTTGGATTGTTTTGCTCATTGACCGACCAATCAAATTAAAGCCTCACGCCCCTAAACTGAATATTCACTGAGTTATATGTGAAAACAAGATTAAAGCTTATTTCTGATTGGTTGATTGATAAAAATGCTAATGAGGGGATAACCCGACTTGGACTGTTTCAATAATTAAAAAGGTGTGGACAACATAATACACAGAAAACTTATTAATTATTAGCGCTTATATCGGTACAAATCAGTGAGTTGGATAAATATGCATCTTTTTCAGTAATGAATGAGAATAATGACTGCTTTACAGCTGTTTCTTGAATTCTATTTGAAATCCTCGGTTGATATTATAGTCGTTCGGAATTGTCCGAACACGTCCTCAGACCATAACAATATCCTCTGATTTCCAAACAAATTCACGAAAACAGCTGTTACGCAGTCATTATTCTCTAAATAATGTTGTGAGATGTCATATTGAAATCATTATTGTGTCTTTTTAGGTGGAGTTGATATTGTACAATTCGTCGGGTGACGAGCTTTTTCAATGAAGTTTGATGGACAAAACTCCACTAAAGATAACTGGATGTCATTAGATCGCCTCACGTATACCACATACACCGACATCATAACACAATCTTCATTTTTTACTTTGGTGGAAGTATGCAGACTGGCAGGCATTTTTGGATCAAAAATCCTATAAAAGTGGATGTAATGGGTCGACTGGTTGGATTATTATGATCCAAGGCAAAAACTGCGGTTTTGAAAAAAATCCAGGATACGTACCAGCGTTTCTATACAGTAAACTTGACACGCAGGTGACTTGATCAAATTTGAAGGTAAATTGATCAAGGCTTATGGATTGATTCATAGATTGGTTTATAGATTAATTTATTGAAACATATAAAATCGTGGCTTACAAAGCCAAATTGCATTGCACTAGTACAATATTATAAAAACATTTAAATACATTCAAAGAGATTAAAATTGAAATACAAATTACAAAGACACATTTAAATAAACATGTGATACCAAAAACACTCACGAGATGAACATACCATACCCCTCAAACAGCCTTACCCACACGCACCGCCACCTCCCCACACCCGACTTCTCCAACACACTTTCATCAATTGTACATTCATAAGATACACTTATCTATATTACCCATAAAATAAGAAAATACATCACATATATTATCAACCGTTAAAAGAAAACATTGATTGCACCAAAAAATGCTAAAATTATTCATTGTTCAAAAGTCTGATATAATAATTATGTACCGGATTCGTGCTGTAAAAAAATCGCTTTGTCCTGAAACGAGGCTGGGAATTGCACTTGAATTACGTAGGTTAAAACTGTGACATTCATTTCTTCTGGGTGGTAAAAGATGTTCAGTCCTGACATTATGATCTAAACCTTTGGCAAACTTGAGAGAAGTATATCAGTTCTGATCCCTTTAGTTATCAACTTATGAACGTAAAGACATTGAAGGATGTTGTACATTTTAATGCATTAGGGTTGAAATTCCCATTGTTTCGACTCTGATACCAACTAATAGTATCAAGGTGTATTTTCAATGTCAAGTGTATCACGCAATTGTATTTCATTGACAAGAAATATGTGTTTGGGTATCTGGCTCTATTGAATATTTATTTCTTAAAAGCATGCTCCCACTCTGGGCTGCTAGCCACATCCAGCTCTCTTGATTCCTCCATGTAATGCTGTACGCTGTCATCAAGTTAGCAGGTTTATTACCAGTCCGTTTTGGGCGAACTCTTCTAGTTAGTGGTAGCTTTGAAACAGTATAGTATTCTTACATTCCTTCCTGTGTTTAGTGACTCATGTCTGCATTTCAATAGTCATATGTTTTATATTGTAGAACTGTAAGTCACGTCAAATTACATTAATATTAGGCTATTTCTTTATCTGTTTCAGATGTTGGAAAAGCTGATATATTGCCATATATATTACAACTGCTTAAAGAGATGTCTCTATATAGATTCTGCCCGGTTCTCGACTTAACTTATTAAGAGAAGAGTAACTCGAAACTATTTTAGGACACTGACGTTTCAAGAGGAATGTACGCCCATATATTTTATGGTTCCATACGGACACCATATGTCACTTGTTTAACTGCCTACTAGCATAACTAGACGATTTATACGATCTTAAAAACATGACACGAAATATGTGACAGAGCCTTTTTTAATGGCGGACACAAAGTTCAGAATATATTTAGCATACTATTCAGCATGCATCCACATGTAAAATGGCAAAGTTGAACTAAATTTTAATATATGTTCATTTTGCTCCTTTAGAATAGGTTATCCTTAAGACCACTAAGCATAGACCTACAATCTTGTTCAAAACCTGTTGGGACACTTTACACATACGCACGAAATCGGAAATATCTACAAATTGAGTAAAGCTTTCAGTTGAACATGTTGAAAGTATGATATTTCAAACTAGTTGATGTAAAGCCCCCCCCCCCCCCCCCCCAAATCAATGTTGGAGCGTATCTATACTACAACCCTTTGATGGACGATGCTCTTATTCGGACCAACATTGAGTTTAGGGGAGGGACTACCATTTTCGCAGTGCATGCAAGAAAGTGTCCCAACAGTTTTGAACATGATTGTATTAAAGCATTGCAAAAAATATGTACTGAATCATACACTTCCTTATAACTCCTTTAAAAATGTTAAAATTATCTCATATTTGGCAAATTAGTCAGCGATAATGTACGGAGAGTATAGTTAATTAATAAAATACTGGGTCAGCACTATCTTCAATTTAAAGGGGCATTGTCTGAATCACGCACCTAAATGGTACTTTTAACAAAGGCATCTTGATAGGATATAGGTAAAACAAAATATTATCATTAAGTAAACTATTGATTTTAATATAACAATCTTGATCGCAATATCAGAAGTATATGATGGGTCGGGTTGGTGTGTGTGGAGACGGGGAATGGGGGGGGGTTGTGTGGTGTTTGTATGGTTCGGAGAATAACCAAAAGCGCAAGTTCTGAACGAGTCTTATCATGACAACGCTGGTAAGTAAAATACAATTATTACAGTAAAGGTGATGCATTATTCATGTTTATGATGCTTGATATGTGCGAAACACACGTGTCAGTGGTAATACAGGACATCTCAATAGAGTTTTTAACCCTTTACATTAATCTACGGATAAATTCAACAATTTTAATCGCAACTATAGATATACGAACAGAGTTGAATCACCTGACTCTATTTATGGTAGAAATAGTTGTCATAATCAGTGTACTGGAAATTAATGTGATATTTCAAATAGTTCTTCATCTCCATATTAAATTTAAAGGTGACAAAGATTCCACGGCACGTGGAATTAAAGAAAACAGCATAACAAACGAAACAAAGCAATAACAAACACGACGAACTTTGCGGGAGTCGAACCTCCAACCTTTGCATCTAAACAGATCACACGCCACTAAGCTAACAGAGAAGTCAGCTTTTTAAAGAGGATTTTTGGTTATTATACACTAGCGCCGTAACGGTCAACCACGGTCCACACATCATTACAATAGGACGCTATGCACGGTCTACCAAAATTAAAAGAAAGGGAGTACTGATCATCCTTTTCTATTAATTTTGGTAGACCGTGCATAGCGTTCTATTGTAATGATGTGTGGACCGTGGTTGACCGTTACGGCGCTAGTGTATAATAACCAAAAATCCTCTTTAAAAAGCTGACTTCCCTGTTAGCTTAGTGGCGTGTGATCTGTCTTAGAACGCAAAGGTTGAAGGTTCGACTCCCGCAGAGTTCGTCGTGTTTGTTATTGCTTTGTTTTCGTTTGTTATGTTGTTTTCTTTCATTCCGCGTGCCATGGAATCTTTGTCACCTTTAAATTTAAAGTTGATTTTTATTTTTTTATATTACGAATGGGTATTTTTGTTGACCGTGGTTATTCGTCTGAAATGCGAAAAATACATTATTATTTTGAACAGTATGAACGTGTATATAATTTTAATCGGGTAGACCGGTAATGATAAGTGTATTCCAGTACTTGAACGTCTTAGGAAGAACATCAGTTTAACAAGATACATTGTTATACCATGGGTCCCTATTAGTACAGCACATTGCCTTACTAGTGTAGTGGATTCAACTGAGACCGCGGAATTATCACTTCCATGGGTTCGAATCTCGGTACAGCGGCTTAGTTTATTTTTTCAAATTTTACTTCAAAGGTTTTGAAAAATTAAGATTTGAAAGAATTGAGTCAACCAGGACCGTAAAATATTTGTCTTCTTCTTCTTGCACCCCTCCCCCTACTACTCATTCATACATAGTATACACGGTGCTGTACAATATTTGTCTTGACAACGGTTTTCTACGTTGCGTCGGATAGCTATCTTCAGAAGATAGTAATATAGCAGTAATGAGTAATCGACAATAGGCCCATGCCTTAGGTGATATCTCTTTGTAAAACACCATCTTAAAGTCAAGTTTAAGAACAAAGTGATCTGACTATAACCAGGACAAGAGTATACAGTGAAGTTCAAGTCAAAGTTCTGAGGATAAGTAATTGAAATCAAACACCTAACACGCGCTTTATAAAGCATGGCTTTTAAATGAAGATAATTCGGTTTAATGGAAAAAAGAGCGATCTCGTTAATGAATAAGACACTAAGGTCTTTGTTTCTGAAAACTAAAACAATTCTAAGAAATTATTCCAATGTTGTTCTCATTGTAGCCAAAATGTCTGGGTCATATCTAAACATACCAGGTGGAGTCACGTGCGATCAGGGACGATGATGTCATCGCTTGTAACACCCGCCGCTTTTAATAGTTACTTTGTAAAGTATGAAATGTATCAAAACAATGGTTATTTATGTTTTTTAATTAAATATGTATACGCAATTGACATGAAGTTCAACTCAGAATGTTACCGAGATAATGTGCTTTATTTCTTAAAAAGAATGATTCAAATTGAAGCTACCGGTCTCGAGATATAAGGATATTCGTATTTTTATAGAACCATTTTTCCACTTCTTTAATACATCTTGTTCAAAACCTGTTGGGACACTTTACACATACGCACGAAATCGGAAATATCTACCAAATTGAGTAAAGCTTTCAGTTGAACATGTTGAAAGTATGATATTTCAAACTAGTTGATGTAAAGCCCCCCCCCCCCCCCCCCCCCCCCAAATCAATGTTGGAGTATACTACAACCCTTTGATGGACGATGCTCTTATTCGGACCAACATTGAGTTTAGGGGGAGGGACTACCATTTTCGCAGTGCATGCAAGAAAGTGTCCCAACAGTTTTGAACATGATTGTATTAAAGCATTGCAAAAAATATGTACTGAATTCATACACTTCCTTATAACTCCTTTAAAAATGTTAAAATTATCTCATATTTGGCAATATTAGTCAGCGATAATGTACGGAGAGTATAGTTTAATTAATAAAATACTGGGTCAGCACTATCTTCAATTTAAAGGGGCATTGTCTGAATCACCCACCTAAATGGTACTTTTAACAAAGGCATCTTGATAGGATATAGGTAAACAAAATATTATCATTAAGTAAACTATTGATTTTAATATAACAATCTTTGATCGCAATATCAGAAGTATATGATGGTCGGGTTGGTGTGTGTGGAGACGGGGAATGGGGGGGGGGGGGGGGGGGGGGGGGTTGGTGTGGTGTTTGTATGGTTCGGAGAATAACCAAAAGCGCAAGTTCTGAACGAGTCTTATCATGACAACGCTGGTAAGTAAAATACAATTATTACAGTAAAGGTGATGCATTATTCATGTTTATGATGCTTGATATGTGCGAAAACACACGTGTCAGTGGTAATACAGGACATCTCAATAGAGTTTTTAACCCTTTACATTAATCTACGGATAAATTCAACAATTTTAATCGCAACTCTAGATATACGAACAGAGTTGAATCACCTGACTCTATTTATGGTAGAAATAGTTGTCATAATCAGTGTACTGGAAATTAATGTGATATTTCAAATAGTTTCTTCATCTCCATTTAAATTTAAAGGTGACAAAGATTCCACGGCACGTGGAATTAAAGAAAACAGCATAACAAACGAAAACAAAGCAATAACAAACACGACGAACTTTGCGGGAGTCGAACCTCCAACCTTTGCATTCTAAAACAGATCACACGCCACTAAGCTAACAGAGAAGTCAGCTTTTTAAGAGGATTTTTGGTTATTATACACTAGCGCCGTAACGGTCAACCACGGTCCACACATCATACAATAGGACGCTATGCACGGTCTACCAAAATTAAAGAAAGGGAGTACTGATCATCCTTTTCTATTAATTTTGGTAGACCGTGCATAGCGTTCTATTGTAATGATGTGTGGACCGTGTTGACCGTTACGGCGCTAGTGTATAATAACCAAAAATCCTCTTTAAAAAGCTGACTTCCCTGTTAGCTTAGTGGCGTGTGATCTGTCTTAGAACGCAAAGGTTGAAGGTTCGACTCCCGCAGAGTTCGTCGTGTTTGTTATTGCTTTGTTTTCGTTTGTTATGTTGTTTTCTTCATTCCGCGTGCCATGGAATCTTTGTCACCTTTAAATTTAAAGTTGATTTTTTATTTTTTTATTACGAATGGGTATTTTTTGTTGACCGTGGTTATTCGTCTGAAATGCGAAAAATACATTATTATTTTGAACAGTATGAACGTGTATATAATTTTAATCGGGTAGACCGGTAATGTAAGTGTATTCCAGTACTTGAACGTCTTAGGAAGAACATCAGTTTAACAAGATACATTGTTATACCATGGGTCCCTATTAGTACAGCACATTGCCTTACTAGTGTAGTGGATTCAACTGAGACCGCGGAATTATCACTTCCATGGGTTCGAATCTCGGTACAGCGGCTTAGTTTATTTTTTCAAATTTTACTTCAAAGGTTTGAAAAATAAGATTTGAAAGAATTGAGTCAACCAGGACCGTAAAATATTTGTCTTCTTCTTCTTGCACCCCTCCCCCTACTACTCATTCATACATAGTATACACGGTGCTGTACAATATTTGTCTTGACAACGGTTTTCTACGTTGCGTCGGATAGCTATCTTCAGAAGATAGTAATATAGCAGTAATGAGTAATCGACAATAGGCCCATGCCTTAGGTGATATCTCTTTGTAAAACACCATCTTAAAGTCAAGTTTAAGAACAAAGTGATCTGACTATAACCAGGACAAGAGTATACAGTGAAGTTCAAGTCAAAGTTCTGAGGATAAGTAATTGAAATCAAACACCTAACACGCGCTTTATAAAGCATGGCTTTTAAATGAAGATAATTCGGTTTAATGGAAAAAAGAGCGATCTCGTTAATGAATAAGACACTAAGGTCTTTGTTTCTGAAAACTAAAACAATTCTAAGAAATTATTCCAATGTTGTTCTCATTGTAGCCAAAATGTCTGGGTCATATCTAAACATACCAGGTGGAGTCACGTGCGATCAGGGACGATGATGTCATCGCTTGTAACACCCGCCGCTTTTAATAAGTTACTTGTAAAGTATGAAAATGTATCAAAACAATGGTTATTTATGTTTTTTAATTAAATATGTATACGCAATTGACATGAAGTTCAACTCAGAATGTTACCGAGATAATGTGCTTTATTTCTTAAAAAGAATGATTCAAATTGAAGCTACCGGTCTCGAGATATAAGGATATTCGTATTTTTATAGACCATTTTTCCACTTCTTTAATACAATCTTGTTCAAAACCTGTTGGGACACTTTACACATACGCACGAAATCGGAAATATCTACCAAATTGAGTAAAGCTTTCAGTTGAACATGTTGAAAGTATGATATTTCAAACTAGTTGATGTAAAGCCCCCCCCCCCCCCCAAATCAATGTTGGAGCGTATCTATACTACAACCCTTTGATGGACGATGCTCTTATTCGGACCAACATTGAGTTTAGGGGGAGGGACTACCATTTTCGCAGTGCATGCAAGAAAGTGTCCCAACAGTTTTGAACATGATTGTATTAAAGCATTGCAAAAAATATGTACTGAATTCATACACTTCCTTATAACTCCTTTAAAAATGTTTAAAATTATCTCATATTTGGCAATATTAGTCAGCGATAATGTACGGAGAGTATAGTTTAATTAATAAAATACTGGGTCAGCACTATCTTCAATTTAAAGGGGCATTGTCTGAATCACGCACCTAAATGGTACTTTTAACAAAGGCATCTTGATAGGATATAGGTAAAACAAAATATTATCATTAAGTAAACTATTGATT
>CM069455.1:19684224-19865343 GCA_035610835.1 Ophiura sarsii
GCGAAGTACGTTACGGTTTTCTTCGCACACTTAATTTTTTTCGAACTTATCAGTTAGCATATTTTCATTTCCAAAACCACGCCCGGGGAGTTTGAAAGGATTAGAAAGTGCGGGCACGACAACTCCAAATGCAGTACGCAGATGTGTGAGTGCTTAACATTCATGAGATTCTTTTCACCAAGCTTTTTTATATGTCTTATACGTACATAATCTTGATTTTTCACCAGCCTAAATGTATTTATTTCTATTTTTTAGCAATGAGTGTGAGTCTAACCCTTGCAAAAATTGTGTGTAGATGGCATCGGTTCATACACCTGCCAGTGTCTTATCGGGGGGGGGGGGGGGGGGGGGGGGGGGGGGGGGGGTTGGCGATGATTGCGAAATAGATAAGCGCTGAATCATTTTTTAGGCACTCAAATATATTCAGATTTTATAGTTCTGAAAATACTGATTCTTCGTCATCTGACTTTTTCATATGTCTAATACAGACTGCAACACAAAAACGCATTACATTTAAAAACCTTGTTAGAAGTTTGTCATTTTTGTTCTTTTTTTTTCTTACCAATAGAAACAAATTTGGTTTTCAGCTCAAACCGGTGGTATAATGATGAAGATATGGTCAATAGTCTAAAGTATTCGCAAAACCACTTGAGCCAATTTGTATATACATTAACGTGACAAATTCAATGGCAAACTGGCATTACCATTTATGCTTCATCCAGGACAGGTCTGCGCTCCAACCTCGACAAGACCCGTCTTATTTTTCCCAAAAGTAAAAGACAGATTCGCGACGGATCTGTCAGAGTCTCTGGCCCAACTCTCTGGAACAAGTTGCCACAATCAATTCGCTTGTCACCCACAATTGATGCATTCAAACGCAGCCGAAACACTCATTTATTCTTGTGATTCCTCTTGTTGTATTATGTATAGTTTATGTTTTGATTTTGTATTATTGATACCTATTATATATGTATTTGTTGAAAAGCGCAATGATCATTATTTTGGAATTGCGATATATAAGCATATATATTGTTTTGTGGGTTTTTTTAGTGCCTGATTACAGAACCGTCTACGGCTCAAAACACTGATACAACACCCTCTACGGCTCAAATATACACTGACCAATATCACTGAACACGGAGACCTGATCAAAGCGACGGTTCTGAAATAATCAGACTTTTTCGGCCATTTGAGAAAAAACATTTTTAAAAATTCGTATTAAACTGCTGATAATGCTGTTGAGATTTATATTATGTTTGTGATTTAATTGTGCTGTTGTAGTTGTAATGAAATCACATAACATGCGAACTAGGTTTATTGGTAATGTTTAATGTGTTTAACAAATAACATAACAATTAATGTTACTTTGGTCATTTGACCTGACCACTGAGTTCGGAGAACCATAGAACCTAGAATAACTGATAGTCAACACTTCGATCAATCCTAATGATGCTTTACAAACGTCCCTCAGGCTACCGCGCTCGGACGGACACTGGATTGGGGTAGTCAGAGGATCTATTATCAGATCTAAAATATATGTGATTTTTCACCTACGTTCATTAATTTCCATTTTTAGATAGCAATGAGTGTGCGTCTAACCCTTGCCAAAATGGAGGGGCCTGTGCGGATGGCATCGGTTTATATACCTGTCAGTGTCTTAGCGGCTTTGTAGGTGATAACTGTGAAATGAGTAAGTGACAATATTATATTAACGTCACTAATATAATGTATAGCATATGGCAATTAGTGTGAGTCTAACCCTTGTAAAAATGGAGGAGCCTGTGTGGATCGTATCGGTTCTTACACATGTCAGTGTCTAAGCGAGTTTGTTGGTGATAATTATGAAATAAGTAAGTCATCTAAGCTTTTAAAAGGTGGGCCCGACTCGCATCACTGAATATCCATTTAGGTTCACTAAGGTACCAATGAAATGTTATGTTTATAGCGTGTTCTCAAATCATTGCGCAACTGATCAACCTTAATCATTTGGTCGCAGTAAAATAGATCTAAAATTATAAAAAACATCATAAGACTGAGAGGTCGATCATAAAATAACAACAAGTAACTTGTAAGCAGAATATCACCGAGTACTGGTGAACTTTCGTCGATAGCTGATTGTTATATTGTGTGGTGGCACTTATATCTGATATTAAGCATGATACATGTAATATCAATATTCACACACTACATACAGATGAACATGACTGTAACACATCTGAAATTATATTCATGAATAATTTTATGTCAAAACACTCAGGGGGTAGGTGGTTCGGGGAGGTAAATTTAAGGATGGCAGCTAGCTTAAACAATAAATACCGTATTGGATATCCTACATTCTTAGACTATTTTGTCAGTGTTATTGCGCTTTATTCCGTTAAGGGCGCTATACGAAATCATGGGATGCTGTATTCTGCCAGACTACCAGACTATTGTACCTCTATCCCATGTTCGTTTTATGTACTTCTACATGTATTGGGTGCAATATTACCCAAACTTAGGGACTTCAATCGGTGTTTGTTTTCTTTATCTTTGTAAATAAAGGTAAAAGACGTCTTGTCTTCAAAGCAGTTGCTGGAAAACATGGTAATAACCTAAACAATCCAGGTCCGTATGATATATACGCCAATTCAGGAGGCGTAAACGAAGATATCGCCCAGGCTAAAGAGCTGGATGTCAGTTTCCCAGGTCACTATAAGAGTGCAGACATTGATAATTGGCAAAACCTGAATATTCAACTAGTAAGTAAAAATGCAATTAACCATTGCAGGATTTAAACATACTAAAATAAACGGAACGAGTTCACCAATGGCGAAATAGTAAAGAATAACGTTACATCGCTTCTTTACTAACTGAAGGATAAATCAAACTTTTGAAAGCACCAAACCGTAAAAGCTATGTTCTATGAAGGAAAGAAATTGAGGGCAACCTAGCTACCACAATTACTCGCGGCAGATAGTCCGATGAATTTATTTCAACGTTGACCCCAACATCTCACAATACAGGTGGAAATTAAACCTTTTTTGAGCCTATATACCGAGATGAGACTACCATTTGTTACCACATGTTAATGAATTTCTAGGTTAAGTGTGATAATTATTACATTAAATATATGCCTTGTCGTATAATAATAAAGTAATACATTTATTTAACATTATCTCACAGATGAAGAGACTCAGTTTATGGTTGAAAATCAGCAAAATATGAATTTTGTTTTCAATCCGTGACGAGAGGTCGTTCCCTTGGAAACGCAGTTCCGTCCCAAGCCCGCCCTCTATTGAAATATTAAACTTATTCGTCACTCATTGGAAAACGGACTCTTGTCACTTGATGCATCGCATGTGTAAGAATTTACGGCAGGTGTCACTAAATAGCACGCCCGCATGCCGAACGCGTTTCCGCTCCGGAGCTAACTGGCTACTGTATTAACTGAGGGGTAAATCAAACTTGTGAGAGCACCAATCCTGAAAAGCTATGAACTAGGAAGTTCTATGTATTGAAAGGTGTATTTTTGGTTCCAGCTATGCATCAATTAGACGGTAGAATAAATACCTTCATATAATAACAACGAGGCACGTTATTTTACTATGTAAATTATTGTTGTGCGATGTCATACCAAAATCATTCATTACCGTGTCTTTTTAGGTGGAGTTGATATTGTACAATTCGTCGGGTGACGAGCTTTTTCAAATGAGTTTTGATGGACAAAACTCCACTAAAGATAACTGGATGTCATTAGATCGTCTCATGAATACCACATACACCGACATCATACCACAATCTTCATATTTTACTTTGGTTGGAAGTATGCAAACTGGCAGGCATTTTTGGATCAGAAATCCTAATAAAAGTGGATGTAATGGGTCGACTGGTTGGATTATTATGATCCAAGGCAAAACCTGCGGTTTTGAAAAAAAAACAGGATACGTACCAGCGTTTTTATACAGTAAACTTGACACGCAGGTGACTTGGATCAAATTTGAAGGTAAATTGGTCAAGGCTTCAAAGTAAATCAGTTCTTATCCCTTAGTTATCTTATCCCTTAGTTATCAACTACATGAACTTAAAGACATTGAAGTATGTTGTGCATTAGGGGTTAAAATTCCCATTGTTTCGACTCAGATACCAACTAATACAGGGTGAGTCAAAAAGAAGTTTACCCGGATTGGTGATGTTTTTAAAAAACACCAAATGACACTCGAGAGTTCAGTAAAGCATATATTTAACAAGCATTCTCTCCTGCTTATTAGGAAAAAAGAATGACACAAATTGAGCATTGCTAAGAGGAGTTATGTCTATTTTAATAAAAGTACTCATTTTGCAAGCTGTCCACGGAATACTTGACCAAACAAAATGTAAATTATGCATTTTAAAACACATAACCTTTACAAATTCATCACGCAAATTGTATTTCAAGGACAAATAATATGTATTTGGGTAGCTGGCTCTATTGTTGTGAACAATATTTCTTAAAAGCCTGCTCCCACACTGGGTTGATAGCCACATCCAGCTCTCTTGATAATCTGACAAGGTTACAATTCCTCCATGTTAACGCTGTACGCTGTCATCAAATGAGCAGGTTTATTACCAGTCCGTTTTGGCAAACTCTTCTAGTGAGTGGTAGCTTTAAAACAGTATATTATTCATACATTCCTCCCTGTGTATAGTGACCCATGTCTGCATTAATAAATAGTCGTATGTATTACCTGGAAATGATCTTACTCCTCATCTCCATGGATATTGTTAAATTGTAAGTCAAGTCAAATGACATTAATATTAGGCTAAATCTTTATCTGTTTCAGATGTTGGAAAAGCTGATATATTTGCCATATATATTACAACTGCTTAAAGAGATGTCTCTATATGGATTCTGTCCGGTTCTCGACTTGTCTTATTAACAGAAGAGTACATACAATATCTCGGAAGTATTTTCGGACACTGACGTTTCAAGTAGAATTTACGCGCATACATTTTACGGTGCAATAAGAACACCATATAATGTCACTCGTTCAACTGCCTTCTAGACGATTTATGCAATCTTGTAAGGTCCCATTTTCTAAAATTCGAAACTCGACTCTCAAAACTCGAAACTCGATACTCGATACTCGAAAATTGATACTCGAAAATCGAGAATCGAAATTTTAAACTCGAAACTCGAAACTCGAAGATAAGTAACACACTCTTAAAAACATCTCTTGAATCAGCCTTCAAATTCAAATTCGAGCCTTTTCAATGTTTTAAATATCAAACTTTTTTCTTTTATTGTTTATTACTACATAACTTTCACATTTCACATAGTTTCATCATGTTTTAATTGCATTATCATTACATGTATAACACATTTTCATATGCTTTTCAGCATGTTTACATTTTCATATGCTTTTCGGTATGTTTACATTCATGTACGCATAATTTTCACATTTCATAGTTTCATCATGTTTACATTTCATATCAAATACATGTATAACACATTCATATGCTTTTCATCATGTATAGCATATTTTCATATGCTTTTCAGCATGTTTACACATTTCCTATGCTTTTCGGCATGTTTACATTTATGTTCACATAATTTTCACATTTCATAGTTTCATCATGTTTACATTTCATATCAATTACATGTATAACACATTTTCATAAATTATGCTTTTCGTCATGTTTACATTGCATAACATTACATAACATTTTCATATGCTTTTCAGCATGTTAACATTGCATATCATATATAGCACATTTTCATATGCTTTTCAGCATGTTTACACATTTTCATATGCTTTTCAGCATGTTTACATTCATGTTCACATAATTTTCACATGGTTACATTTCATCAATTACATGTATAACACATTTTCATATGCTTTTCATCATGTTTACATTGCAAATATCATTACATAACATATTTTTCGTATGCTTTTCAGCATGTTTACATTGTACATGTATATCATGTATAGCTCATTTTCATACGCTTTTCAGCATGTTTACACATTTTCATATGCTTTTCGGCATGTTTACCTGTTTACATATCAATTTCATAAAGTATGCTTTTCGTCATGTTTACATTGCATATCATTACATAACACATTTTCATATGCTTTTCAGCATGTTTACATTGCATATCATATATAGCACATTTTCATATGCTTTTCAGCATGTTTACACATTTTCATATTCTTTTCGGCATGTTTACATTCATGTTCACATAATTTTCACATGGTTATATTTCATATCAATTACATGTATAACACATTTTCATATGCTTTTCATCATGTTTACATTGCATGTAATTACTTTTTTATCTTTTGTTTTTATTTATCGCCACTTATCAATATTACATTGTACATACAATCAATCTTTTACATAGCATAATTTCTATTCATCATTATAAACACTTACTTACTTGATCTATCCTTAAAATTGATTACAATGTATATCATGCTAATGTTGCATAATAATTTATCAAATTGTATAGTAATATGACTACAAGCTACATTTATGTCAGTTGTCTAACTCTGAGTTCATGCAATAATAATGCAACAACATTTTGATGCTTTCCGTATTTAAACTTGCTAATGCACATTTTGGCCACAGAAATAATCGTATTGCTTACATATACATTTCTTGTTACCCTTAAAATAACCAAAAAGAATATCTGTCACAGACACTTTTACTTTTTTCCCTGTTACGTCAGAGAGTATTGTATTAATTTCTAACCATACTTTTCATATATTCTTGCAATGAAAGAAAAAATGTTCTAGATACTCTTTTTCGTTACATGTTTCACATAAATCATTGTTAGCTTTACCCATTTTAAGTAGTAATATTCTAGTCGGATAAATATTAGATAAAGTATTTTCCAATTCATAGTTACCAGTTTGGCTTCTATTATTGAACATGTTACATTTCTCCATATATCACTCCACTGAAAAACATTGTTGGGGAATTTTGTCTCCCAAAAACGTTCACTTATTGGTCTAACTGTTATTTTTGATATCAATATGCTACGCACAGTTTTAGAATCACATTTTTCTATTGGCAGGAAAGCAGAATTGATCATAAGACCAATCGTATGTTTAACAGTTTTGTTTGGCTTGATTCTTTTTTTCAAGTTTTTTGGGACTGCTGATTTTACTGTTATATATTGTAGCATAATTCCTCCAGGCCTTTTAATTTTCTTACTTATTTCTGACATAGATAGAAATGCATTATTTTCATCATATAAGCTTGACATACATAAGGCATGTTCAGACGGGCATAAATGATCGGCGTAAATTTAGACCCTACAGCAATTAAAATTCCACAATTAATCCCTCTACTCCGGACAGTTGTCCACACGGTACTAAATACAACGTTACTCCTAAGTTTTCCGACATAGTTAACACGACCATCGCAGGGGGCTTAGGAGTAAATATCGGTAAATATCGGAGTTCTGATTATTTCGAATCCCGTTTTCGGCCCGGGGGAGGGGGGAGGGGGTCAGTGAACATACCAAGCGGGTACGCATCCGCGTTCAAAAAAAACCGTCGAAAAGGATCCAGATTTCACCACACGACGTCATCGACGTCTTTCTGAAAAAGGGGTACTTTTTAGGGGGGCATCGCACTTTAGGGTATCCATTAAAGCATCGAGGTATCGCCGTTTAGGGGTACTAATTGTTGTATGTGTGACTTTTCACATATATACCATATCACATGCATAGATGTATAGTTGTATATATGGATGTAGGGGTGTATACATATCTGTATGAATGTCACATGATTATGAATTAAGATTATTTTGAGCATTACTATATTACGCCATTTAGGGGTGCATTATTGAGTGTTCACTGCAAAAACACCGGTGTTAAAAATAACACCATTGGTGTTGTGAGAGGTCCACACCAAAAAAAATTAACACCGGTGTACCGGTGTTAAATTGTTGGTGTTATATCAACACCATGTAGTGTCATTTTAACAACTGCAAGTGTGAAAAATAACACTGTACGTGTTAATGTAACACTGTAAGTGTTAATGTCACACCAAGATAGTGTTAAAATAACACTAATTGGTGTGGACCTCTCAGAACACCGAACGGTGTTATTTTTAACACCGGTGTTTTTGCAGTGTTGGTAACACCGTTTAGGGTAGGGTTTGTATGTGTTACGCCATTTAGGGGTATCAAAATAGTGTTCTGGTTTACGCCATTAAGGGTCCATTTCAGAGGTGCTTGGACGCGCATGTGTACCCGCTTGGTATGTTCACTGACCGCCCCCCCCCCCCCCCCCAACCCCAACCCCCCGGGGTTTTCGGCAGCCTGGTACTAAGCATTGGTTTCCAGTTTACAATACGATTTATTCCGTTATTTCCAAATTGTCGGTTCCTTTATTCGATTATTTCAGCTAGGTTTATTTATCGCTCGCATGTAAACATGAATTCAAGATCGAAATTTCTCTTTTTGTTACTAATTTTACGCCTTATTTCGGATGGTGGTATACAAGATTTAATACCTATGCTGATAGCAACAGCGGTATTGTTTCAAGGCAGACGATCTGATAGGGATGAGCCGCATCGGATGCGTTTGTGGCATCATTACATCATTGGCGAAGGTTTACGCCAGAGATCGTGTTAAAAGTGCATCCACACGGGCGTGCTAATCTTAACTGCAGCTCGTGTTAAGCGCGTTACTCCTGAGAAATCTCAGGATTAAATCGGGTCGGAGTAAGATCGGATTAGTTAACACGGGTGCCGTCCACACGGTCACTACTCGGAAGTTTAACATGGACAATCGTTAATCCGATCTTACTCTAGACGAATTTACGCCTGTCTGAACGCAGCTTGACAAACCCAGCTTTAATCCAATCGCTAAAATACAATAATGTGTTTCCAGAGCATTGAACACACGTATTGTTCCATACAATTTCTTGACTCGGATAATCTATTTCATCTACATTCATGGCTGACTTTGTTCTCTGCCATACTACTATTAGGTTGTGATAGAATGTTGACATGTTATTAAGCTGTGCTATACATCTTTCATTTAAATTACTATAGCTACTGTTACACTTTAGAATATTTAATTTCAAATCATTCAAATGAAATTCATGTAAAGGTATATTTTTCCAAGTTGCTATCGAGTCATTTGTAACCCGTTTAATCCACGAAACTTTCAGCGAGTTCAAGAAAGATGGCAGATGTACCATTTTCAATCCACCTTCAGTATAATCACTAATCATTGTTCTTCTTTTGACTTTTTCGATACTACCCCAAACGAATTTAAAGAAAGTGGAGTTGAGTTCATTAATATTCTTATCTGGTATCTCCAGTACACTTGATATATAAGATAGCTGTGACGCCAATAAGCTTTTTACAATAATTGTTTTGCCAACAATAGTCAAATCCCGTTGATTCCATATTGTAATAATATTCTTTATTATATTAACTTTTGAAAGCCAATTGTCCTCTATTTCACTAACTGGTTTTGTACTACTGAAATAAATGCCCAGAGATTTAAATATCAAACTTAAGTGGAAACCAATGATAACCATATCATTGTGAAATACAAGTCTTAAATAATTACGAAAATACGATTTTTTTTTAAAAAGTGAAACAGTCGCCTACTTAATAAAATATTCCTTGTGTAATCATGCAACATTGTATAGTAAAAACACTTCATTTCCCCGGCATAATTCTGTTATACCCTCCACACCCTACATTAGTAGTATGCGTCGTTCTTAAAAATCATGCACTGTGAATACCCCTGTGAAGGGATACCCTCCACACCCTACATTAGTAGTATGCGTCGTTCTTAAAAATCATGCACTGTGAATACCCCTGTGAAGGGTATAACAGAATTACTCCAATAGTTTGTAATCTAAGTTCTATCGTCAGTGGTATTACATAGTGACGTATAGTGTATAATATGTCCCTGTTAAAACAAGATTTGTATTAGCTTTTTTGTTTCTTAATACCAACAATTCAATTTCTAGCTTTGAAACTTTGTAACAATAATTAAGAAAACGATATTACAAACCATTATGTTATACACAAAATCAACCGTCACTATGTAATACACGACCATATGTCACTATGTAATACCCCCGACCATACGTCACTATGTAATACCCCCGACCATACGTCACTATGTAATACCCCGACCTTACGTCACTATGTAATACGCCAACCATACGTCACTCTGTAATACCACCGACCATACGTCACTATTTAATACCACCGACCTTACGTCACTATGCAATGCTACTGACGCTGTTTCATAAGGAGTAATGATTAAAATCTTGATCTATATCAGGAGTTTCCACCTCCATAAATTTAAAAGTGCACTATCCATAAAGCTATTATTATGTATAATTCATGAGACCGTGCTTTTACTGGGCAAAGTAACGGTCATTAACGAGTACGGTTAAATGACGCTAATAAATGCTAGGTTTTCTAACGGTAAAAAATCTGCAAAAAGCAGGTTTGTTAACGGTAATAACCGCTAATTTGATCTTTGTAATTATGATAACACGGCACGATAACACTAGTCTGACCTCTCCATATTTCGTTGCCGTCGTATTCTAGCACGGTGTGAGACCTATTTCCGGAACTTGAATTCAATTTAAATTCAAGCATATTTTGTTTGTTTGAATGTTTACACGGTCGATTGGTGTGGTACTCTTGAATCCTTTTACATTATTTTATAAATCTTAAAATCTGGGCTTTTCGATGTATCATCTTCCAATGTATATGTACGCAGGTATGCACAGCCGTCTGCGTTTGCACGGGATGGAAGGGCAGGTTAACTTACCGGTGGTCGTGTGCCTTGAGTTGGGACCCCTTTGTGTGACATATGCTAAAAATGGGAAAATCACATGGATTTTGCTTAAAACATTTTTAGCATTAAAACTATACATAGGAGTATAAGGAAAGTATACATTTCCTGAAAGCATACAAATTTCCAAATCTCACAATGACAATATCAAGGTCATTATACAGGGTGGGTAGATAATATATAGGGTGCAAACATCAAGAAATGCACTAAAAATACAAAACAATTACTGGTCTTTTACATACCTTGAAGATTTTTTTAAGCTGCATAATTCAAATGTATACACTAGTATTACAAAGAAAAATGTTGCCACTTTTGTCTTTAGTTATAAAGGATACCTTATACAGGGTGGTCAAAATTTGTAACACTATAAGTAGGCCTATGTGAAAACGTATTTCTGAAATAAAGTTAACCGTTATCATAAGTTAGTGTCATAATAAATTTTAAATTGATGTTTTGTAATAATATTGCACCAAACACAAACATATGACCAATAATTACCATGTTATACAGGGTGTAACAAGCGGAATGCACATGTGTGATCGAGTAATCCACGCGTTTCTTCACTTTTTGATTTTATTTTGATGAAGGCAATGATAACGAAATGAAATAAAACACACATAAAATGAGCATGTTACAATTAGAAATGTTGCCGGATATACATACTTAATTTAATATGGCCAATAACAACATATACAGGGTGTTACAAAATATTGCATATGCGATCTAACGGAGCGCTTATTTTTAAAAACAATCTATTTTCTTCAGTTTACTGCCATAACAAGCTTTGAGCATGGGTCAAATAAATTAGTATTCAGTAATTGTGCAAGATGCAATGTAAGTACTTTTTTCCGACAATGATCTACATACTATAAACAATGACACCGATGGACTCAGCTCCCACCCCTTCCCACATCTCGCTACGCGCCGTAAATCTTTCAAAATTGATAAAGATGTCACAAATTCTGGACAAATTTCAAGATAGCGCGCATGCAATATGCAAACCGTATAGTATTGATTGGGACGTTAAAGCACGAGATGTAGGCCTACACGCGGGCTTTTTGAACTCACTCGGCATGCATGCAGTAGAGCGTGCAACTGCATACCTTGTAATTTGTAAGCTGTAATTTGTCTGGTTATAGCAAAGTAAACATACCACACGTACATAATATTTATACTGTTTCACTCCATGAAGTGGTTAATTTATTTTAAGATATTATGCACAAGTGTATGAATTGTTATCAGTATAAATAAATCGGTATACTTCTAATCGGTACACAACAGCCAATCTCTCTGACATTCTATCTAGCATGTATCGTCAATGAGTGATGTGAATGAAGTATTTCATTGCGTGTCTGTGAGATTAGCTCCTCACTGCGATTCCTCCTCCTCCTCCTCCTCCCCAACACTCCTGTTTACTCCTCAACGGTACACATCAGCCCAATCTCTCTGAAATTCCACCTAGCATGTATATTGATTATCAATAAGTGAAGCGAATGAAGTATGTCATAGCTTGTCTTGAGATTGGCTCCTCCTCCTCAGGTTCCTCCTCCTCCTCCTCAGGTTCCTCCTCCTCCTCCCCAAGTACCCGTTGATCAATTATTTGCTCCCAATTAAAACTGAAATAATTAAGGCATTATTTTGTGGATGGTATGGAAAGAATATTTATTGTGCTTTGTAATGACACCAAATTGGTTATTTTATGATTAGAAATATAGAAACGGTGATATCATAAACATCATTAACAGTGTAAAAATGTCACACCTCCTCAAAATACGGGGTTCCAATTCGTGGCACACGACCCGGTACCTTTTACTGGTAAGATTTCCCTAGTGGAAACGGGGGTGATTAAAATATTAAAAGGTAAATACCATTATTTCAAATAGCGTTAACTTTCCAGTGCCTAAGTGCCTCTTCCATTTGAAATCAATAAACCCACTGTGGAAGACATGATCGCGTTAATCTTTCCCAAAGGGAGAATGAATTTCAAATGGTGTTAGGGGCGATATCCAAACTCTACAGTGATTTTAAAGCATTTTTCTAGCGATTTTACAACGATATTCCAACGGTATTTCGTTCTATTGTTAAAAGCATCGGAAAAAGATCGGTGATTAACTAGAAACCTCTCTACTTATCTGGCGTTAACAATAGAACTATTGTAGTACTCTCGATGGCCCAATTAGTGAAGCAGACACATGAAAGCGCGAGGAAGATTGTGTTATTAAGCTGACCAGTGTTCACCCGACCCCTGTTGTGACGTAGAGAGCGACCCATTTGCCAGATTGTACACCTATCGGGTTTCTAGTACAAGTCCCGGGGGGGGGGGGGGGGGCACTGACATCTGAAAAGGGTATAGTTAGGTGCCGCGCTGAAGACCCCCTTTTTCACCCTCTGCTGCTAGTTCTTATGACCCCCCCCCCCCCTTTTTTGAGTCTGCATCAGTTCTTAAGACCCCATTTTCATTGAAAATTCAAAAATCGCTTAATTTTGCGTTCCAAAGCACCAATTTTGTGTTCCAAAGCCCCAATTTTTCGAAAATTTTGCGTTCTTAAACCAAAATAAATCGAAAATTGAACTATAGGCTAGTTCTCAAGACCTATTTTTTGGGGAAAAAAATCAGTTCCTAAGACCCTATTTTTCGTCATAAAATCCACTCAGTTCAGTTCTTTAGCCCCATTTTTGAGACCCTGGGCGGCACACCCCTACCCCAAAAACGTTGAGTGCCCCCCCCCCCCCCCCCCACCCCGGGGTACAAATGCCAGGTTTTATCATGGCAGGTGATAGAGGCTAATCGCGACACTCCTCAAACCCCGACTCAAACGATATGTTTGTAGCCGCCTATTCATTGCTAGGCTTATCGTAATCCACTCGTTAACGTCACACTTATAAAACTCGCCCATTGCTTGTGTGTTGGATTTCGATCACGACAGGAGCATGCCCAGATGCGATTTTTGTGTAAGTGGTCTGTGATTTTGTCAATATTATATTTTTACTGTGATTTGTCGATCTGAATTAAATGCAAAAAGTAACAACGCCCCCGGCTGGACTCGAACCACCAACCTTTCGGTTAACAGCCGAACGCGCTAACCAATTGCGCCACGGAGGTGATTATTTATTAGGCTGTTTTGGTTTGTCATGTTCACCCGTACACTTCCCCGTACACTTTCTTGCAAAGTCGGGCATCGTTTTTTCTCAAATGTTCCCTGCATATTGCTGTTGCTGTCGCCTTTAATACATGTGCTGTCAGTTGAACTTGGAACCAACGTTTAATTTGAACTGTCTATTTTCAATAAAAAAAATACTCCAATACGGGAAAAAATTCACAAAAAGATCACAGACAACAAATAAGAACATCATTTTACTCGACCTAGAATTTCAATCAACGGATTTCAATCATCGGGAAAACCCGATGATGCGAGTGACGTCATTTAATGAGCTCATTAGCATAAATTATGTCCGTGAAATGTACAATAGAGTTTTATAAGTGCGTCATAAGAATAATCCTCCTTGATGTGGCCTTTAAAGACTATTGTTCAGCCGTGGATGATTTTAGAGTAAGCAGTACAAGCAGGAAGGTGTCAATGACACCTCCCTGGTACAAGCATGGATAATGTTATCATTGAATACTAAACAATATGGGAGCCATTAAACATACAACGTGTTATTGTTTTCTGGTATAGGCATAATGTGTGTAATCAAGTAGCATTATGAATCTTACTCCCCTAAATAGTGTCATTTTTCTGCGTTTTTAGACTATTTAAGAATGTTGCATACACTCTGAACGTGACCTAATAAATAATAAATAAATAATAAATATGAAGAAATTAAGTAATTAATGTAAATAAATAATATATAAATTAATAATTATATCAATAAAATAGTATATTAAGGCCTATTTACAATTAATTGATTGATAAATAATTAAATAAACATCAACAATTAAGAAAGTAAATACAAAATAAATAAATAACGTTAAAATTATGTCAATATAAATGAAAACCCCGAATGGACGTATAATGAGAGAACAATAATAAATATTATATTTCGGCATACTTAAAACCCTAAACGACCTCTACCCAGACTCGACCGCTCTAAGTATAGAGCACAAGGAATATAAACCGCCACTAAGATTCGAACGTACGGCCTGCTGATTGAGAGTCCTAATCTTAACCAACTGAGCTATTGCGATTTTCCTGAAATCCTCAGCGCTTTATACCCAAATATAGTTCTCATTCAACTATTCCCTAAATACACACGGGTTTTTCAACACGGTGTTGTTGTCTATAAAATGAGTCTATGATTTATTAGATTTAACGAATAACAAATCCCGTACTTTGTGAAACGATTCTTAAAGGGGCGTGTACATCTCAAGTGTTTGTCCTGGACAAAAATCACATGACTCGCTTCGCTCCCAAGTCCTCGCGTGCCCGGCAAAAAGCCCATGATGCAATACTAAGTCGTAAAAGTGTGCACTATAAATCGACAAAATGCTGTACAAACGAAATATAATATATCTAGAATTGTTTCAAAAAGTAGTGTTATTCGTTACATTTAAATCAGAATTACTTTCTTTCACACTAAATAATCAACTTTTGAACGAGAAACTATCTTAAAACTACAAAGATTAAGAAATATAAAGCATTTTAAACATCCAATTTAGAGAAGAGTGGTATGTTGAACCATATTACTTTTGTTTGTTATTGCGTTCACATAGCGCATAGTTGGCTCAGCGGTAGAGCATTGGACTAGTAAACCGGAGGTCGTGGGTTCGACTCCTATCACGTCTTGAAATTTTATTTTAATCGTTTATATACATTTTTTATTAGTTTTCGATATTGTTTATCATTTCGTATAATTATTCATTATTGTTCAATTGTAGTTTATTTTGGAATGTGGAATTATTTACGATTTCATTTTAATTTTCCACTGACTGTTTAGTGTGCAAGGCATCATGAAATGTGAATGAACCGCGGTATACCACCGAACTGTCCTACTCCTTTGCAACATGCCAATACAATAGAAACTCGTTGTGTGTTATTATCGATTGTGCTAAACTTGTAAAGTAAATGCCAGCCGTTATGTAATACAAATCAATGTGCCTGTATTATTATTATTGAAATAATGTTTCGGTGGTGTAGGAAATACGAAAATCGATTCAAGGACATGAGCCGACTGGCTTCTTATTTACATAACAATTGGCCTTTGCAGATCATGTTCATAGACTAGCTAGGGGCCATTCAATGTAGGCCTAGGAGTAGTAAACACAATTATATTTACAGGACATTCTTTATCGCAGTGAAATTGCAAAAGAAAAAAAGTATCATTCAACATTCAATAAATATAGCGAACGATAAGCAATCCTGTCAATTTATAAAAACAAACAGTGTAATAACAAAACAGAAAAGAAAACCATCCCCATCCGCAGGATTCGAACCACTGACCTCATGATTATGAAGCCGGCGCTTTGACGTTTGAGCTAATGAAGGCTATACATAAACGTTTTGAAGAAAAACATTACATAGGGTTCAAAATACAAATATCTCTTAAATCGGAGGCTAAAATCGAAAGGACAAAAGTCGGAAACAATATCCTCTCTAAACTTATGACTTGGATTATATATTGTATAATTCTTTCAAACACGATGGTCAATATATTACGCCCCCTCCGTCATCACCCATCCATTGTACAAATATGTTACGTGACCTATCGCCAATAATGTTTTCAGCATTGATTTCAATGGAATGAAGGGGGAAATGGGCTACTTTCACAAGATCTTGGCAATACTGCGCCAAACAATAGATGAATAGTGTGATGGAGCGGTAGCTGAATTCATATTTCTAGACGACCAGATACATTGATCGGCGGTGAACGTAAACATTTTATGATCGGATTTAAAAAGCTTATAAATAGTATTTCTTAAAGAATATAACACAACCTTCCTCGCGCTTTGATGTGTCTGCTTCACTAATTGAGTCATCGAGAGTACTACAATAGTTCTATTGTTAACGTCAGATAAGTAGAGAGGTTTCTAGTTAATCACCGATCTTTTTCCGATGCTTTTAACAATAGAACGAAATACCGTTGGAATATCGTTGTAAAATCGCTAGAAAAATGCTTTAAAATCACTGTAGAGTTTGGATATCGCCCCTTACTCCATTTGAAATCTACATTCCCTGTGTCGAAGATTGAGGTCATGTCTTCCATTCGGGATACATGGATTTCAAATGGAATAGCCCAAGGTGAAGCTGCGAAAGCATTACGCTAGGCTCCAGTGTAAACGTTTGAGTTTAACGATGACACGAAAGCAACATATCCCTTGATCTTAGTTCAATCTTGAAGTGTATGAGTATGTATATATATAATTGGGATAGAAAATGTCATTCCGGTGAAAACTAAAAGGTCGATAGTAAAGGTTACTTTACCTGTGCAGTCAAGCGCATCGGATTTGTATCTCATTCCTAAGTAACAGCAGTCTCTCGTTTCATTTATGCATGTGTGCTGATTTGTAAACGTTCATAATGAGCAAACAACATGAGGTACAGGGTGTCCAAACGATGAGTTGATCAAGGAAAGTTTACATTCATTTGCGCCTATGAATACCATTGGTCATAGTGCTTGTGAATCTAATCCGTACATTTAGCTGTCTTGGGAATTTTAGATTTTTTAAATCTGTCGTTTCTGATATAAATAACCTTAGATTCCAAGTCTATGAAACCACTTATCGTGTTTGTCACAAAGGTCTGTTGAAATAATATACAGATACTATAATTTGAAGCAATAGTTGCATGGTATAAAAAGATTTGTTCCTCTTAAGTGACTTTCTTTGGCGGCAATTTTGAACATTGGGGTGAGGTTTATCATCCGAAATGCGCTACAGTGTAAAAGAGGTTTTCACAGACTTTTAATCAAATCATGCCACACCAATAGAAACAAATATCTTGATAAACATTAACTGTAGGTAACATGTTAATCATTATATTGCAAACATAACATTTTGATACACCGTTGTTTTCAGTTCCTCAGCTTTTACATTATTGCGTCAATAAAGGACATCTCAATAATACTCTATGGTTTGTTGATCGTGTGAGAGGTGGGGCATGAGGGGATCAGGCCTGCGATCAGGGTAGGGGGCATAACCAACTTGTTTGCTAATATAAATAGAGTTTGTCATTTCATGGGGAATCAGGCCTGCGATCAGGGTAGGGGGCATAACCAACTTGTTTTGCTGATATAAATAGAGTTTGTCATTTCATATGGGGAATCAGGAGGCAAGCCTTTTGGAAGAGAAAGGGGCAATGCCCCCATGACCCTCTATTTACGCCTCTGCATATGCACAGTAGCGTAGCCAGCGGGGGGGGGGGGGGGCAGAGGTGGCAGACTGCCCCCCCCCCCCCCCCCCCGACACCTAAAATGGGGACGGCGAAGCGGGAAAATGGGGACGAGAAGAAGGGGAGAAAAGAGAGAAAGAAGGGGGAAGGAGAGGGAGAAAGAGAAGAGAAAGGGGGAGGAGAGGGAGAAAGAGAAGGGAAAGGGGAAAGAGAGGGAGAAAGAGAAGGGAAAGGGAAGAGAAATGGGGACGAGAAATTGTTCATGTAATACATTTACTGTGCGATTTTTGTTTCTGTGCGATTTTTTTGGGACTGTGCGAAATTGTTTAACCCCCCCCCCCCCCCCCCCCCCCCCCCCCCCCCCCCCCCCCACCCCCCGGAATGACAATGCTGGCTACGCGCCTGCATATGCAGGTCACATCTTCGGTATTTAGATATGAACGTTGTTTCCTAAAGATACTTATTTATCATATAATTAGTTTCGGGAAACATAATATAATTTTATTTCAAATACAACAAATATATCAATTTCCTTCTTGATTCCAAATATCGATGTAAACATCACTTGTACGATCAATCGATCATAAACTCACATTGCATCTGTGATAGCGTAACTGTGGGTATATTAAGGCTTTTGACGACCATGCGCTTATAGCTTTAACAATTCGCATTTCTGCGCATACATTTTTGTTTGCATTTTTTCTTGAACTATAGAATATTATGCTTCATCTAATTTTAATTTCCCATTGTGAGGTACCATATCAGCTTCATTATCTTTCTTACAAGAGTAATACAAATAGAAGTCAAATACAGTTCAACAAAATGTGATGTGTTTCTACTCCGGTAGTGTTAAACAAACATTTCACAGAGCCCCTCTGATGTTTAGCAGATATACCTGCACAACAACGGAAGTAGATCGGAAGTAACAATTGAAAGTAATATAATAATGTTTTATATCATATATTTAATATAATATAAAGCAGTTTACCAACCTAAGGTGTTTACAATAGACAATATAACAACAAATATTAACAACCACCGGCGAATTTCCCAACGAAAAATAAGCAATGGACATTCACCGGCGGGGAATTGAACCCCGGTCTCCTGATTACTAAGCAGGCGTCTTGACCACCTAGACCACCGAAACTTGCTGATAAACGGCAATTTGAATCAGTGGTAAGTGTCTAAGCGACGGGGTTTTACAATACACACAGCACAATAACATGACACTTTTGGCCAAACACGTGATACAAGAGGAAACTGAATATATAGTAAGTTTATATAACGTAAGAGCGGAAGTAGTGATCATTCTAACGATGTCGGAAGTAAGTTAATGTCCGCCTTACTTCCGCTAATTTACTCTTGCCATTTGGGCAGAAGTAGCGAGGTGGCATAAGATCCTTCCGGATGAAACTTACTTTCGATGACCGTGTGAATGCAATTGCGTCCGAACTTTCTTGACCTGGCATGGGCACTTCCGGGTTAAGATCGCGTCCTTTTATTTTTGCAACATCACAACTGCTAGAAGACCGTACAAATAAATAAATTGAAAAATGACAGAAAATAAGACGAAAAGGGACGGAAAGGAAAAACGGTCTACAAACTGGTATGCAGAAGAAACAACGCAAATCGCCATATGGGGGAGCCGGGTGACACTCATTTCTATTGAAAATCACGAATCTGATCATTCTAAACAGTAATGCAAACCTCTTTCTATAGGATGATTGTCACTTTTGAAACTGGACCCACGATCATTGAAATGACAGTAACTCCGCTCCGCAACATCGTATCTCAACGATCGAGGTGTCAAAATACGCAGAACAAAATTATGCACTTGGTTATTTGCTTCAATTAATGCATACCTTTTCGAGCCGTTATATATTGGATCATTTCTAAGTGTTTCGATACTTTTTGTGAGCAGTTTAGTTTTATCTACTTAATTAATGGTACCATCATCAAGTGATCCGCTCAGCCAATTTAGCTTTAGATGCACTTGTTTACAACATGCATCAATAGTGATTTCATGTTGTGTTGATCAGTGATGAAATAATAAAGAAAATGTTCTCTTCTGAAAGAAATGAGTCTGATGATTAAAAAGAAGACGGTAAAGAAAAAGAAGAACACATTTAATGATTTTGATTTATTGCTTTTAAACGAATTTCTCACTTGTAGACAGACCTCGAGCTTCTCTTGTTCTTATAACTGATAAAATGTAAAATGCTCCATCATGCCCATCGTGTAATAAGTGTTTGGAGCCCTACTCCTCAGAAAATAATACTTGAGCGACTGCCTGAAGTAAAAACGTTCTTCTCAATATCACGAGATGGCGCTGTATAACTTAGTATTGACAAAAGACATTTTCTTTAGAGCCCATTTCCATAACGTTGCAAAGTGGGGAGTGATTGGCGGGCTTTTCAAACATTGACCGATTTCTTGTCGTCACAGACGCACGTAGCTAGTTTATGTTTCTATGATGTTTCAGTGACGTACTTTTGAAGTGTTATCTTTTCAGAAATGGTAAAACCCTTTTAGAAGGATATCGGGAAAGAAGGATAATTTCGTCCGTTAAGGAGGGCGCTATAATTGTAAGTAAATAAGCTTCGTTTTTAGCTTCATAAAACCACTGGCTTGTTTCGACCGACACTCACTGGAGTTCTACAGTGAGCTCTACATAGGTTCGGTCATGCGCCCTAAGTCGTGTGTTCTGTGCTCGTCGAGAAGAAATATCCGATAAGGTCATGTGTTTGTTTGTGTTGTGTATGTTCAGGTTAATGCATAAGGCGAAGATTATAGACAATTATTAATTTTCGGCTCAGCGCTTCCGCGAAAGTGAAAATAAGCTGATTTAAAGAGCGCTTCATATCGAATATCTACGGTATTTGCCATTTTTTACGACTGAATAAAGATGTGCTTTAATTTTAAACAGTTACACCTCGACTAGCTTCATATTTGCAATATCCACTGTATAAAGAGGTTTTTTCGTTTTAGAACGTTATATCAGAGAGTTACTCCTCGACTAGCTTCATATTTGCCGTATAATACAACTGCTTAAAGGCTGGTTATAGCCAGGGCAACGAGTATTCGCAGATTTATTGCCAATATTTATTTTCATATTCGAGATAACGTATATTAGCCAAATTATAAACGATACTATATTTGTTTTTCCATTTCAAAATGCATTGAACAAAAATCAAGGGGAAAAAAGTTGCTTCGAAATCACAAAAAATGTATAATTATTTAAACAACCATTATTATCAGGTGTACTTACCGTTAGTCTGTCATACAGCAAAATGAGTTTCTGACCGTCCCCAGTGGCGCAATCGGTTAGCGCGCTGTACTTATAAATAGTACCTGGGCCTATCGCTTAACTACACAGTAGATATGTGGAGGTTGTGAGCCCCAGCCTCACCTGGGGAAGTTACTGGATTTTTTTTAATTTAAACTATCAAATATAAAAGTTTGCCCTACATAGTGATTTTTCCGACCGTCACTATTTTTCAACATTTTGTTGCATACAATTAGAGAATAAATGTTTTATTTTTAGACCGAACCATCACGCATTCTTAAAGACAGTTCTATTTCATAGGTATTTATCTGTCAAAATGGGTACCTTTTATTACCAGTACCCACGTTTACCTCTGTTTTTATCGAATAACCCGCAAACATTAAGATGCACTGCAGAAATGAGCGTTTTCCCTTCAGTGTTTCATACTCAAAACGTCTAAAAAGGTTCGTTCATACTCCTGTCGTTGCGCATCACCGATGCCTAATGACGCGAATATAAACCGTTCCGACAATAGTCTGTTATACAGCAAATTACCCAAAATTGTTGACCATCCCCAGTGGCGCAATCGGTTAGCGCGCTGTACTTATAAACAGTACCTGGGCCTAACTACACTGTAGATATGCGGAGGTTGTGAGTTCAAGCCTCACCTGGGGAAGTGTTTGGTTTTTTTATTTTTATTAAAGCCATCGAAATATAAAACATAGTTTGGTTTTATAAAACAGTTAGACCTACGTAAATTTGTCAAAATTAGTACATTTTATTGCCAAATTTACCAACTTTATAACCTATATTTGCATGGACAAATTCCGCTAACATTTCATTCGACCCCGTGCAGCTTACACCATGCGACAGCTTACTGTGCCGCACACAACGCGGAAGAGCGCAGTAAGACCCACTGCAGACACGGCAGAAGAGAGCGATACGGAACAAAACCGTCGTTATCACACAGACAAACTACTTAGAAACCGATCATTACGCATTCCAATACACACAATGCGCTAAAGCCGCCGTACCCTGACGGCGGTTAATATCGGCATGACGACATTCAATATCGTCATGACGACAGTCATTTGCCTTTGCAGCTTGCCTTTGTTCTGGCGCAGCTTTTGCGTTGAGCGTAAATATTTACCACGAACACATAATGCGCGTCCGTCCTTTCACATCTAGGATATATAATTGACGTTTGTGTTTCATATTAAACACGCAGGGATGCTCAAAGAAAAGTGACATACTTAGGCACGTGGGGTTGGACACACTTCTTCTGACATTTCTAACATTTGTGGATCAATAATTGTTAAATTTAATCACAAACCATGAATGTGATTATCATAAAACATTGTTATTAATATAATAATATGTCCATGAATTTCGTAGCAAAATCTAATTGACATAAAAAGTCATGATTTTAGCGATATAAATGAATAATCATTTTAATAATCTATCAGTATGATCTGTAAGTCGGTAACCATCCCATACTAAAATGTGTTCAGGTTATTTAGAAATTGTAAAATACGAGTCGATAACACTGAATTCACAATAGCGCGCTATTACTCATGTGACGAGGTCGTGCTACAAAATCTAAATGACGATCATTGATTGGCCGTCTTATCTCCTTAGGTATAATAGGCCTACTAAAGTCTCAGATTAAAAATATGTTAGCTGTTTTTAAACAGCTACCATATTTTTAAAAGTAATAGCTGCGTGGAAAGGGTTAAAACCCTTTCCACGCAGCTATTACTTTGGTTTTTTTGTGTGGGTAGCTATTTAGCCAAGCGTTTTCACTTTTTATCAGTGTTTCAAATACTCAAAACGTCTAAAAAGGGTTAGTTCATACTCACGTTGCGCATCGCTGATGCCCAATGACGCAAATATAAATGGACCTTGGAGTTATGCATATGCATATGTACGTACCGTGAATAGTCTGTTATACAGCAAATTACCCAACATTGTTGACCATCCCCAGTGGCGCAATCGGTTAGCGCGCTGTACTTATAAACAGTACCTGGGCCTATCGCCTAACTACACTGTAGATATGCGGAGGTTGTGAGTTCAAGCCTCACCTGGGGAAGTGTTTGCTATTTTTTTTTTTGAAGCCATCAAATATAAAACATAGTTTTGTTTTATAAAACTGTTAAACATACATAAATTTGTCATAATTAGTACCTTTTATTGCCAAATTTACCAACTTTATAACCTATATTTGCATCGACAAATTCCGCAAACATTTCATCCGACTCCGCGCAGTTTACACCATGCGACAGCGTACTGTGCCGCACACAGCGCGGAAGAGCGCAGTAAGACCCACTGCAGACAGTAAGACACTGTGCGCTAAAGCCGCCGTACCCTGCCGACGATTAATATCGGCATGACGAGGATACCTGAACTAATACTAGGCATGTTTGTAATAATTACAATGCATTTCTCATGGTGATTCCAAATATGGTAATGAAATTCAACAATGTTATGATGACATTTTAAAAATATGTTATGAACATTTGGAATGTCGTCTGCAGACGGCTGCCGCGTGGAAAATTTAAAAATACCATTATCTTCCCCAGGTGAGGCTTGAACTCACAACCTCCGCATATCTACAGTGTAGTTAGGCGAAAGGCCCAGGTACTGTTTATAAGTACAGCGCGCTAACCGATTGCGCCACTGGGGACGGTTAATATATCTTGAACAATTACACGTATTAAACTCTGACAAACAGGCTACATGTGCATGAAATAGAAATGGTAACAGAAATACAGTGGACGTTCCAGTTTCTCAAAGAACTGAACTTTGATCGTCATTCAATTCAATGATAATTTTATACCGAGGAATTTCTAACACGAAGTTGAATTGTATAGATAATATCAATCAGTGGCTTAAATGAGTGGCTAATGGCGTTATGCCTTGTTACTAAAACAAGATATTTAAAAAAAAATTGGTCAACGTCCTAGAATGAAATTAACAGAGGACAAAGGAAATATGAAAAAGAAGATTTTTACAGTGTGTATGATGTATTTTAACAAATACCTTGGTATATCTTGCTTTTACTCTTTGCAAAAATACTTTAATTAAACCATATGTTATATATCTTCTTCTTTTTTTAAATCAGTTTTTGGTTAAAAAAAATGGCGAAATTGCACCAACATTATTGTTGTGGTAAAAAACAACCACCTTTGGGTCGAAAATTAAAAACTAAATATGTTTTAATGTTATGAATATTAAATAAAAGTCTGGGTTGATTAAATTAAAAACGGGTCAAAGTGAAATGGAGAGAGGATACAGATAAATAAGAGTAAGAAAATATTGTTATTAAAACATAAAAACATCAACACTCTAGTAAAAAAAATTGAACAAGGAATAAAAATATAAGTAATGTTACATTTTATATTAAATATAGAGATGATATTAGAATATTTGGAATGTGTCATATTCAGATCAATATATTAAAACGTGAATGTAGTAAAATATTGTTTCAATGTTACATTTGTAAAACATTTTGACTGTTGAAACCGTAAAAAGTCCTACCAAAAGTCAGGATTTTATTTTAGTTATCATAATTCGCAGAGAAAAAAAATGATTTGTACACTTTTAACCGCCACTAATGTGAAACTAAATGAGTATATAATTGATGACAAATTTTATAAAACATAACTCTGTAAAATGGCCAACTGAAAAGGTTAAGTCTCTTGGTGTTTATTTTGGACACAATATGATAGAATGTTACAAGAGCATTTGGCAAGAGAAAAAAGATCGACTAATTCGAATCTTGAACTCATGGTATCGAAGAAAGCTAACGCTGTATGGTAAAGCAACTATTATAAAATGTCTTGGTATATCCAATTTAACATTTTTAAGGTCTTGTCTACCTGTTCCTGAAAACTTCACGAATGAAGTGAACACAATTATTTTTAATTTCTTATGGAATAAAAAACCGGAGAAAATAAAGAGAAAAACTCTCATTCGAAATCACAATATGGGAGGAATAAAAATGTGTGATTTTAAATCTCAGTGTATAGCTTTGAAATGTATGGTTAAAACGTTATATGTATGATGATGATAGTAAATGGAAATTTCTTTTTAAACGTTATTTAAATGTTCATGGTTCAAACTTTGTTCTCTTAAATATGAATTTTGTGGAGGCAAAGAATGGCCCATCGCTAATTGGTCTACCAAAATTTTATTCAGATTTGGTAAAAGCGTGGCATAATCTAGATAATGATTATAGAAACTTACCAATCAACGACTCGTTAAGGGTCAAAAGTCATATTATATGGGGAAATGAACTGATCATGCACAATGGCAAGACCTTGTATTTCAAACACTGGATTGATAGTGATATATATCAATGACCTTATAAATAATGATGGTATCTTTTCCACTACATATTATACTTGACAAGCTTAAAAATAAGCACAACTGGATTGCAGAGCTATTTATTATTTTCAAATCAATTCCAAAGAATTGGTTTGCTTTATTAAACGCCAACAATATGCCTATTGAAATAAGTACTCGTTTAAGAACCTCGTGTATATATGTAAATAAAAAACGTGTAAATATGATGTATTGGCAATCAAGGTATATTTACGTTCATGTAGTTAAAAAGTTCACAGTCGTGCCAATAATTCAGAACAGATGGGCACAGGAACTGTCAACGTCACCAAAATGGGACGATATTTGGACTATGAAAACTATTCTTGAAAAAGAGAGACAATTGGCAGAGTTCAATTACAAATTATTATATAGAATCATCGCTACCAAAGCAAACTTATATAAATGGAATAAGGCGAACTCACCTAATTGTTTTGAGTGCAACACGTCAGATGATTATCTACATTCATTTATTGCCTGTCCTTTATCAAAACACTTTTGGGTTCATTTTAAAAGATTTATTATTTCTAACAATATTCCATGTCCAGAGATATGGTTAAAAATCATTGTACTTGGTTATAAACCAGATAATCAAAGTGTATTGAATGTAATGCTAAATAGAATGCTTAGTTTGGCGTCGTTCACTCTGTATAGATCCAGACATATGAAGATCACTGATAATAAAAAACGTTGATGCATTTAAATGGTTTCTATACGAGTTAAGATGGAGAATCAGTATCTTGAGACATAGTGAAAATATGTGGTATAAGATTAGCAAAAGCCTACAAGGCACAGAGTAAATAGTAGGTTATGTTATTCTTCTTGTAAAACACATGTACATGACAGCCCATATTATATATTGCTTTGTTTGTCAACTCACCTGCGAAGATCATGTGCCGTTGATGATCATTAGCCATCTATCTTCATGCTAATGGTAATTGTTGGTACATACTGTTCGACGGTAGAGTCTTTTTTTTCTTCATATTTGTAACTTATTGGTAGCAGTAAGTTTTTAATATATTGTTATTATGTTATATAACTGAATGAAAAATAAAATGAATGGAAAAAATTAAATTTAAATAAATTTAAAAATTTTAAAAATTTAAAAAATTAAAAAATTAAAAATTAAAATTTTAAAAAATTTAAAAAAAGTCCTACCAAAAGTCAGGATTTTATTTTAGTTATCATAATTCGCAGAGAAAAAAAATGATTTGTACACTTTTAACCGCCACTAATGTGAAACTAAATGGATATATAATTGATGACAAATTTTATAGAAAAACAAGAAAAGTAGACGCTCCGAACCGGGCTCGAACTCTCGTAAATGTTTCTAAAAGGACAGGAAACCAATGCCTTAACCACTCGGCCACCAGTCACACGCGATTTAAATGTGAACAATTATTTATATACAAAACAGAACAAAGTAAACACGACGAATGTCGCAGATTTTGCAAAACTCTATCATTTGTTTTATATTATTTAAACCATTTCTCCACAATTGTAACAGCATATCGTCAGCCTGCTTCGATAATTGCCTAACTCATTTTTTCTAGTTCTTAGAAAACAACAAAAGTATGAAACCTGTTACCTTTGTACCTGTTACTCATTTTGCATTATTGATGGATGGATATTCATTATGTGGAATGTGATTTGTATTGTTGATGGCCTCGATTGGCGTGCATGGATGCACTAATCCAAGTCATATAGAAACAGATGAACACAGCCATACAATAATGTGATTAATTCCATGGATTTGTCAATGCAAATTCAATAATGCAAAATGAGTAACATGGTGGAGTGGTCTGGTGGCCCTTTTGCAACAAATCTCTTCATTTATCAACACTTTTGATTGGTCAATGACTTAGATATTATAACAGCATGTGCATAATGTAATGAAGTCATGATTTATGCAAAAAACTCAACTTTGCTGAAAAGTGAGTTAGGCAATTATCGAAGCAGGCTGACGATATGTCTTCATATTTTCATATCCAGATCTAATATACATTTTAAAGACATCTGGGTACAAATACTGATTCAAGATGCATGAAAGCAATTCATAGACTCCACCACAAAGCCTGAATCTGAATTCAAATGGCAACGTCTAAGGACGTTGACAAAAATGATTACAAACTGATCATTCTCATTTAAGAATGATTGATTTAAATGTACTCCTCATATATGAAGCAAAAACATATTTCCTCATAATTTTAGAAAAAAATAACAAAAAGGGAATGATTCAGGGTCAACTTAAATTGTAGTCCCAAATTATTGATTTTATGCATGCATACCATTCTACTGTGTGTTTGACACTCTAGGGTAAGGTCACGAATTTTCTTGCTTTAACTGACGAATCCCGCGTTTTTCCGCTTTGTAAATTTTGCATTTTCCCCCAAGAAAGCTTAAAATTTACCGGCGATTTATAAAACCAAAATAAACACACTTTACAGAAAAACACATCATTTTAGATTTTTAGGCTTACCTTATTTTTACTGTAGCGGTAGCCGACCCTCTTTATCGCGGAGTTTTATATTTAAATATTGTTTGTATTGTTTTATTACGTATCGGTTTTTTTTAATATTTATATTTCACGCGGCAGGTGTCTGCAGACGACATTCCAAAATAGCACAAAATGTCTCAAAGATGTCAAAGTAATTGAATATTACCAAATTTGCAATCATTATGGGAAATGCATTAAAATAAGTACAAACATACCTATTCAGTAATTCTTGACATTTCCACAACTTGAAAGTGTGGACAGGTTTCTGAAAAAGAGTCACAGATTTGGACACTTTTTAAAGGAGACGGATATTTAAAACAAAATAGTTCACGTATTTGGCAGTCGACGACAGTTGTTAAACTTAAAAAAGCATCAGTGCTTTTAAAATAACACTGATGGATTTTTCAAGTTTTGGAATAAGCGATGGGCGTTCAGCTTCACCAAAAGTAATAATTCATGTAAACCGGTCCATCAGCATTAATTATTCTGCCAATCCCATGAAGACTTATGACGTCTTCCGGCAGCGGTGCTGTGTCTATTGTAAACGATATTGGTCAATACCAGGGGCGCCCCCCCACCCCCCCCCCCCCCCCCCATATTTTTGACAGGGCGAACACGTTCAAAACGTGTAAAAAACCCATGTAGAACGTATAAAAACGTGTACAAACGTGTACAAACGTCTAAACACGTGTGAAAACGCTGTAAAAAATCGCAGGGGCTACCGCCTCCTTGACCCCCGCTTTGCCCCCCCCCCCCCCTATTGAGAAATCCTAGATTCGCTCCTGAATACTGATCCTCGTGAGACGCCTTCCACATTAATGTTACTATCTCTGTTAAACTGAACTGCACAGAAAATAGCAAGTTATTAAAAAAACCGGAGTAAAGCTGTCTCCATCTTGTGCCTATATGCCCAGATTGCAATTGTCCACGCAGATTGTTGACGTACTGAATCTGGAATGCAAATGCACGTTCGATAGTTTTGGCAAGCGATTTTAATTTTAGCAACCGGTAGGTACAGTATGAATTAAAAAGTGGACCAGGAATGACTTTAAACAAAAAAGCAAAACGCATTTCAGATACAAATCGTCGCTGTTCTGACATAACGACACATCACTTTACTTAATTCTATAGTGATGTGTTGTTGTGTCAGAACAGCGACGAAATGAAACACGTATACAAAAAATCATGTTCTTCCTCTCATCTGAAAAAAGTAGAATCACTAAAACTGATGCACGCTATAAAGAGTTGGCCTTTTAATAAAACAAACCCATTTTAACAGCTGTCCATGGAATACTTCATCCTTTAAAGCTACCCATCTAAATGAAGTGCTAATACACCTATCAGTTGTAAGACGCACTATACGACCCCCGGGAGTGGTGCGTCACTTTACCGAGGTGCGTCAACTTCTCATGTACCATGACGCACCCTGTGTCAAAAAAATGACGGACCATTGCCATCCAAATACGCACCCTCAGTCAACTATCAGCCCATTCGCACCCATGTAAAGTGACGGACCTTTACGCACCCTCCGTCATTTTTTTGACGGACCAAAGGCTGCCACTGACGTACCCTCCGTCAAGAATAATTTGTAAACGACGCACCCACGACGCACCTCTCCCGGGGGTCGTATAGTGCGTCTTACAACTGATAGGTGTATAAGAGCATGAAGAGTACACATTCACAAGAGTCAATTGTATATATTATAACGAGAATTAGCACTTTCCACGCGGCTTTTGGTTTTACCATAATACAAAACATATTTGTTCATGTTTAAATTAACCTGTAAAGAGAGCTCGTTGTTAAAGGTATCATCGATCAAAATGGTTTGAAAATGGATGTCTTTGTATTTTGCCGATCTACTTCATTGGACAGATTAAAAGTTTCTTGACAGAAATCTACAGAATTGCTTATGCACGCTTTTAGTACATGTCGCTCATCAATACAACAGTCATTCACTTTAATTTCTATCTCAAATTACATGAAGGATCTTTCTGTAAGTAGTAGACAGGATTGCGATATCGCGATCTCTTACAAAAATAAAGCAGTGGCGTAGCTATGATTTTGTCAGGGGGGGGGGGCAAGATTTTCGAAATGATCGTAAAGGTTGCCACAAAAAAAAATGGCAGTCAGCTCTGAAAATTTAAGAGAGAGGGGAGGTTAGGGCATGTTTGACACAAAACGCGCTCGTAAAATGGTCCATGTATTAGTTGTCATAATGCCTAATACACACTACATCCGGAGAATTGGGCGGGGCACAATAGAGCTTGGGGACAGGGGCACAAAGGGCGTTTTAAGAATTTTTAAGGATGTGTAAGGCTTTTTTCTGTCAGGGGGCCAACTCACGAAATTGGCTTTTTTGGACAACAGTTGTCTAAAACTTGCATCAACTGGCTGCGTGATTTTCCTCAATGCTCATGCAACCGTTGCCAAAGTGGAATATTTGTACGCAACATATTTTAGCGACAGAAACAATTTCCACCAACATTTTAAGGACATTGTTTTCGACGAATTGCTCAACGCTGGGGATTTTTTACTGTTATACAACGCCTAACTTTCTACATATATTTAATGAATTTTAATCAACACGTCAACCAACGAATGATAAAAGTACTTTTAGCAACGTATTTTAAACAACCTTTTTGCAGTGCAGTATCAATGTCTCCATAGTATTGCGCCAGTCTATATTCGAGAACATACTCGTAATAGGATCTAGGCCTATAGTAATATTAGGTAATATTACACCTTTACTTTCACGCCTGATCCGCAACAGGTAGCTGCACGAAAACGCATTCAGAATTCAATGCACAAATCAAACAGAGATATGGCGATATCGAAATAGAGGTGTCGTGTGCTGATAACCTTTATAGACTTATCAAAGTATTTATGTCAATTCGTTCATGTGTGGTTTGGTGTGATGCGTTGGCTTACGAATTGAAAATTACAATGCAAGAACTTGTTGAGAGGCTAAGCCCGGTCCGGACGAAACTGTGTACAAGCTCTGTGTAGCCCCACTTGGATTGTCTGAGTTTTTGCCGGACAAACCTTAACCGATTTGTCTTAACCGTTATAGAGGGCGTTTCGCACCCGTTTCGCGCCCATTTGCAGGGCGGTGATGAACGGTAGTGGACGTCGACCATCTTAGCGACGCGGGCTGCGAATGGCCGCATGCAGCCTGGTAAACCGTTCGCGGAACAGACTCTCAGCAGGCATGTTGCATTTTTACTCTAAAAAGAGTTAAAATCACTTTGAAAAGAGTGAAAAACAATCTAAAAAGAGTGAACTTCACTTCTTAGAAGAGCCGTCCCTCCTAGAGCTCTCGAAAGAGTGAGGTTTAGCTCTTTTACATATTTTGGAGAATATTATATATGTTGGTCGTACAAATTCTGGAATGCAAATGAAGCGGCGAGCTTGAGCGCTTAGCTTAAAAAGGGCGGTTTGATGATATAATCAAGACGTTTCGGCCGGTACCCAGGCGTTCCGACCGGTTAGGAACCGGTATGGAGGTGGTATGCACACGGCGAGGACACGGTGAGAACGGTAAGCTAAACATGTATGAGGCCGGTGAGAACTCGGTACAGACCCGGTGTAGAGCGGTATGGACCGAGGACCGGTGATGAGGTGTTATGCACCCGGTAAGCAGGCCCGTAGGAAGGGGGTGCGATGGTGGCGATACCATTACTGCCCTGAGAACAGGCGGGAAAAGGGTGCGCCGTCTTTATACCGTCCTCAAACCGGGCTCTCACCGTTTGCCGCCGCTTTTACTCACCCGGCAGGAGTTTTGAGAACGTTCAAACTTCCTGCCGGGCGCGGATGGCCGGCAATGTCCCCGGCAACGTGTTCAACGGACGGGAAACGGCCCACCGTGTGACATCACCGTGTGCCACCGTCTGCACCAATTTGTCACACGGTGATGGGCCGGCCAGCTCACACGGATACATGTGAGTAATACAGATATTCCCGGAATGTGAGTGAAGCGGCGAGCTTGAGCACTCAGCTTATACAGGGCAGTTTGATGACGTTATCAAGGCGGTTCGGTCGGTACCCAAGCGTTTCGGCCGGTGTGGACCTGGTGAAGAGGTGGTATGAGCCCGGTTCCAGGCGATAAGGACCCGGTATAGAACAGTATGAACCCGGTGACAAAAAATAAATAAATGCGGCCGTTGACATTCTTTTGCTGATTGTTCACCGTGTTGGACTCTGTTATTTTTCTATAAGACGGTAAGGGGCCGCCCAGCTCAAACGGATACATGTGAGGGACCCATTAGCGGCCGATACTAGTTCTACACTGTATCTGCTATGGACTTTGAAATAATTTACAATTTCATGTGAGCAGCACACAGACTTTAATCTAATTGTTCAAAATGACTTTTTAAAATTTGTGTTTTTAGTACCTATGTATAGTTTATTTTTATGTTCAAGCGTTTAATATAAGGATCTCGATATAAGCTAGGATTATACGAAATGCATGGCTAGTGTTATTACTAATATTATTACTATTATTAGTATTTCCGGGAAAGAGCAGATAAGTTAATTAACAGGGCGAATTAAGAAATACTGTGGGTGTATAATTTTCTTAAAATAGAACGTAAATAGCTGCACGTTATGTAGTACAAGGCATCAACTGAAATCAAATTGATTCGATAAGGATACTATTCGGATAGTGAAACTATGCTGATAATGTAATTGACATTTCAAATAGCGTTATGATATATTATTTATACTATTCCTCCGTAAAAGTATGTGATGCGATCTGTGAAAACCCGCCACATGATGGGATTTTTCATATTGGAGATATTTATGTCATAGGAAAGCTGAAACTGTCCTGATTACAGAACTATTTCGATAATTTTTCACCATCACTATAAAAAAAAGTTGTGATCGTCCAGACCTACAAGTCCTTCAATCTCTCTCTTCCCGGCTACATACGTGCCTTTTTTCAGATCCATAGCACTGCTTATGCACTCCGGTCCAGCTCTGTCACATCCTTTGTTGTTCCACGTTCCAACAAAAAGGCGGGTGACAGAGCCTTTTCTATAGCAGCTCCTCGCCTGTGGGATGCACTTCCTGCCAACATCAGAAGTGCTGACAATTTGACCACCTTCAAAAGGCTCCTTAAATCCCACCTTTTTCCATCTTCATGATCATTGTTCTCCTGTGTCGCTTCTAAAAAAGCGCTTTATAAATCCTTGTTATTATTGTTATTATTATTATTGAAATATGATTGTGATGTCATGAAAAACTACAAAACAAGAAATCATGAAAATAGGCCTAAAAGATACATAGCTCAATAGAATAACATTATAAATTTCAATCATGCACACAGCTTTCCCCAATAAAGCTGGGGAAAGCTGCGATAGAGTATAACGGAAACGACCCCTTAATTAGAAAGGTGATTAAGTAAGTTTTTTGTGAAAAATGATTACACAAATATGAATTTTCAAAAACCAAAAATCTTAAAAATCACAATATTTTTTAAAATGTATTCTTTATATATTTAATTTTACCCAAAATCCATAGTTCACATCTGGCGACATCAGACGGGTTCTCACAGATCACATGCATTGTCCTTATGCAAACTAGAAGATTAACATTTATAACTATTTTCACAAACCACGTCTTTGTTTTCAAAATACAATTGTCCTCATTGTATTTTCTATAAATTGACTCAAGGTTGGTTGACCAATTTTTCGAGTTTATTTTGAAATGTACAAATGGATTTTTTTTAAAAGAAGGCGTCGTTATCATCACATATACGTGTTGGCGCGATCATCCATTCATTTAAAATGGGAGTGGGTTGTGAGGAATAGGTTATTAGCGTAACAAGCGGTAAAACGCAAAAATAATGGTTTACCTGGAATTCACCCTTACAGAAGTAATCGTCCATTAACCTTTCAGAAATTGTAATGTTCCACCCATATTCCATTAACCATTTTTAAGTTACGATTTTGATATTCAATATGAGTTGATTTGTCCCATATGTGCAATAAACCATGTAATATCTCTTATATTGACATTCAACCTACATGTATATAATATGTGCGCGTGGGTTGACTGATGGAACCATTTTACAGGTCACCTTTTTCCCTGCATACCGTATACGTTCTCAGGTGATTTGGCAGATAATATTAATAAAGATATATTGTGCAACCCAGCAGGGTCTTGCCTTTTCCAATGAATACACAATTCTAACTAACATCTACTACAGTAATAAGCAGCTGATTGACGTCTGACTTCCACCTTTAAATTCATTACAGATAGGCATAATCTGACCACTATGAACGTGTTTCTGCTGGAGAAGAAACCGCTAATAAACGCTAAGTTTGCCCAGTAGAAACAGGCAGAACAGGTAATCGGTATTTTGGTAATTCCAAAAACCTTCACAAACCAGGTATGGAACCGGCAATAATCTGCTATAATCGGCAATAAACCCAATAGAAACATCCTTGGTGTAAGACATCACGAAACTAATCTAGCACCAAATCCTCTATTGAGGGATTTAAGGATTATACAGCTTTAATCCGTAGGTCTGGACACTAGTCTAACTTATAAATACATGAAATATCTTACACCAAGCATACACCCAGAAAGGCGATTCTTAGCGGTTTGCGCCGTGAACCGTGTCACGCTTGGTTATACACATTATAAGCAACCTTTTTCAGGTGCGGTTGCATTGTTTGGTATTACAAAAGGTCAAATGTCGTGGCCCATCGACTAGGATCGATAAACTTAGCGGTAACTTTTCGCGAGTAGAAACAGGGGGGATTAAAAACTGACCGATTGAAACTTAGCGTTTATTAGCGTTTAATTTTTGCAGTGCCCCAGCAGAAACACGCTCTATGAAAAAGAAATTGAATTCAAACAAAAACTGTGTATTTGTTGAAGTCACACCAATTATATTACAGCAGCAGGATCTTCTGAAAGACCCTCGTTTGCACAATTTTATGGTATTTTCATGGCAATGTATTGTCAATGGGAACGCAGTACACTGGTGACAGACTCAAAACTATGTACGTTATTGCCTGCCAGAGTTGGTTATGTTTTGTCTCAAACCAACAGAGGGCGTTCCAAATGTCAACATATAGGATATCATCTACACTATGGCAAATGTTTGGCACTACGTATTCTGGGGAAAAGCCCTTTAGGTACTGGATGCAACAATCTTTGAACCATACAAGAAAATTGTTGGGTGTTTGTCACATTCCTCAGCTCAAAAAATGTTTCTTAATGGAACAATATTGCTCTCAACGATAGACGTTAATATGTCACTCAATTTGATTTTCTCGCCTTTTTTTTGCACTGCCAATACTTTAAACAAGGTTGAGAGTAACAATTTGTAATAATACTGGCTATCCATTAGAAAGGACGTCACTTTTAATTATGGGTTGGTACTCAAAATCTTTTGGTCCTATCAAAACCAGGGATGTTTTCCTCCGCTATTTACAATTTTACACTTTCATAACAATTGAGCAAGTTACGATTATTTGTTTGTATCACGTAAAGCACGTTTTGCTCGTCTCCAAACCCGAACCGTAAGTATTACCTTACTGATCTACACAACAAATCCACTATGACGTTTTTGCCAATAATTCTCTTTATGATTTCCTCAAACGGTAAATATGCAATATTTCTCAGTCACGTCATGCGCGAAATTAAAGTAAACTAATTATAGTAAAACGATCTTTACAAGGCCTTAAGTTATATCCCAAGCCAAATTATCATTATATATTGTACAAATTTACTTTACTCTAGCTAATGCCAAAACCTGGTAATATTGCGTGGGTTTGTAATTCTATTAGAAATGAAAGATTACGTTTGTAGATCATCAGTATAAAAAGTCAAATGCCAGTGGTTGTATCTATCATAAGTTACTTGAACATCGTTCCGGTGCTCCCATCTTGAGACGAATCGTCTCAGATCCTATCCTCACACAGGTTCGAATTCTTGTCACAATGTCACACTGGGATATCATCTGCTTCTTCACCCTCTGTCTCATAGGTCGTTTAACCGCCACACCTTTTGAATCGTTTCCATCTAAATCGATTTACATTTCATTTCCTCCACCGCCAAAATTTGAACATATCGGATCTTCTGTGAATGACCATCAAGACCAAGGTGTATTTGAACCGTCTAGTGACTCTACGTTGAACGAGTATGATAACGACAATGACAATCAGAGGCGAGAAGAACTAAATCCTGTCGAGTCTGTGGCGGATGAGTACACGCACGATAATGTGCCCGTTGAAGTTCCCTCGATGCCAATCGTTCCATCAGGGATGAATGCACAAACTTATGCTATTCGCCCTGCTGCGATTATCCCAAATATACAACCGGATTTTTCTGTTGTTGCCTTGGTTCTTCTCCACCGCCGGCCATCTAATCCAGAGTCATCACTTGAAACGGTAGCGACTCCAGTACCAACACAGGTTCCTGATACGCAGCCACAGACATTACCTTACCTTGCTGGAGCTTCTGTTCCCATTTTCAGATCAACTTCAGAAATGCTTCGTCGAGCAATGTTATCAAATCAACGATATCCATCGAGAGATGATAAATTCGAATCAGATCCATTACTTTCAAATTCTGTGATGTCAGGTGAATACTCCGACACTGATTATAAAAACAATAAAACTATGCACCATACGAATCAGATCAGTTCTTACTGGATCCCTACCAGTAATGAGCCAATCTCAGACTTCCCTATCATCCCTGTATTTCCTACTATACCAGTATGGGAGAAGATGCTTCCTCCATATGGTCCTCCACCTCCAGTACTTCCATCGGCAACCAACTGGCTCAGGAGCTTAAGGAGCAGATCATCGCCAATGAAGAAGCGTCTACGGGATGGGCAGAACGGAAGGTTAAAAACACTTTTGCAAGTACTTCGGCGTCATTTAAGGACTGGCAGAGCCAATTATTAACATGGTGAGTGAAAATAGTAATAGTGTTAATATAATAGAATAAATAGAATACATAGAATAAATAGAATAAATAGAATAAATAGAATAAATAGAATAAATAAAATAAAAAGAATACATAGAATAAATAGAATAAATAAAATAAAAAGAATACATAGAATAAATAGAATAAATAGAATAAATAGAATACATAGAATAAATTGAATGAATAGAATGAATAGAAAAAATAGAATAAAGAGAAAAAAGAGAATTAAATAGAATAAATAGAATAAATAGAATAAATAGAATAAATAGAATAGAATAGTAAAGAATAGTAAAGAATAGAATAGAATAGAATAGAATAGAATAGAATAGAATAGAATAGAATAGAATAGAATAGAATAGAATAGAATAGAATAGAATAGAATAGAATAGAATAGAATAGAATAGAATGAAGAATAGAATAGAATAGAATAGAATAGAATATAACAGAACAGAATAGAATAGAATAGAATAGAATAGAATAGAATAGAATAGAATAGAATAGAATAGAATAGAATAGAATAGTTAAAAGCTATCAACCTATAAAGCCAGTTATGGCTAGTCGCTCGACTAGCTTTTGCTTAGTTGGTCAAGCCAGCTCGACTAGTTTATACTAGTCGCTCGACTAAGTGTATGACTGGGTAAAAGCTAGTCCAGAGCTTTTGCCGAGTCGGTCATGCTCGACTAGTTTGCTCGACTAGCATAAGCTAGTCCATTCTGCTCGATTTCAAAGATATCAAATTCAGACCTTTGAAGTACCATGCATTGAAATTTATCGTACTGCTGCTCTGAGTTAAGACCATTCGCTCCTATGGGCCCCTTTGTTCATCCATTTTGGAATTCTGCAAACTATGAGGGTCATTCAATAAGTGCTACCTTTTACCTCAAAATGTTATTATTATATTAGCCAATCTTATCAAATATCACATAATTGTAGTTTGGAACCTTAGCTACAAATTGATTGTAAATTGATCTGAATAAGTGGTGTACTTTTCTGGAGATGCAGTGAAAACCAAACTTCGATTAAGTGTGATTGAAAAGGATGAAATACAGCAAAATATCGCCAAAGTGCTATTAATTTGGACTATTATAAAAGACACAACATACCTATTGGTCATTTATAACCGTTCTAAATGACAGATATTACTTAACCATACTATAAACAATAAACGTGACTAATTTCTTTGGACAAAATATGCCCTCTTATTAACCATAACCAGATCAGAACAACAATTAAGTTTACCCCTCCACTAACAATTCCAGCAAAAGTCATATTTAACTTTCATTAGAACTATATGTGCTTCAATATACTGGACTAAATAGAGGGATTATAAGTCTCTCAAAGCGATAATTTTTTTATCATTGACTACCTGATTGATCATTCTAAAGGTTGCAATAATGAAAACTCGTAAAGTGACTATTATGTTAAAGATTTTTAAATCTTTAACATAATAGTCACTCAGCCACAGTGATGCCTCATATGTTAAAACAAGCGTGTGCAACCTGCGGCCCGCGAAGCAATCCTAAAATTCCAAATGATGTGGCCCGTTTTAAACGGAACTCCCTAGTTTTACACAAATGGCGGATTGATTTGGTGGTGTGCTCCCTTATATTAGTAGGGTGACGCTCTGCATTAAGTAAATATAACCCAAGGTGTGATTGCGTGATAAAATTCTTGGTTAAAATGGCGCTTGCAGCAGCTAAAGCGAGTAAACAGAGGAAATTACACGAAGAGAAGCGGGTATTCACTTCCCCTCTCCCTATTACTCCTCCTCCGGACGTGTTTTGGAATGTTTGACAATCGCTGCGGCCCGTGAATAGATCTCAAAATCGCAATGCGGCCCGTGTGGTAGAAAAGGTTGCACATGCTTGTGTTAAAACATACGAAGCATCACTGTGGCTGAGTTGTAACAACGAAATGTTGACTGATTAGAAGTATTAACTGTATGCCAAAGGCATAAGTAATACATTTGAGTTGATGTTACACTATTTGCAGGCCTACAAGAGTTAATATTACTTACAATCTTATTGATACATGATAATACTGTAATATATTCAAACATCATTCATTGATTTCCATTTTCAATATTTAAATCATGCTCTTTTATCTAACCATACAATACGGAAAAAAACGTTAAATCATGTATATATTTTTAAGGTCAATTTCCGGTTCCGTGTCCGTTGTCAAAAATCTCTCTCTGGTTTTGATCACATCATAACAAAAGTGAAACAGATATCAACATTTACTACACATGTGTAGCTATGAATCAGAGCTATAATCATGACAAATGTCATGAGGCTGACATTTATACACTTTAAAACATTTGGACGCCTGGTGTTAAAAAGGAACACTTTTGAACACTTTGGGAACACGTTCTACTATTTAATACTGGATGTTCAAACCAAGAACACCATCTTGAACACTGCTTGTTTATATTAATGCTCCATCACAATATCATTATATTATATGCGCATGTGCGGGGACCAACACCACACGGTTTGTGTTGTCCAACCTGCAAAAATTACAGATACAAACTCCGGAACAAGGCCTAGGCTCACATTGAAGATAATTTGGAAGCCTGCCTTTCAAATGCTGATTGCCTATAATACTGCCCTGCTTAAATTAATGTTAGTAAGCTCAAGTTGTATCGATCTAGACCATCGTAGACGCTACGCTATGAATCACAGTATAAAAAAAACACATCGATAACATGAAGGTAGCTTCATAAAAACACTTAGTTATAGAGTTGATAGTTCATACTGTCTGACTTTAACATTGAATGAATAAAATAACCAAAATTATAGCGGAACGTCTCCGTCAAAAATCCAGCCGGGAACTAACACCTGGGAACGGAAGGAATTATAGGTATATCTAAACATAATATTTAGAGTAGGATAGGCTTATGCAGGCCTATCTTACACCAAGCAAGACTTCGCACGTCAACGTAAAGGTTTCGGCCTGCGGCGATAGCAGTCTTTTTAACCCCGTTCTAACTGTTTAAAATGTTTAAATTTGCTTGGTGTTCAAGTAAACTTATTGGTGTTCTAAAACTTGACACCACGTGTTCAATTAATACCAAAGTCACGCGTCAGGCGTTCCAAAATGTTACAGTGCATTAGCGATGTTATGAGGGAGGAGATAGATTTTATTGAATGACCCTCGCACTTAGTGGTTTTGACACTGTACTGGGTGAAGCTTTTTTTAAAGTCATAGTCGGCATACTCGCCTGTGTAGTATAGTTACGCACAGGTGCCGAATTTTGCACATACTCAACCATGTCAACCACGCGGTTTTTTTCGTTCGTTTTTCTCTGGATTCTTATGAATTCTTGGTGGCCAAGATTTCATTGTTTAGGCCCTTGGAGTTTTGTGTTGCACATTTCTCCTTTTCCATGATATTTTGGAAATTTGTGTCACGTATCCGCTTAAAAGTAAAATGTCTTCAGCGCTAAGCACTGTAGCTGTTCACTAGATGGCGCAAGCTGTCGATATGATCAGTGCATGTGCGCATGCTTGATTTGTTTTCAAGGGTGGTGCAAAAACTAGTCCACGCTTGACTAGAATAAACTAGTCAAGCATGTTGGACTAGCCAGACAAGCTAGTGAAGCATGTGCCTAACTATTTTTTGTTAACAGTGTATAGATAAAATATTATAGTATAATATAGTATAGTAAAATATTGAATAGTAAAGAATAGTATAGTATAGTATAGTATAGTATAGTATAGTATAGTATAGTATAGTATAGTATAGTATAGTATAGTATAGTATAGTATAGTATAGTATAGTGTAATATAGTGTAATATAGTATAGTATACGCTAAAATGGCGAGTGCGTGCAAATATAGTATAGTATAGTATAGTGTAGTATAGTATAGTATAATAAAGTACAGTGTAGTGTAGTGTAGTGTAGTGTAGTGTAGTGTAGTGTAGTGTAGTGTAGTGTAGTATTGTATAGTATAGTGTAGTATAGTATAGTATAGTATAGTATAGTATAGTATAGTATAGTATAGTATAGTATACAGTCATCAAAAAAAGTAACTATACAGGTAATAAATGTACTTTTAACTCTAAAAATATATATCCTACCTAGAAATATTAAATCATAAAGTTGTTGAGAAATTTATCTTCTTTAATATGAGATATTGCACGCTAGGATCGGTTGAATATTGAAGAAGTGACAATCCAAAATGTAAGGTAAAGTCACAATTTCAAATTCACATTTTACATTTCAACATGGGGGAGAGAATGACAGGTAGCGTATGTGTGGAGTATTGATCCATCGGAACAATGCGGCCGACTGTCCAACAAGCGCATGCATCCCTGTTGCACTACCGGTAATCGATAAGGTACCCGTAGATTGGTCCGCGTGTAGAAAATAAAAATGTGAAAATGAAAATCGGACTTTTCCTTACATTTTTGAGTGTCACTTCATCAATAATCACCCGATCCTAGCGTGCAATATCTCATAATTAAGAAGACAAATTTCTCAACAACTTTATTATTTAATATTTTTAGGTAGGATATATATTTTAAGAGATAGAAGCCCATTTATTACCTGTATAGTTACTTTTTTTGATGACTGTAATATAATATAATATAATATAATATAATATAATATAATATAATATAATATAATATAATATAATATAATATAATTTAATATAATATAATATAATATAGTATAGTATAGTATAGTATAGTATAGTATAGTATAGTATAGTATAGTATAGTATAGTATCGAACTATAATAGAATAGAATAGAATAGAATAGAATTGAATAGAATAAATTAGAATAGAATAGAATAGAATAGAATAGAATAGAATAGAATAGAATAGAATAGAATAGAATAGAATAGAATAGAAACGTGAAATTAGGGTTCAGTTGAAATTACATTGTAGTTGCAGGTTTAAATCATGGGCGGGTCTGCAATTAGCAGCTTCGAATCGGTTAACGTGGTTGTCGACCAATCTCTCTTTTCTAATCTGTAATTCTATAATCGGTTTACCAATCATTCATTTCTGAAATAAACTGTGGGAGATTACAAGAGCGCTGTCAAAATAAGTTGCAGGTTTATCGAACACGCTGCATTAGATCATTTTGCTTGCAACAAATCACATAGTTCATACTTCCTAACACGGTTGTTTGATTTATAACCGCAGTCTATACTGCGCGTGCCCGAAGTGTGGTCGTTGCTATACTTATGCGGTGAAGCTTGCCACATTTGCGATCAAATCATCAGGGGCGCTGACGTACCTCACCTCTAACATTGTCTACTCTTAAATTGACAAACTGTGTTGTTTTTCGATTAGGCCTACTAATAATGAAATGACATTAGAGTGTTGCTCTGGTTATCAGAGATCTCTATACTAATACTCAAGGTAATGTGTTTTCCACTTAGCTCTGGATTAATCATAGGTTGTTGCGTTTATTCTTGCCCCAGAATCCTTGCCCGACAATCTAACTAGTGCTTGTGTCACAAACCTAGCCGATGAATTTTATTTCACCAACTAAGAATGTTAAAAGGTAAAACTGAAGGACCAGAGTAAACTAAACGTCAAAAACAAAACTCAAAGATGTAACCCTTTTTTTAGGCTACAACAATATTTAATATCAACAAAAGCTTGCACTAGATAAATTATTTGAATTAAAGTCAATATCAACAATTAAAGGTATGAAATATTAAACTTGAATCAATGAACAATGAAATATTTATCAATGAATGATAGAAACTGAAATGTTCCTAATTAAAATGTGAAACTAGAAAAGAACCTGAAGTCGTCAATTACAAATAAACAATCGGTGGTCGAAACAGGAATAATTTGGTTGAATCGTAAGCACTCAAGTTAAATGCTTACTTTAAAAATAAATGGATTCAACCAAAGTACACACCACTTCGAAAACCGAATGAGAATTATAACAAATCAATTGAATACCAATCAATCAACCAAGCAAGAAAAATAAAGCTTGTAATAAAATATTGATTGAAAATATGAATTGAGTAACAGACGCAGAACTGAACACTATTGATCCAAGATAAGAAGAGCTAATAAAACACAATGGTTATATTTTTACTGAGATACCGAGGGTGAATAACAATAAAGACGGGACCAGAGGGAATAACTAAATGTTAATATGAAAATGTGAAATCAAGATGGCGACCAAAATATAACTCTGAACTTGACCCTGAGGTCAAAGGTGAAATTTATGGCGGGGAAAAATTGGATGTGATAATTTGAAATGATGTAAGATGAAAAAAAAAAAAACATTTATTATTCACAATCCCCGAGGATTGACAGCAGTCCAGATCCAACACGTCTGCAAGTTCCAGACACTGATCGGGGTATAACACGGAACGAATAAAGAAGGAACTCATCTAAAAGCGTGAGAGACAACGATATATCGCAATGCACTCGCTATGGGGGAAGTCCTTCGTTACACGCTCGGTCAAGGAGTATATATAATAGGAGGGGACACTTAGCTCATTTGCATATTTGTCATTAATATGATTAACCCTGCTTTGACCCTATGCCCTGCTGTGAGAGGTCACAGATACCGCCCTCTAACCTGAGAGGGGACTTTTCTATTGTTCTCATGCACAGCGTTGGCGATGAGCGACCGAGAAGTATAACAAAAGCGTACATAAAACAGATCGATTCGAAGCAGTTATTTGAATACATGAATTATGCAACACGTCACACAACGTCCAGTCTAACAATGATTGTGGACCGTATAAATGATGCAATTTTTTGTGTTCGAAAATGTCATCATTTTTTACCGTTCTTTCAAAAAATAAGGAGTATAATCACATTATAAACACATTTTGTGCGAGAGTAACATACAAATATGGTATAAAATGGCACAAATGGCACGATAAAAATCCGTTCGTTATAAATAAATGGATAAATGGGTAATAATTAAACTATCACCATTTACACTCGTTGATCTCTGTGGCGTGCATCGTAGGCCATGTTGTTTGCAAACGACAACACGGGTTCGATTCCCGGTGTATCCGTGAATGCCATGCTTTTTTATATATATTTTTTTAACTTGACGGTGGATTAATGTAGCATCATTTTTATGTCAATTTTTCTAAATTATAAAGGCCCATGCGTTTATAGTTGTTGTTTTTTCTATCATTTATCTCTTTGATTTATTTAACTTTTAAACAATTGTATGCGTAAACTATACATGTATATTAGCGCGATAAATAAGTGATTTAATTTGATTTAATTTGAGTTAATAATGATAGCAAAACTTGTTGTAAAACCATTTTACCAGTCAGCGCAAGTTTGTGTACATCACGTTTAGTTTGATATAGCTAGGCTAATATACTATTTGTAGCTATATTTGTATACAAGAAGCAAACACATTTCCAAAACAGAGAAACATGAGAAACGGGACCGTTACTAACGTTAAATTTAATACCATTGCCATGATTACCAATTTTTAAGGCTATTTTGGAAATCTGTACAACCGATGAATTTCTAGAAAATCGTTGATACAACTTCACTCAGGAAAGTCAGATCTTGTAGCAAAACAATAAGCCAGCTTTTTAATAAACGAATTGGGAGACGCAATGATGTCGAAATCTATGTGGAAAAGGGAATCAGATAACTATTGATAGACTCGATCAAGTCTTGTACCACTGAAGGGTGATTAGAGGTAATACACGTTTCGGCGATGGGGAGCTAAAGTTTGTTTCAGAATATAAAAAGAGCAACACCACCAGAATATATCTTACTCTGTACAACACACATGTTGATGGATACTTGTTTGAAAATAACCCGCCAGTGTATAGATCATTCTTTTAACGCTTGTATTCAAAGGGTTGCTTGAAGGTCGTGCATTGACTTGATCTGAACAACGAATAATATGGGAGCTAAAACCTTTTGTTATGGGCACGCATGAGTAAAGTGGATTCTGTATAATAAAACAAGATTTCTTATTTAAGATCTGGAATAAAGGTTACCAGGGGACATTTGCTTCAACGATGCTCCTATGCGTACGTCAACTGAAAGCCTGGTCCGATGGTATCAGAGGCGCCATAGCCAGCACTCGGAACACCATCAGAAACAATTGATTTTGTTCTTTCTTTTGAAGATGTGCACATTGTCTCATTCAGTAGATAGCGCATTTATCACATGTGGCACTACTTCACTAGATAAGCGCATGTATAACCGTGGTGGCAGTGCTAATAGCGCATAGTTACGTGTGCCATTACTATGTGTGCTATTATACGCATGTCACACTATATTCACACTAGCATTACTATGTGTGCTAAGTTAGCACATGTGTATGCGGTGGCCGCGCTATCGTCAGTAGATAGCGCATATAGTCACATGTGGCATTACTATGTGCTATTTTAGTAGGGCAGCGCATGCGTCACATGTGGCATTACTAGTATTATATGTGCAAGAATCTTTAATTCAATGTATGCTACATGTATCCTTCAGTTAGATAGCGCATGTATCACGTGTAAATGTGTGCTATTCAGTAGAATACTAACGTTAGAGACGGTTATAGCATATAATAATAATAATAAATTTTAATAATAATAACACACAGCGCATAAAGCAACGGCACCAATGCGCTTTACAAACAAATGATCAATATCTTAAAAAACTACACATACATTAAAACACATGATAAAAAGATTATAAATATATTCAATGCAAAGAACACCTCAAAAAATACAAACAAATTTGTTAAAACAGCCATAGGAGAAAAATACAGTCAGCTGCTATTGATAACAACATTGCGATTTAAAAGTCAATAAAACATCAATTATGACAAGTTATATGCAGTTTAAAAAAATATATAGGTCTCACAGGGCCGGGCCGGCCAGAGAAGTGCTCCCGCGCGGTCACAATCAGGTGAGGTGTTTCATAAAGCGGTATTATTGTGTGTGTTTTTTATTATCATCCAGTCCGGGAACATTAAAATCAAATCACATCAAACTTTTTTGGATAATGTGTATCGTCAATATCAATATTATCTGCTTGATTTTACCATGGGATACCAAAGAATGACTCCGCGGCCGGCTAGAACATCGGGAACTTTTCCTAAGGCTTTTATGGAGCCCGGGGGACAGATATACTGTTGACTAGCGCATCACAAGAAGTTCTGTCACTTGCATTGCAGTACATACTCAATAGGAACTTGTCAACGATTTTGGTGGACAAACCAAAGAAATCGCACGCATGCGTAGACAAAAAATGAATTCCCCTTCTAGGTTAGAGGGCAGTAGAGAGCCTTTTCGATTTTCAGACGATGCCGGACGTACGAATATTTGATAGGTTACATTCGGTGGGGGGACGTTAGGATCCGTCCGCCACTGAATACCGTACGGTTTCGTCAATGTTTATGCGAACACATTTCACTCCCAGTTTAAAATGTTGAAAAACATCATGTCAGGTATAACAGCGATTATTTTATACTCTTGAATCTTGTGCGTACAATGATTCTATACATGTGACACCGGTCAGAAGAGATTCATCATTGACTTGTTGAGCACTATAACTACACGGTAAATGCAAGAGCGCGTCACTATTTGTATCAAGATTTTTCAACTTTTCCGTGCCGATAATACTAATTAGTCAACATTTTGGCTTCATGTTTAATCCACGGTTCAAATAACCGATGCCTATAATGGTTATAGCTTAACTGCTATTTTAATTTCCAATAAAAAACTATTTAGTCTTTGGATCGCCGCAAATGAGCTGTCCAAAGCGGGGGGGGGGGGGGTGGTCTACGAAAATCATACGTAGCCTATGCCTCCTACGTTTGATTTTGGTAGAAGAAACATACGTGCATGTGCCTCCCAGACTTTCTACACCTGCATCATATGCAAAATTAACACCCGATCGGTATACCAAAGTGAAACGTCTACCGATCAGTATAGGCCTACCCTTAGTGTATATACCCTTGTATATACAAACAATAAACAGAAGGTAAGTAGAAAATTGGGTTCTCAAAAGTGTAATAATAATTGGGTTCTAAGTGTATTTTAATCAATAAAGTACGGGCCATTCTATACCATCAAAGAGGGAGCATAATGAAAACCTTTTTGATTGCCACCCATCGATACCAAATTTCGCGAAAAGGCACTCCAAAAGGTAGGCACGTTAATACGTAGTACTACTACATAGTGAGAACCCCGGGTCCAAAAGCTATTGGTCGAGGTCTTTAAAAATAGATTGTAACAACATGCAACAAAACATAAAAAACTGGTATTGTCCATCTTTTAGTTACCAGTAAGTCAAAGATTATATTAGCGCAAAGTGACCAGGCTCCTTTTATTTTGCAAGTTTCAATGTCATAATAACTTCAAAATTATTGACGATACTGACACTTGAATTTGTTATCCAGCTCCAGCGGTTTTAGGATGATAATAATTTAGTAGCAACATGGGCAAGGCTCAAGATAACCATTTTTTTAACCGGGAGCTACTTTTTTCAAAAGTAGCGCCCGGATCATGGGATTTATTGAGAACCGGGAGCTACTTTCAGTCTACCGGGAGCTAACTTTTTATACAATCCAGCGTGGCAGCTTTGTCAACTCGAAATTCGATGTCTTGGGCAAGCTTCCCGATCGTCAACGGGCGCTGGTGTGATCAAAATATCAGCGCTCGGTTGTTTATTTTTCAGCAATACCGGGCGCTATGGCAGAATGACCGAGGGGTAAAAATCGCCCAGCGCCCGCTTATCTTGAGCCTTGAACATGGGATGAATTTTCTGTGGTCATAATCAAAATCCATCCATTATAACATTGAAACCAACGGAGATTTAAAAATTACGGCCGTTCGTGTCCACCATCGTCTGGTATTTTCAATTTTCGACTCTACAAATGACGTGTATTTTTTAATATTCATTGATATGATTATTCATTGTATATTCATGACTGTCACTGCCTTCTATTGTTATAGACAATGAGTGTCCAGGGGTTGGCTCGGTTTGACACGCTCGGGACGTAAACACAACGCAAGCACAATGCTTCGCCCTTTAGGGTCTTATATAACACAAATTACAAATACAAGTTATAGTCCGGGGACTCGGAGTAAAGTTCAAAAAGTATGGAGTGAAATAATGAATGTATTGGACAATAAAAATTAGGATGCCAATTTGTAGGCATAATTCCAAAAGTACCAAATCTACGGCGTGACACTTGTATGTGGATGAAGCTCATAGGCTAGGGTTAGTCAAACAGACTGCAATAGTGAAAATAAGTAATCTTGTTTTCAAAACCATGTTGAAGTTTGAACAATTATAATCGTTATAAGAACTTTATTTGTTACTATCTTTGAGCAAAAAACGAATGAAGTCAATATAACTTTCCTTTGGTGAACCTAATTACCCGTGCACCCGTTTTACATATTTGTCCATGAAATACCTAAAACATGCATAAGATCGCAAAATGCGTCTCTTATTCAAATTTGAAACTTGAGTAAATGTGTGATGTAATTTAATTCATCCTTTTTTGTTTACATGGGAGTTAACATAAATAATTTACCTCACCCCATGCTGTGAATTGCTTATAATGTTCGATATTTGAAATTTAAAAAAAGAAATTTTCTATTTTGTATTGGCGGGTTATTCAAATATGAAAATGCAATGAAAGCAATTTCAATTGAGTGGGTTGTGCAGCAAAAATGGTCACCAAAGACAAAGGACAAATAAACTCGACTTTTAGAAACGTTTAAAAAAGTTCCAAACTTCAACTTGGTTTTGACAACAAAATGGTTTGTTTCGACTATAGCATTATTTTACTCACCTTGTATGCCATCTAACTGAGGTGACTCAGTGCTAAATCTGACTACTCAGTCAGCTGATATGCAGAGATATAGGCCTACTAATTAACCTACCCTGTGCGGAATCAACGACGCGTTTTCAGACCTAAAACAACGGATGGGGATTTATTTTATTATTGATTAATTGTTGATAAATGAAAAAGAAGTCTTTATTACTTTGTGATGTGATTATTGTGTTGTAGTTGTAATGAAATTACAATGACATTCGAATTAGTTTTACTGGCCCGTGTATTGGAATAGCCGTCAACACAAAGGTGTTTGCAACACGTTTCAGACACGCAACATTCCTCATTCATTACAACCGGGTAAATGACCTCAGAATTAGTATAACCTTTGCCTGAAATGTAAAGATTACTTAAAAAGATAAGGTGCCCTTTTAGAGTTATAAGGGGCATTCAATAAAAACCTGCAACCATTGAAAACCTCTGAACAGTGACACGTGTCAGTAAAATAAATTTATGATACTTAAACTATAAGTCTTACTCCTTTCTCACAGAAAATTTCGAACACGTAGGTCATTTTTATCATTACATTTCAGCGCTGTGAATACCGTGATCTCAGGGCACTGGTTAAGGAATTAAATGTTACAATGGCGGGGAATTTGAAAGACAAGTTTATGGCATGCATTAAGATACGTGCGTTAACAGTGTTAATATTGGCGCTTGATTTATAATTGCTGATTCTTGACATGGTTCAGTACCCAGAGACCATGATGTATATAGTAATGAAATTACATGATAAAAATGACCCACCTGTTTGAAATTTTTCGTGAGAAAGGGGTAAGACTTACAGTTTAAGAATCATAAGTTTCTTTCATTGACACATGTCACGGTTCAGAGATTTCCAATGGTTGCAGTTATTTATTGAATACACCTCGTACTTGAATAGAGTTTCGTATTACATCCAAGATGGCCGCCAATCCCCAAAACACGTCTCTATTAGAGTGCTGCAAATTCTGCGTTGGTGTGAAAGTAGCTGTACGTGAGATTACTGTACATACATTATAATGGTCCATGACATTTATCTTACAGACAAATGTGCTTCTTTTCGTCACGTTATAGCAATGCAGGGCTACGAAATCTGCGTGAACGGCGTTCCGGGCGGCGTTCCCAGAAAGACACCATTGATCGCAGAAGAAGAAAAAAACATGACGGAATGTTGTTCATGAAATAATTGAATGAAAAATCAAATCAAATAAAACGATAAAACTAGATAAACTGCACCTGTGAGGGACGTTCATGAATTTATTTATTTGTTACCGCACTTTACTTAGATCCACCTACCAAAGGAGGTGACAGTGTTTTATAGAGTCGTTTTCCATTAGTGATCACGAAATGACATCAGAGTGCTGCATATTCGGCGTTGATGTGAACCTTCCCATTTACACGGTCTAGATTTCAGATCTTTTATCATACAGTCCAGAATAGTTCTACGTTTATTGTACGTCTCATAGTCCATGAAATGTCCATGCAATGTATCTTACAGACAAAATTGCTTCTTTGTTCACCCCCAAAAGTTCCTATCTAGGTCGGAAATTCTACAATCAAATCTTAATTCAGTGAATCTTAATTCAGTGAGGGTTAGTTATCGGAGTCTCTTTTCGTGGTTTAAGCTGATAATCAGATTTAATTGTAGAATTTCTCCTCTACCCCATTCACTGTGTACAACGTGCAGGTCTATGCAGTGAGTGTCAGTTCGCCGTGATTCGGAGATTCACGTTAAGCCGTTGGTCCCGTGTATTCAGACGCTTCACCCTGAACACGTTAAATGTTACAGACCTTATCGTTAAGAGTAGGGGATCATCCCGGGTCTGTTACCTGTACAAAAATCACAACCTCTAGGTTTCAGAGGGCTTCCAGTTTAGCCGGATAGGCTGCTATAGGGAGTTAACAAGCACTAAGCACTAAGCTTCTTGTCTTCGAATTTCATCAAGAGCAATTGTACTGATTACAGGACTGATGCGGTTGTATGCCTGATGTCTCAAAGAACATGGCATGTCTTTGTGGACAGTCCGGAGTCCGGGCAACGTATAACTTGTAATAATACTGCTTCATAATAACCTTGTGTGGTACTTCGGAAACATCTCTGTTTCATATATAAGAGTTTAAAGAGAGCTCACAGTACGTTACATTTGTGCAAAACGCCGATTCATCTCGGTTCCCATAGATCAGCGGTTCTTAACCTTTTTGGCCCCATGACCCCATCAGACATGCTTGGTAGGTACCGTAACCCCCCTCCAAAATAAAGATGAAAAACAAAACGTGACATGTCTATGATAGTCCGACGGGTCTATAGTCCGACGGTTCTATAGTCCGACGGGTTCAATAATCCGAAAAAATTAAGGTTCTTTAGTTCGAAAATAATAAGAGGTTCCATAATCCGATTATTGAAAAAGGTTCTTTAATCCGAACATTGAAAAAGGTTCTCTAGTCCGAATATGAAATAAGGTTCTTTATTCCGAATCGTAAAAAGGGTTCTTAAGTCCGAATCCTAATACGGGTTCTATAGTCCGAATCATATATCCTATTTGGATTAAGAACAGTGACACCTTTTCGGACTAGAGAACCCTTTTTAAAATTCGAACTATAGAACCTTTTTTTTATTCGGACCAGAGAAAGTTTTTTTCATCGGATTAGAGAACCCTTTACCAGTTTTCGGACTATAGAACCCTTTGCGATATTCGGATTAAAGAACCTTTTTATTATTCGGACTAAAGAACCGTTTCTTTTTTCGGACTAGAGAAACTTTTTTAACACTTTTAAAAATTCGGATAATAGAACCGTCGGACTGTAGAACCTTTTTTATATTCGGACTAGAGAACCTTCGTAATAGAGAACCCCTTTTGTAGGACTAAAGAACCTTTTATCTTATTCGGACTAGCGAATGGTAAATTACCTCCAGACGCGAGAAATTAATACAAGAAAGTTGTTTTTGCGGATGTCTCGTGTCTATCGAGATATTATACATTTCATTTATTTCATTAAGGACTGCCAACCCATGCTCAATTCATACACCACATGTTTTCATAAAACACAGTAAATTGGAATGGCGGAAAGGCAATAGTCCTAGAGCAGGGCTCCTCCCTTTTTCCGCCTGTTCCTGGATTAGATAAACCCAAATTAGAACCCCTTGCAAACGCAAACACACTTAGAACAATACAATAATAATGTCGAACCCGACTGAAATTGAGACTTGAGGCTAGTCCTAAAAATTTCTTTTGTATAGCCGAAACCCGGCCTAACACATATTTGCGATCATTTTTGAACTACTATTTTATCCTCACTATTATTAGATTGGAATAGAATTTTGAATAAGGCCACCATCCTGATGATCATGGTGATTATGTACCTTTTTTCCCCCGCTCCTCAGATAGGCATCATCCGATAAATTAGAGCGCACCACACACCTGTAACAAATTTCAACCTTTTTTGAACGTGTCGTTCACACATTATTTTGATCTCAAATCATTTGACTTTGAAAACCAAAAACCACTGCCAACCTATTAATCATTCAACTTTGAATTTGTACATACATGTATATATGTTACTAACACGATCATACTACCTAGTACCAGGAATCAAGAAATAATTTAATAATTCCCAAAAACAACTCAATTCTGGTATGCACACCTTTTATTTCAAATCTAGCCATCTACAGAACAATGTAACACCTTCTATCCGTATTGATTTAGAAAATGAGTCATCCGGTCACATCAATTCCTATATTTCCACTGTATCATAATTGAATAATGTCATAATTTGTATTATAATTTGTACAATATTTAAACAACATTTGCTATGTGTATGCAACCACTAACTGAAGTCAGTGAAGCATATACCCTCAATAAAGAATAGCATAAATAAATAAATAACTCCCAGCGAATGGACGACCCTTGTTCAGGGTGGGTGGGTGGGAAATTTTTCTGTGACAAATATTAGTATAAACCTCTCGCCTTGAAGACAGGAAATATAATGAGTCTGGTTAAACCAGCAAGGCATCGCGAAAACATCAAAGGGGCGTGCCGTCAAACCAGATACCAATCGTGCGTGGGATTGGCTAACGGAACAGGACTAGACCATTTCTAGCGCGGGCGGTAAATTAGAAATTCTCTCAACGGGCTCAATAATTTCTGATTACGTGCGTCGGACTATAGAACCTTCGGATTATAGAACCGTCGGACTGTAGAACCTTTTTTATATTCGGACTGGAAAACCTTCGTAATAGAGAACCCTTTTGTCGGACTAAAGAACCTTTTATCTTATTCGGACTAGCGAATGGTAAATTACGTGCGTCGGACTATAGAATCTTCGGATGATAGAACCCTCGGATTATAGAACCTTCGGACTATAGAGACGTCCACAAAAAAAACCAGCCCGATTTATTAAAACTGAAACTGCTTCGTTATTATGATGCTAGCGTAGCGAGCAGGAAATTGTGCATATGTGAACGTTTCTTTTGAGACTTTCTAAGCCTCCAGGAAACACCGCTGCCATAGGCTATCATGCACAAAATCATGGCTTCATATTGCCATCATCGTTCGAAATCTTAGATTCTTGTTTATATCGATAAATAATTTAGTTTTAGTGTTCCATATTTTTATTTTTAAAACCTAAAAGCTCGACTACATGTGCAGTAATTGGAAAACCTAAAAGGCATGGGGAACCATCGATTTTCCGATACGTGTCATGCGTGACAGAAAAACACGATATCGATATCGGCCGTGATGGGTTTAAAGCGATTTATAAATGTGTGGATTTGTTGATACCATTCAGGGAGTCTATAATTATGGGAGAGGACACTCCTCCGACAAAATTTCGCCTACTAAAACCAAATTCACGGGTGAAGCTTTTGTAGGAGGCGCACTATCATTGTCGTAGCTAACCAGACGACCTAAGACGTGGTTGATTTTATCGGCTGAAAACATGATTTGTGGCACAATAATAGTACACCAATGGTAAAATAAAGCTGATTGTGATTTAGAGTAGAACTGATTTGCTTTAATGATGGCAGAATTTAGTTTTTATATGACACGGAACATTCAGAATTGGTTATTTGAAATTAATTTACGTAGAACAAAATACGAATTTTAAATTGTGGATGGCTTCGTCTGACAGTGACACAGTAGGGGCGTGGCGTCATTTGCATTTTATGAATATTGTAATCAGATCAGTTGGGAATGACGCCGGATCGCGACGATCACATCGTGTGAGATCATGAATAGTCATGACTGAATATTCATTCACAACGAATGATTGACAGTTTACGCTGTAACTTCCGGGTGAAGGTTTTATAGAGTGCGCTATACTGAACCAAATCTCAACAATGGACAGATATGAGTGACATAGGGCTGTACCATTGTAATCGTTCCAAGTGCCGCATCTCCCAGTAGATATCTTGACACTTAGTCGAACACATGCCAAATGTATTCGGTATGCATGCCAGGACCATAAAATATACACGTTATATTACGTGTGAGTTTCAAATACTATTTTAAGGCCATGTGTTTTGAACTCGCCAACCTTCCCGTTGCATGTCCCAATTTATTTATTTTTTACACCATCTGAGATTCGAATAAGCATATCGCAATAACTACTTGTTCTACCCCATAAAAAGTATATATTTTCTGAACGGTATTCTCACAAGGAATCTAAATATGCGATTGGAATTTGCATAAGACCTAATGGTAACATGTTGTGATTAAGAATGTTCAAAAAATATCGATTTTATTCATATTTTGATTAAAGCTCAATTTTTGTTCCCAATCATCATTTTACTGTGCATATTAGTTCCTCATGCAATTCACCCTTCCCGTTGCATGTCCCAATTTATTTATTTTTTACACCATCTGAGATTCGAATAAGCATATCGCAATAACTACTTGTTCTACCCCATAAAAAGTATATATTTTCTGAACGGTATTCTCACAAGGAATCTAAATATGCGATTGGAATTTGCATAAGACCTAATGGTAACATGTTGTGATGAAGAATGTTCAAAAAATATCGATTTTATTCATATTTTGATTAAAGCTAAATTTTTGTTCCCAATCATCATTTTACTGTGCATATTAGTTCCTCATGCAATTTACCCATCAAAACATAATGGTTGTCAAGGGTAACTTGTTGAAATATACTATATCGGGAAGTAAATGAGCACAAACGTTTACATTTCAAATTTATTAGAGTTTACACATATTTTTTTTGGATATTCACCCTATCATATTTTAAGCGAGATTTCTGAATTCCCCTATTCGAGAGCTTTCCAAAAATGTATAATTTTGCTATAATCGGTTAAATTATTTTGTTGTTATAGTCATGTATGTAAAACCGATGAATTAGGGCAAGTTCACTGTGTAGTGAATGGGGAAAAAGCCAAGGACAATGCAATCGATGCGTGATTACAACTGTTACGTATGAGTTGACACGTTTGTTGAAACAGAAACTTATAGAATATAGAATAAGCTATAAAATGAGAGCAAAATCATGTTTGTACCATACAGAAATGAGATGTTATTGTAATTTGAACGTAGAATTGGTAACATTTTCTATATTCCCCATAGAGATTGTACACGACGCCACCGCCACCGCCGCCACCCCTGACTTTCGAAATATAATCAATCATATCTCAGCTAAACAGTTATAGAAATACCTGATTTATTCACACAATGTAGCTAGATAAATAGGCTTTCAAATGACACCTAAACCATAGCTCTACCACATATAGTTGTTGAGTTAATAGAGAGAGATGGATGATTCGTCACCAAAAATGCAACGCCGCCACCCTTTTTGGGTGGTCAGTTCAAAACACATGGCCTTAAACATAAAGACCGGGCACAAAGAACAATGAGCTACTCCAAAAAAACTGCACAAATCCACTATAAAGGAATTCGGATTTCCAAACTTGTTTTTAATAGTAGACGCCTAGAATTCCAGATTGTTCCCCTTTCTTCAAAGAATCCTCTGAACTCGGAATTTCAGATTTTTATTAAAAGCAACTGGAATTCCAAGTTAGTTTTCCCGGAATTCTAAACAAATTGTTGCTATAACTATTCCTCTAAGCACTTGGATTTCCAGATGTATTTTGAAATAAAATGTGGTTCCTCTATGGAGGCGGGGCGGTTCATCTGATAGGCCTATAGCCCATTCTGTGATTATTTTTTGAATAATCTCTTTTTTTCTATAATTCTTTTTTCATGCAGGTACCATGTAAGACATCGGGGTTTATGACCAGGAGCCGTTGGATTCAATCAGGGTGACATCGGCGAATGAACTCTTTTTTGATCTAGTCGAAGAAAACTGAGCCTACATGTATTCAATTGAGCCTGCGGCGTGTATTGATACAGTAAACTGTACTGAATGAAGACTTTTTCATAATCATGTGTGAATAGCATCATTTCTAAGTACTAAATATTAAAAGACCATCTTCACGTTAAACTGTTCGGGCAAATTAAAAGATCTGGAAAAATACTAAATATGGACCTTATAGGTTAAGAGTTTAACGGGTTGGAACACGGTCAGACAAGTTTAAAACTTGCAAGCTTTTCGTCAGAAATATAATTAGAGAAGTAGCAATCAATATATTTTGCTTATGATAACTTTGTCCTAAAGAAGTCAGAACTAATCCTGACGAAATCTTAACAGTTTTAAAATTGTCCAACGGCAAACCAGTTAAACTCTTAACCTACCGAATACTCGTCGTAACGATGTGGACGTTATCTTATCTGATTTGAAAATATATAATCCCACAATGCATTGTTCATTGTTGCCGGATATGACGTATGTGCTCACTTTAATCTTTCTATAGACGAAGAATCCGTTCCAAATCTGGAAATGTGCTCAACTGCTGAAGGCTAGAAATTCGAAAAAACAAAAATATTAAAAATAAATGTTTGAAATTTCTTCGGATTTCAAATTATAGAATAGAAATACTAGGCCTATATCTTGTAATAGTACTAAACATTGGAAAAAGGATAGATTGCAGTAATTTATGTAAAAGATGTACTTTTTGCAGTATTAATTTATGCTTTTTACAACCAACCTTTATCTACCTTGGTACCAAGCACATAAACAGCGTCACCATGTTATTCAACAATGCACGGGGCTCCTAATACCACTGTCTGACCGTTTTCATTTGTTGTTCGTTCGATTTAGACTTCTGAGAACGTTTGAAATGATCAGGTACTATAGTTCAATCAGTTCCAAAATGGCGAGAATATTCCGTTTTTTTATCTATCCGCGCGAAAAAGTAATCTAAGCGTACGCCCGCGATTATGATCACACGCACGCGTCACGATATGATGCACAGTGGTGCGTATGTTGTCTTCATGCGTACCCGCGTCATTCTGTGTTCATCCGCTGCTGTAAGGCGGTTTCGGCAATTTCGAACTGATCAAACTATAAAGTCCACAATATTAATTCGCACACTATAATTTCATTCTTTCGGAAACAATACACTCTAAACGAAACGGACCCCAGATGTATAAACATGAACACTCTTTGCTAACCTTAGTAACACCTTTTTACTACTTAACACACGCGTTCAAACGTTGTATACTACTTGCCATGGTTACCTAAATAGTAATGAAAAGAGCATCTATTCATCATTTTCAGAAAAAGTTAAGACTTATAAGTTAAGATCATGAAGGAAAAGGTACTTTGAATTGTTTGATATTGATAAACTTGATTTTAAAACTGTACATGATATTTTTAAATGCTATTAATTTATTTGATGGTTGCCATGAAACCGCCCAAAAAACTCATAGATGCACCCCCTATATCAAAAATTGCATCCCATAGTGAGATGCCTGAGGGTTGTAGCTTTAATTTGATATATAATTCATGCTGTTTATTTTTATGGTCAGGTTGATTTTTCCTCTACTATATTAGGTGTATATGTATAGAACACCATGTTGAATGTTTATGTTCATGTTTAGAACACTTGCAATACTCATGTGATCTCAACTTGCACACCAGAACGCGTTGATTCATTAATTAAATATATGTGACAGTATCGGTCGATACTGGAACAATGAATTTGTACAGTATCGAATGGTACTGGGTGTTCCAGTATCGGACGGTACTATAATTTGATCAGTTACAAATTGGCGAAGCCTCCTTACCATCGAATGATTATAGAAGGACGCGAGCTTAATCGCACCGTGCATCATATGCGGGACGCGTGCGTGCGACCAAAACTGCGTGCTTGTCCCTAAATTCACGCGCGTGTGGCCTTGATAATCTCGCGATTACGCTTGGATTACTTGCGCGCGGAATATAAAATCCGAACATTTCTCGTCAATTTGGATCTGATTAAACTTTAGTAGAGCCCAGAATCTGGGACCTGAAGTACACTTCTTGCCATCGTTCTCTAGTTTATGGTGGTATGGGGGAGCGTGTTGGCGCAGCAGTTGTTCCCTCGCTTGCACCAATGAAATCCGGGTTCAATTCTGTACACGACCAGGCTTTATGTGCATTTGGTTTATCACGATCCATGCACGCTCTCGCAGGTTTTCTCCGGGTTCTCCGGTTTCCTCCTGTTTTCAAAATCGGTGATCAGTTGTTTCGGTTATCAAAAACTTCCTTGACCCAATGGTATTTGGGGGGCTGCATTGAAAAATGGTGAATGTAACAATATAAGTGCGGATAAGTTTGCGCTAGAAATTGGCAGCACCCTAGTTGATGCGACCTGATTCTGATGATTCACCAGCAGCGAAATTACAGCGCTTTGAGCCATTTGGAAAAGGCGCTATGTAAATACTGATTATTATCATTATTATTATGATGTAAAGTATTGATGTTTCTAATACATTTTTGGAACCACTTTTTTTTTAGCATTCTCAAACCATAAGCTACAATATTTGATTTGGTGCCATTTCTTTCTGGTCGTGGTAAGGTGGTCTCCCACTGAATTCAAAATGGCTACCCCTAAACAGTGGGTCAAATATGAAATTGCTTCAATTAAGCTGACAAAATCCTTCTCCACTTGTTCGCATGAGCACCAAGATTACAAAAACGTCATTTACCTTTTCCATATGGGGTCAAAAATTCAACTTGCTTCGATTTCAACAAACAGTACGTCGAAGTACGTGTTCGTCTAATCACAGAGATTCGAGAATCATTTTATGAACATGTGCTTCCTTGTCCGGATTGGTCTTGTTAGTCATCTTCGGACACATAGATCTAATTCAACTAACTAATCAACTATTGGTAAACTGCTTTATATTATATTATATATATGATATAAAACATTATTATATGATTTATTTATTCAGTTTCCTCTTGTCATCACGTTTGTGATCCCTACTGTGTTTGGCCAAATGTCTCATGTTATCGTGCTGTGTGTATTGTATAACCCCGTCGCTTATTCACTTAGCACTGATTCAAATTGCCGTTTATCAGCAAGTTATCGGTGGCCTAGTGGTTAAGGCGCCCGTCTAGAGATCGGGAGACCGGGGTTCAAATCCCCGCCGGTGAATGTCCTTGCTTATTTTTCGTTGGGACATTCGCCGGTGGTTGTTATTATTTGTTTGTTATATTGTCTATTGTAAACACCGTGGGTTGGTAAACTGCTTTATATTATATTATATATATGATATAAAACATTATTATATGATTTATTTATTCAGTTTCCTCTTGTCATCACGTTTGTGATCCCTACTGTGTTTGGCCAAATGTCTCATGTTATCGTGCTGTGTGTATTGTATAACCCCGTCGCTTATTCACTTAGCACTGATTCAAATTGCCGTTTATCAGCAAGTTATCGGTGGCCTAGTGGTTAAGGCGCCCGTCTAGAGATCGGGAGACCGGGGTTCAAATCCCCGCCGGTGAATGTCCTTGCTTATTTTTCGTTGGGACATTCGCCGGTGGTTGTTATTATTTGTTTGTTATATTGTCTAATGTCTATTGTAAACACCGTGGGTTGGTAAACTGCTTTATATTATATTATATATATGATATAAAACATTATTATATGATTTATTTATTCAGTTTCCTCTTGTCATCACGTTTGTGATCCCTACTGTGTTTGGCCAAATGTCTCATGTTATCGTGCTGTGTGTATTGTATAACCCCGTCGCTTATTCACTTAGCACTGATTCAAATTGCCGTTTATCAGCAAGTTATCGGTGGCCTAGTGGTTAAGGCGCCCGTCTAGAGATCGGGAGACCGGGGTTCAAATCCCCGCCGGTGAATGTCCTTGCTTATTTTTCGTTGGGACATTCGCCGGTGGTTGTTATTATTTGTTTGTTATATTGTCTATTGTAAACACCGTGGGTTGGTAAACTGCTTTATATTATATTATATATATGATATAAAACATTATTATATGATTTATTTATTCAGTTTCCTCTTGTCATCACGTTTGTGATCCCTACTGTGTTTGGCCAAATGTCTCATGTTATCGTGCTGTGTGTATTGTATAACCCCGTCGCTTATTCACTTAGCACTGATTCAAATTGCCGTTTATCAGCAAGTTATCGGTGGCCTAGTGGTTAAGGCGCCCGTCTAGAGATCGGGAGACCGGGGTTCAAATCCCCGCCGGTGAATGTCCTTGCTTATTTTTCGTTGGGACATTCGCCGGTGGTTGTTATTATTTGTTTGTTATATTGTCTATTGTAAACACCGTGGGTTGGTAAACTGCTTTATATTATATTATATATATGATATAAAACATTATTATATGATTTATTTATTCAGTTTCCTCTTGTCATCACGTTTGTGATCCCTACTGTGTTTGGCCAAATGTCTCATGTTATCGTGCTGTGTGTATTGTATAACCCCGTCGCTTATTCACTTAGCACTGATTCAAATTGCCGTTTATCAGCAAGTTATCGGTGGCCTAGTGGTTAAGGCGCCCGTCTAGAGATCGGGAGACCGGGGTTCAAATCCCCGCCGGTGAATGTCCTTGCTTATTTTTCGTTGGGACATTCGCCGGTGGTTGTTATTATTTGTTTGTTATATTGTCTATTGTAAACACCGTGGGTTGGTAAACTGCTTTATATTATATTATATATATGATATAAAACATTATTATATGATTTATTTATTCAGTTTCCTCTTGTCATCACGTTTGTGATCCCTACTGTGTTTGGCCAAATGTCTCATGTTATCGTGCTGTGTGTATTGTATAACCCCGTCGCTTATTCACTTAGCACTGATTCAAATTGCCGTTTATCAGCAAGTTATCGGTGGCCTAGTGGTTAAGGCGCCCGTCTAGAGATCGGGAGACCGGGGTTCAAATCCCCGCCGGTGAATGTCCTTGCTTATTTTTCGTTGGGACATTCGCCGGTGGTTGTTATTATTTGTTTGTTATATTGTCTATTGTAAACACCGTGGGTTGGTAAACTGCTTTATATTATATTATATATATGATATAAAACATTATTATATGATTTATTTATTCAGTTTCCTCTTGTCATCACGTTTGTGATCCCTACTGTGTTTGGCCAAATGTCTCATGTTATCGTGCTGTGTGTATTGTATAACCCCGTCGCTTATTCACTTAGCACTGATTCAAATTGCCGTTTATCAGCAAGTTATCGGTGGCCTAGTGGTTAAGGCGCCCGTCTAGAGATCGGGAGACCGGGGTTCAAATCCCCGCCGGTGAATGTCCTTGCTTATTTTTCGTTGGGACATTCGCCGGTGGTTGTTATTATTTGTTTGTTATATTGTCTATTGTAAACACCGTGGGTTGGTAAACTGCTTTATATTATATTATATATATGATATAAAACATTATTATATGATTTATTTATTCAGTTTCCTCTTGTCATCACGTTTGTGATCCCTACTGTGTTTGGCCAAATGTCTCATGTTATCGTGCTGTGTGTATTGTATAACCCCGTCGCTTATTCACTTAGCACTGATTCAAATTGCCGTTTATCAGCAAGTTATCGGTGGCCTAGTGGTTAAGGCGCCCGTCTAGAGATCGGGAGACCGGGGTTCAAATCCCCGCCGGTGAATGTCCTTGCTTATTTTTCGTTGGGACATTCGCCGGTGGTTGTTATTATTTGTTTGTTATATTGTCTATTGTAAACACCGTGGGTTGGTAAACTGCTTTATATTATATTATATATATGATATAAAACATTATTATATGATTTATTTATTCAGTTTCCTCTTGTCATCACGTTTGTGATCCCTACTGTGTTTGGCCAAATGTCTCATGTTATCGTGCTGTGTGTATTGTATAACCCCGTCGCTTATTCACTTAGCACTGATTCAAATTGCCGTTTATCAGCAAGTTATCGGTGGCCTAGTGGTTAAGGCGCCCGTCTAGAGATCGGGAGACCGGGGTTCAAATCCCCGCCGGTGAATGTCCTTGCTTATTTTTCGTTGGGACATTCGCCGGTGGTTGTTATTATTTGTTTGTTATATTGTCTATTGTAAACACCGTGGGTTGGTAAACTGCTTTATATTATATTATATATATGATATAAAACATTATTATATGATTTATTTATTCAGTTTCCTCTTGTCATCACGTTTGTGATCCCTACTGTGTTTGGCCAAATGTCTCATGTTATCGTGCTGTGTGTATTGTATAACCCCGTCGCTTATTCACTTAGCACTGATTCAAATTGCCGTTTATCAGCAAGTTATCGGTGGCCTAGTGGTTAAGGCGCCCGTCTAGAGATCGGGAGACCGGGGTTCAAATCCCCGCCGGTGAATGTCCTTGCTTATTTTTCGTTGGGACATTCGCCGGTGGTTGTTATTATTTGTTTGTTATATTGTCTATTGTAAACACCGTGGGTTGGTAAACTGCTTTATATTATATTATATATATGATATAAAACATTATTATATGATTTATTTATTCAGTTTCCTCTTGTCATCACGTTTGTGATCCCTACTGTGTTTGGCCAAATGTCTCATGTTATCGTGCTGTGTGTATTGTATAACCCCGTCGCTTATTCACTTAGCACTGATTCAAATTGCCGTTTATCAGCAAGTTATCGGTGGCCTAGTGGTTAAGGCGCCCGTCTAGAGATCGGGAGACCGGGGTTCAAATCCCCGCCGGTGAATGTCCTTGCTTATTTTTCGTTGGGACATTCGCCGGTGGTTGTTATTATTTGTTTGTTATATTGTCTATTGTAAACACCGTGGGTTGGTAAACTGCTTTATATTATATTATATATATGATATAAAACATTATTATATGATTTATTTATTCAGTTTCCTCTTGTCATCACGTTTGTGATCCCTACTGTGTTTGGCCAAATGTCTCATGTTATCGTGCTGTGTGTATTGTATAACCCCGTCGCTTATTCACTTAGCACTGATTCAAATTGCCGTTTATCAGCAAGTTATCGGTGGCCTAGTGGTTAAGGCGCCCGTCTAGAGATCGGGAGACCGGGGTTCAAATCCCCGCCGGTGAATGTCCTTGCTTATTTTTCGTTGGGACATTCGCCGGTGGTTGTTATTATTTGTTTGTTATATTGTCTATTGTAAACACCGTGGGTTGGTAAACTGCTTTATATTATATTATATATATGATATAAAACATTATTATATGATTTATTTATTCAGTTTCCTCTTGTCATCACGTTTGTGATCCCTACTGTGTTTGGCCAAATGTCTCATGTTATCGTGCTGTGTGTATTGTATAACCCCGTCGCTTATTCACTTAGCACTGATTCAAATTGCCGTTTATCAGCAAGTTATCGGTGGCCTAGTGGTTAAGGCGCCCGTCTAGAGATCGGGAGACCGGGGTTCAAATCCCCGCCGGTGAATGTCCTTGCTTATTTTTCGTTGGGACATTCGCCGGTGGTTGTTATTATTTGTTTGTTATATTGTCTATTGTAAACACCGTGGGTTGGTAAACTGCTTTATATTATATTATATATATGATATAAAACATTATTATATAATCAACTATTGTCATGGTCATCTTCGCTTTGAGACGGACGAGCAACAAAAATTCAACTTGCTTCGATTTCAACAAACAATACCTCGAATTGTTCGTCAGATCTGCTGACCACAGAGATTCGAGAAATGATCATGTTTTCAAATTGTAAAGTAACTTGTCGTCCCTCATACAGGAGTTGAAAGGTCAAATATAAATAGGCCTATGTAGAGGCATTACACAAATTTCAAATCGTTCACAATTTTTTTTGATTCACCTTGTATAGGGGTAGCCATTTTGAATTAGAGTGGGAGACCTACATACCCTGAACCAAAAAATGGCACCAACTCAATAATTGTAACTTAGGTTTCAGTATGCTAAAAAAATTTGATTCCAAGAATGCAGCAAAAAGATTCACAGCTTCAGCAAATACTTCCATAACACCATGCACTATCTCTGTCAAATGTGTGAACTGCACTGACAAATTGGACTATTGCATTTCAAATCCATACACCCCAAAGAAAACATTGTGTTGATCTTACCCATATACCGGGTGGTTCAAAAAAACGTTGACCCAAGTTCAAAATAATTTTTCAACCACATGAATAGTTTCAGAGAATTTGTGGTTACTTGGTCTTGATCAGCATTAAGTTTTGAAATTATCCTGAATAACTTTTTTTTGAACCACCCGGTACAGTGTGACATTTCAAATGGGGTTACCTGCAATCTACACACTCCCCAGCACACTCCCTGTGCGGAAGATAATAGTCATGTCTGCTATGGGGTGTATGGATTTCAAATGAAACAGCCTAATGACGACGATATAATTGCATGATTACGTCAAAGAGGTGAACCACTTCTTTTTAAGCATAAACACTGACTGTTCTCCTCCGTGAGGTCTGTCAACATTATGCTGTAAGCATACATGTACGTGACCCAGAATATTTCAGACACCCCAAAATGCATCTGAAAAAATAGGTTTTGGCGTGTTATCTTATAGCCCTTAAATGCATATTAAATGATGTATGATAAATAATATTAACAATATTGTGGATTTATTTTATAACACGCACTAATCCATCCTACAGGACTGATTTTAAAAGGATTTTTCGGACATGTGAGTCGTTGAAAATAAAATGTCCTTGATATCCAAGACATTGTATTATTTCTCTTCAAATCTCTTGATTTTGAAGTAATTAACACTTTCCAGGCAGTAACTGGAGACGACATTCCCAAATTCACAAAATGTTTAAAAAAAGTCGAAATTATTGATTTTTATTTTTTTTTGTATATAAAGCGCAAATGTGAACAATAGCCCAACAGACATTAACAAGGTTAATGACCAGAGTGATTCAAAATCAAACTGGTAACTCTCGAAAGAGAGCTCTGAAAGGCCAATCAATTGGTTCACTGCAACTCAGAAAATATGCATAAAACAAGACACACAAATGGGCAGAGGTTAAAAATGCCAATGAAAGTGACATAATGATAAGATAAAAGCCCAAACATAGAGAACAACATCAAAATATAAATTATAGAAAAATAATAATATCTGGAGGTCTGATGGGCATCAAGAGAACCTACGCAACAAACTTGGGAACTAAATCTACCAGGAGCTGCCTGTTGTCACCTGTTGGGGCATGACCGTATCACCAGCCCAGCTGGCTACATGCTTTACAGGACCACCATCTCCCCAACCAAGCATTAACCTACACTTAACCCATGACCACCATGCTATTATATGTAACAATCGGATGTTGAAAGGACTTGAATGAAGGGTGTCATGAAAGAGTGTGAAGGCTATGACAAGTTAAGAGTTTGAGAGAAGATGACCGTGCACACGGCACTTGAAAGCCTGAATTCCAGCTGCTGAAATGTTACCAACGATATCATCTGGAAGACTATTCCATAAGGGAACAGCAGTGTGAATGAAGCTTCTGTCTAAGCAGCGAGTTCTGGCTGTCGGCAGAGAAAGAGCATGGACTGGCATTGATACGCTCGAACGGGTAGCACGGCGTTTGACATATGGTGCGGGAAGTAACCCTGCTAGATCTTGTGGGCAGTTGGTAGTATGCATCTTGTACAAGACCGTAGCCGCTGCTACCTGTCGCCTGTGAAGCAGGCTGTCAATTTTGAGCTGTGGACGAGCAGTAGCTTCATTAACTCCAATGATTCTAAGTGCCTTCTTTTGGATGTTGTCAAGCTGGCTTAGAATGGTGGGTGAAGCATTCGCCCAGCTTAGTGAAGCATACTCCATAATGCTGCGGACTTGCGACTTGTAGACAGTAGATCTACCTTTAGCCTCCAGTTTATTTGCAACTTTGCGTAGAGCGCCAAGCTTTTGACCAGCTTTAGTTGCAATGCCTGAGATGTGCTTTGACCAGGTAAGCAAGCTGTCAATGGTGACGCCCAAGATATCCAGTTCTTTTGTAGATGGTAGTTTGCACTCTCCAAAGTAGATATCAAGTTCAGATGGGGATCTTTTCCTGGAGATTACCATGGTCTTGCATTTGGTAGGCTCAAAGGTCACTTTCCATTCGTCAGCCCATGCTTTCATGTTGCTTAGATCTCTGTTGAGACTAGCAGTTACTGTGTTGGGATCGGTTGATGACTTAATGGGTGCAAAGAGTGTTGAGTCGTCGGCATATAGATATAGCTCGTTGTCACAAACATCTACAATGTCATCAATAAAAACAGAGAACAGTAGTGGGCCAAGGATAGATCCTTGTGGAACAGAAGCATTTATTGGAGCAGTGTTGGATGCCTGACCTGACATGACGACGTTGATGGATCTATCAGATAAATAGTTGTCTATCCACGAAAGTAGTCTTCCAGTAACACCTTTAGCCAACAGTTTCGAGCAGAGTCCGTTATGTCATACCTTGTCAAAAGCTCCTTTAATGTCAAGGGCGATGACACAAACTTCATCGCTTTGGTCTAGGGAGTGGTTCCACTTCTGTGACAGGATGTTGAGGAGATCAGCTGTGCTGTGGCCTGCTCTAAATCCAAACTGTCTGCTGGAAATCAGGTTATTGCTTAGAAGAAAGCGTTGGAGTTGTTTCTGTACTACAGCTTCCATGATCTTGCTGATGTTGCTTAGCAGCGAGATGGGACGATACTTTGTTGGGTCAGCCTTGGAACCTCTCTTGTGAATTGGAGTGACCGAGGCTATCTTCCATTGGTTTGGAAACACACCATGCTTGAAGCAGAGGTCAAAAAGCCTGCAGAGCGGGCTGGCGAGCTCAGCACAGCATTCCTTTAGAACCTTGGTTGGGATGAGGTCTGGTCCAGTGGCTTTATCTGGATTGAGGTGTTTTAGTAGTTTTCTCACATCCTTAGGTTTGAAGACTATCTTGTCAAAAGATTTGTTTGTTGAAGGATGAACATTTGGAGCCTAGTCTTTAGCACCTTGGAGTCTGCATTTTTCTGCAAATGTCTGACAAAAAGCTTCTGCCTTGTCCCTTGCTGTGATGTGGGTAACGTTTTGATGATCGATCACTGGGATCTCAGATCGAGCTGTTCTGCCAGAGAGAGTATTGATGATTCTCCACCATTTTTTGCTGCTCAGCGTTTTGTCTGCAAGATCTTTCCTCAATTTGGCATTGTAAGATCTCCTAGCTTGCTTCTCAGCTTGGTTGTAGGAATGTCTAGCTTCAGCAAACTTTGCCTTGTTGGCATCAGTTTGATCCTTTTTGGCTTTCTTAAAGAGACGATGCTTCTTTTTAGATGCCCTACGGCATTCATCGTTGAACCAAACCTTGTCTCCGGTCCTATTGGTGACTGTCTTACTTGGGATGAACAGGTCGATAGCGTCGCAGATGATATTGGTGACATTAGAGCAAGCAGTTTCAGGATCTTTCTTTTGGAATACACTTGACCAGTTTGTGGAAGCAAGGTGACCTCTTAATCCCCAATAATCGGCCTTATCGTATCTCCAGACTTTCCTCCTGTGTGGTTTGTCTCTGTATACTGGAACATCTAAGCACACCAGCACAGGGTTGTGGTCTGAGGTGCCCAGTCTAGCAGATGTGGTTGAAGTTGCTGGCAGATCAGTCATGACAAGATCCAGGATTTGGTCCAGTCGAGTGGGTTCTTTGACGATCTGTTGTAATCCTAGAGTGTTAGCTAGTTGAAGGGTGCGTCGCCCAGCTGCATCAGTGGTGCGACTTCCTAACCAGTCAGTGTGGTGGACATTGAAATCACCGACAAGCATAATTGAGTTGGCTCCAAGTGTGCTCATTTTTTGAAGAGTGTTTGAGTCCAGGTAGTCGATGACATCACTGCTATCACTAGGTGTTCTATAAACAGCGGCAATCAGTAGCTTTTGGGATTTCAGAGCTACTGTGAACCAGATGAGTTCGTAGTCTTTTGGATCATTTCTTGGGTCGTGGTGTATGGCAATCCCTTCTAAACAGTAGACAGCAATGCCGCCACCAGAAGTTGCCTTTCTGTCTCTGCGACAGCACATGGAGTAGCCTGGAATAGATATGCAATCAGCTCCATCAGGTACAGTCTCATCAAGGAAGGTTTCAACAACAATGACAATAGATGGTTTCTTTATTGAGCAAATGTTGGCAAGTTCTCCGATGTTTGAACGAAGTCCACGTATGTTGACCTCCATTATTCGCAATTCCGTTTCTCGTAGTCGATGGGCATGCTTATGTCGTTTCCGTTTTGATCCGTCCGTTTTCTTTCGAGGCTTGGTTTTGAGACTTGTAGCAATAAGATTACAGGTGCAGGGGTTGCTAGCCCCTACACCCAGTGCGCATCTGAGCAATGCGGTAAGGGTTACGTGCTAAACATGGTCTAAACTGAAAACATCAAGTCAGATGACTTATAACAGTTTGTGCTCAGGATGTAATGAGCAACTTAACCACGGGCGGGGTGACCAGCACATATATGTAACACAATACTACCCAAATATTCCATTACCATATTTGGAATCACCATGAAAAATGCATTGACATAAGTACAAACATGCCTAGTATTAGGTCAGTAATCCTTGAGATAGACTTTGTAAATTGTGAGAGGTCTCTGAAAAATCTGTTTGTATATTGTAAAAATAATAGCCGCGTGGAAAGTGTTAATAATCGTATCGCTCTGTAACTCAGACGATATTTACAATTTATGATGAGAAATGTGGGTTCAACCTTCATGTAAGCGCTCACGAAAATAAAAATGGTAGCGCCCTCTATAACATAGCAAATATCGTTCGGCTATAGGGGGCGTTAACATATAATAATAATATAGATTTATTCCGTTATTGACTAGGGGGGGCTGGGGTACCGCGCCATTTTGCAATATTTTGCGAAATCGATCGTGGTTATCACGTGATACGTATCGTGGAAAAATAATGTACACTGTTTTAACGAAATGCACTGTGGGATTGTGTTACCAGCCTAAAATTATAGAGGTCGCAAACTTGCTTATATTGAGCCTAGCTATAACAAGCTAAAAGTGACATCTCTAAATGTATTACCAAAGTGTGAAATTGTTGGACACACTGGTAAAATGGTTTTACAACAAGTTTTGCTATCATATTATCAAACTGAACTCAAGTTAAATCACTCTATATCGAGCAATAATATAATTGTTTACGCATTTTAATTGTTTAGACAAAGTTAAATAAATCAAGGATACATTTATGATAGATAAATAAATAAAAAGAAAACTATAAACGCATGGGCGGCATTTATAATTGATAAAAATTGACATAACAATGATGTTACATTAATATACCATCAAGTTTAAAAAATAGAAAAATAATGTGAAAATTCGAACCCGTGATTTCCGATTGCCAACGACTTGGCCAACCTACGCACGCCACAGATATTTACGACTGTAATTGTGATCGTTTTATTATTTAACCATGTCCATTTATTTATAACGAACGGATTTTTATTGTGCCATTTTTGCCAAATGTGTGTGTTGCTCTCGCACAAAATGTGTTTGTAATTTGATTATAATTCTTATTTTTAAAAGAACGGTAATTGTTTTTGACATTTTCGAGAAAAAAAATGGCGTAACCCTGATACGGTAAACGCCAGCAGTGTGGTGTCCGCATGGGCAAGCATACAGATGATGCTAAGCAAATCCAGCATATAAAACAAAAAGTGCTCCTAATGGGACTCGAACCCACAACCTCTCGCTCCTCAAGCGACTATCTTTCCACTAGACTAACCGTGCTAATTGAAAAAATGTAACGTAATGCACTGTGTTAAATTCTACAATCCCGGCCGCCACTCTGTTCAAAGGCACAAAAAAGTTGACTTGTTTTATGCTTTTTTTGCAATCCTGAGGTGTGCAGTTCGATTTTCTTTCTCGAATTGTTTAGAAAACCATCCATTTTAGAACATCTGAATTTTAAAATGAACTGCACACCTGGGAAAGTATGATGCCAAGGGCATATTTTTTGCACGTAAATCCAATACAAGAGTTCTGAAAATCGACAAAAATATGACGTCATAACCATTGCTTCGGGACAAAATGGCGCGGTACCCCACCCCCCCCCCCCCCCCCCCCCCCTAGTTATTGACCATGAAGTATTTAAAGTGAACGGATTATCGGCAGATCGGCTTGCATAGCGTAATGGTTAGGAATTAGGCTTATAGACCAGAGGTTAGTGGTTCGAGTCCATCTGTAGCCTTTCTTTGTTAAAATAAACACTCTATTATTTTTAATTGAGAACAGCATCAACAGCCTGTCAGCAAAGGGCGTCCTCATCTCAAAGTTCGAAATTAAAGATTCGTGAGTGCTTACATGAAGGCAAGACCGAAATGTGTATCTGCAAACAAATCTGCTTTCAACAAAATATCAAGGATACTAGAGGCCGCCCCCTGGAAAAGATCAAATAACATGCCAGTAACTAATAACGCCTTCAGGTCCGTTAATACTCCTGTCGTTGCGCATCGCCCGACGTCAACCCTATTTATTATGCGTTTTTTTATTTGTTGTTGTCATGCACGCTTACATTTATCCTCAGCAGCCTATAGTATATAGTTCTAAGTACAGTTCACAGCTAGGTATAGCTGTCAGAGTGGTGTCTTACTTCACCATCACTGTTATCATTGCTTGTGATGCTCTTCTCGGTTTCCTCAGACAGATTTGAAATGAGGATTCGAGATGACGTTAAGAGAGGGCTTACACGAGGGCTTAGGCCTACATGTGCTTATAGTCTGTACATGTGCTTGTACATATTTCAATTTTCCTTCAGCCGTTGTCATCTACAACCATACTAACGTCACGACAATTAAAGTAACGTGGTAACAATTGTTACCATGTCCACAGAGTTCTGGATTGAACCACATGGCCTTATGGGATTGAACAGTCCAGCATGCGTAGCATCACTGACTGCAGATCCAACAGTTACTAGATTCCCGGGACTATGCACTGACGTCACCTCTAAACTTAAGATGACACATAGTATAGATGAGGTGACATTTGTTGACATTTAGGACGCCCTCTGTTGGTTTGAGACAAATCACACCGGGCAAGAGTTCCTATAGTTTACATAGGCCAGATCAGGTTTTCTAACTAGATTGTGGTGTCACCGATTGTGGTGTCAATTGTTATCAAAACTGTCTTTAAACTTGCTTAGGAATGCTATAAGCTATCGCATTTCACCAAAAAACTAAAACTAAATGAGTTTTACAATTCATTGGAAAGAAATTTCATGTTGTCTTCATTAACTTTACTGGAGGAAAACAACAGAGGGTGTCCCATTTGTAAATACATGACATCATAAGTCACCTCATCTATAGCTGATTTGTTTAAAGTCCATGTTTTAGACCTTAATGTAATTAAACACAAATGAATGCAAACTGCATTTTATCAGTATCTCTTATATATAATGAAACAGCAATATGGACCATGTCAAAATCATAATCAGTGTTGATGAAGGTTGCTGCTCTAAGAGCATCTCTAAAATAATAATTTGTAACGATAAAATGAGTTATATCTTCCTCTTTAGGGCCACTTCGAGTGTTTTCGATAACAATACAATTATAGTATAGACCTCTTTATGCATAGTTAACGGTAGTGTTTCCTAGGGCAGCGGTAGCAGTGCAAAACCAGTACGTTTAGCTCATACGTATAAGTGCCTTTGGATTTGGAGTACCCATAAAATGCCGTTGTGACTAAACGCTGGCGGCCTGAAGTCGGTGGCTAAATTCAAAACAAGCCACATCATGTAATTGTTTGGTCTAATTAGTAAACATGCATATGAAGAAACAGGCTTTGGACCTTGAGACCTTGCCCTCTATCTGGCTGAAAATGAAAGAAAATGTCTAACCGTAGAAGATTTGATTCATCTTACAGATGAATCTTTTTTGGACTGAGCAGACATGATCATTCCACCTCCCATTATTAAGGGTCATCCACGCACAATGTGTTTGCCAGAGATTATTATCAGGATTCCTATTAACTGTTTCCCAGTTAGTAAACTCCCACGTGCTACCATCTTTCCACACAAATTTCCCTTCCTCATCCAAGTCGTCATAACCAATCAATATGCGTCCTATGTTTCCACTGGCGCTGGCTAGCTCAAGATCCACCAGGAAACTGACTTCATCTTTATCGGCGATAGAGGTCAGATGAGACTGGCGAGTCCTGTGTATGGTAGACAACGAGGAGCAGAGCTGTTCCGCATCCTGGTAAGATTTGGGCTTATCCACGAATAAATAACAGGAGTACCGGTATGCAACCCAACCATCTGGACACGGAGTACATTCGATTCGGGGCCAATAACAATTGCTATACCCAATACGTGTACACTCAATATTACGCCCGCGAGCTTCAACTGCATAGTATTCATGTTTGACAACGTCATATTATCATGTTATAACATAAACATGGCAATTAGCAGTTATAAAGCGCTCTTACGCATTATACGCATTACAAAATAAAAACAACATTAATATTAATCAATCTCTCAAAACGACGTAAAGGTTCGCACATAATCATACCATGTGCGGGTGTGTTAAAGAACGCGATAAATTCAAAGCAGGAAGTTGGTACAGCTCACTGGATTCGCAGATTTTACAAAGGGGGAAATTCGTTGTATGATTAAAATAGATCTAACAAGCTGCGTTACTTTATGATAAAAGATCAAAATAACCAATAAACTAAATAAGAATGAGAATAAAATATAGTTCTTAGCTGTTTTGCTATATACGATGGTATTATAATGTATAGGCTGTACCATATTTGGAGGGTTGAACGCCAGGCGTAACACAGATTTTTTAAGAACCATAAAGACTTAACTCATAAACACTCTCAATTTTTGACTATGATCAGGGGTGTGAGTTCGGTGCTACAGTGCTGTATACGGGTCCCAAATATTCAAAGTTAATTATCTCAAATACCCTTTTTTTGAGTTAAGGCCTTCTGGCGCTCAACCTTCGATTTGTGTCGACGTGTATGGCCGCTTGCGGCGACCAAACACGACTCCATATTATATGTTATTCTCTAATTAAACGGGCTTTGGATGCTAATATTTTCCCATGATGCACTGCGTATCTTGGTTTCTCCTACGCAAGCATCGACGGCGCATCGTATTGTGATCACGAGACCGACAAGACAACCGACGATTGTCCGTAAATGTTGTATCCCAATGGTTTCAATGTAAAAATGGATGTTTATGATCCATAACATATTTTACCTTCTAAAACCGCTAGAGTCGGAAAATCAATTCCAGTGTAAGATTCAACTATTTTCAATAAATATTTATCCTTCGTTATCACACTCGGATGATAACGTAACCTCATACGTAAAGAAGATTAATTGTGCAGTCCAGGATGCTTAGCTGTAGTTTGCCAACACCAGTCTAACGTTATAGCGCCATCAGGCGTCTATTTTGACCTGGAGATTTACTCCAGGTCAAAGGTCATCTTTACCAGTTGAAAGTGGTTATATTATTATGTTTATTCATGTTCATGTTGTTATCTTGTCAGTGTAGATATGGTAAAGACTAAGGCACACACAATTAAAAAATGTTCCAGTTTAATACATTGTTTAATTGTTTTAATCGTAGACTGTTGTTGGCTATAACGTAGGTTTACAAAAACTCTACATGCATAGTTATAATACAAGGTACAGATAGACATAACTTTAAAAGTTAAATCCCAACTTAAACCTAGAGTATGGTCTGAAATAGTCGATTTGACAAGGGAAGGTCGAAAATGAGATATTTTCATTTTCAGAAAGATAAACTATTTATGTATCACATTCCGAAGTATTAAGAAAATATTTTTGGTCTAAATATGGTTTTTTAAGTAATTTTAGAGGGGCCTTTTATTCTTACATCTCAAGAAATGAACGCAAAGAGAGGAAAAATGTCTCGAAATATCTCGAAGTTACCTTGTTTACATCGTAATTTCCATGGGTTTAAAATAGTATCCCCTATGGCAAATTTGGTATGGTATTAAAGGTCAGGGCTTTCCGGAGCTATTAATATTTGTTTGAACCCTGTAAATTTCCAAATGAACCAATTAAAGGCCGTTTAATAAGAGGTCTTTGGCATAAACAATCTTTCGATTAAGACATGTGACGATGAGCTTCACTGACTTTGAATTAGGCCTTTTCCTCCAATTCAATAATTCAGCGGTGATCAACTTCAATGTATCATAATTTCACTTTGAATTGGCCTATTATAACAACTTTGGTGTCATTTTAAACCTGAGGACATCTACTTTCTGAAAATGTGAAGAAAAAAAATCATTTTTATTGTTTGCTACTTTACTCTCATTTTGTGGTGCCAGGTCACACTTATATTATTCAAACAAGCATGCTGGTCAGACTGCAAAGAAAATCATCTTTGCCTCGTACGCAATAATCTTGAATATTCTTTTGTTCGGCATCGTCGGTACTACTATTTTATGTCACGGGCAGCTACTTGTAGATCTCAAGGTGACTAAATATGGCGCTGTATCACACATATGTTTACAATGTACACGTTGGATTGAAATTCGCACGGGTATTAATATTAAATGATCTCACGCGAGCTTTAAAACGTCGCACATCTCACGAATAATAAAATCAATCAGTAAAGTCCTTTCATCATGAAATATTAATCCACCCAATTAAAGCGGCGTTACTGTTGCATGGATACCGTCAGAATCCGATATGGCAAAGCTGTCCAGACAAAAAGGTTTTTTTATCGTTACCAAGGTAATGTTTGTAACCTTTTAGTCTTCTTTTTATCCATTCGACTTCCCATGGGGATATTAACATTTAATGAGTTACAAAGTTGGGTATACACAAAGATATAAGCCTATTTTAGTTGTGTAAAATCAACTTCTACTATTGCTTTAGCTGATTATTGGCGCATCCGAAAGCGCATGTTCTAGAGGAGATCAAACTAAGGTGGGGTAAAATTCCCCGTGCCTGCCCGGTCCCTGGAAATTACACAATATCAAACTACGCTCTCAAGAATATTATGTTTTTGTTGCCAGAAGAAAATAAATTTATATATTTGTGATCCCGAAACTGGTTTTAATTAAACTTTAATTGGATATTATAATCATTTTGACCGTATCGTTTGACGCTAGCAAGTCATAAACATACTTGAATCGACTGCCTCATAAAAATTGACGTCAACGATAATAAGGCATTTTAGAAGTGGTCAAAATTGAAAAAATATAAGCAGTCCCTCTATTAAAGCACCGTCCACAGCCCCTACATCTAATCCTGCCTTTCCGGTATTTATAGTTTTATAACAGATTTAATATCAGCATCCAAATGTCAACCAGTGATGTGGCCTAGCCGGTTAACATGGATTGGTTAACGAGCTCATTTGTACGTACGTATGTGACACGCCTATAGAGTCTTTTTACTCCTATAGAGTCCACACAGCATTCGTCTCGCATTCTGTGGGGTTAGATCCAGATTAGATTTATTCCGTTAGCGCCCTCAACGGAATAAATCGCAATAACACTAGTTTAAGATTGTAGGATATCCAATTTATAGTTTAAGCTTGTGCCATCCCCCTGAGTGTTTTGGCATACAATTATGTATCAATATGATTTCCAAGGTGTCTAATCTAAAATACGTATGCTGTACGTATTTTATATTTGTACGTAATCTTAAACTAGTGTTATTGCGATTTATTCCGTTGAGGGCGCTAACGGAATAAATCTAATCTGTGCTGTGTGGACTCTATAGGAGTAAAAAGACTCTATAGGCGTGTCACATACGTACCGTCATCATGGGCATGCGCATGCATCGTTTCAGGTTCGAGTACCGGTCTTGCTGGGCTGTCGAAATATTTATATAATATATTTATTCATTAATAATGAATAGGGTTCGAATTCATTTATTTGACTAGATTGTCCGTATCAATTTCATTAAATTCTAGTATGCCCCCTCGGATACAGCATTCTAATCATATTTGATTAGTTGTGATTAATTGAGTTTATTTAAAGAGTCCTTATTGACCAATCGCATCATTTCAGGAAAGATAACAATGGTTTTGCAATGGCTTCTTGAAGGCTCAGCAGACTCCACAATGCTCCAACGCTGAGCTCAAGCGTTGACCACCGTCGACCAATCAGCATTCTGTTGCGGTGGAGCTACTGCGCTTGTGTGAGAGCGCATATAGTTCGAGCGTTTACCATCCACCAAGAATCACACGAAAAATATTGATATCAGAAATAGAACATCCACAAATTCTACTTGATTGATTTGATATGTTATACACAAGGCTGACAGTTAGTTGTTGGGGGAGTGGAATAACCCTAACTCTAGATCACCACACGGCAACGGATTTCTTTTCCGACACCAAAAAATCACCAGAAATGTCGCCCCGACCCCCCCCCCCCCCCGGATTTGAACCACGGACCTCCAGCACCCGGGCCCAGATCCTAGCCACTACACCACGGCTCCCAGTCGACACTCGGCGAGTATATTCGCCTCGTTATGTAGCCTGGGTCCGTTTTAAGCCAAAAAACATGCACGCCGGGTTATAGAAACACTTTTTCCGCACAGTTGCCGTATGGTGTATTAGGGTTAGGGTTATATATGATGAAAATTACCAATTGTGGAATGAAAAAAAAATGTTGTTTATTCATCAAGGATACTTATATTTTTACCCTTGGCAGGCACGTTGTCTCTGTATCATAAATAAACAAATACACCGCACGCATTTTGTCGGATATTTTTGATCAGATAGAGCTATTGATTTAACGATAATTTACAAGCAAAGGGTTTTCCCCTGCAAAACCCGCAATATTGAGGATACAGATAGCGAAGGGCATTACCCTCCAAAATCAACAGTTTGACACAAATAATAACCAGGATATTTCCCAATACCGACTTTTAACTCCACAACTCTCCGTCAAGTTTGAGTTGCGGACCCAAATAATTATATAAAATCAAAAATGGACAATTCAAATTAATGCTGACATTGATTCGGTGATTGTCTGAAAATAGACATTTTCGTGAATAATATCAACATCGCAAACAACATAATACTGTATCATTATCATTATACGACTACGTATAGTCCTATCATACTTTTTCAGTGTTTTACATAATAAGTCTAAATGGCTACTTTTCAGCCGATACGCACTATAAATTATGAGACCGATAATAATCGGGCAGGCGAGGCGGGCGCTCGGACAGGCGTTGTAGATCGGACGGCTTCCAATCGTTGTTGCCGTTTTCTCTGAAGATCTTCCAACGGTTCCAGGAGGTAATAGCGCAGCCAAGTCATTTTAGTTTGCTCACTCTGCGCCTCTGGCCGTTGATCATTAGCGATATGGCCACCCAATTCAACTAGAGATGGTAGGTAAATGGGATTATGAACATTCTATTTTCTAGAATACAGAATCTTACAGAATCCTATACTGTTTATTTATTCCATTAGATTACGAGAATCTATTCTGAGCATGGTAATTATCATGGGAGTGGGGTTAAGCACCCCATGTTACTACCATGTACTTCTACATTAATAATAATAATAATAACACACATTTATAGAGCGCTTCAATTTAGTGAGATCCATACTCAAAGCGCTTTACAACAAATGAATAAAAGATTCAAAAAACAATAAAGCAAAAAATACAACAATGGTCTTAAATTTTAAGCAAAAAACATGAGATACGAAAATACAACGTATGGCATTAAAATGCAATTTGAAATGAAAGATCATGAACAAATAAACAAACATTTAGATTTCCAAGTTAAATGAGTAGGTCTTAAAGTCGCGACTTAAAACTCAAAAGCAGTTCAGACAGATAACTTGAACCAGCATTGTTAACTGATTTGTACACGATGAGCAGTAGCTTGAACAAGATTCTTTTCTTGACAGGAAGCCAGTGGAGATTTCTGATGACATGACTTATGTGGTCACGTTTCTTCATGCCTGTAACTAATCTTGCGGCCGAGGTTTGAATTCGTTTCGTTGTAATTCAGAGATAAGTTTATCAGGAAGTCAGTACAAAAGGCAGTTACAGTAATCTAATCTGGATGAGACAAACGCGTGCACAAGTTTCTCTGTTTACACTACTAGCTTTATATTCATTTTTTCTCTTATTTTATATTTTTGATGTTGTTCTCCATATCAGGGGCGGATCAAGGCATTCTCAATAGGGGCAAAGCGGGGGTCAATGGGGCCCGCCCCCCCCCCCCCCCCCCCCACCCTGCGATTTTGTACAGGTTTTCGCACATTTTGACATGTTTTTACATGCTTTTTTACACGTTTTTTATCGTTTTCGCCCTGTCAAAAAGGCCCCCTGTTAAAAATAGGGGAGGCGGCGCAGGCGCCCTGTCAAAAATAAGGGGCGCAGGCGCCCTGTCAAAAAGGCACCGTGTCAAAAATATGCCCCCCCCCCCCCATAAATCCGCCCATGCATATGTATGGGCTTTTAATTTATTCCTCTCCCACGCCACTTTCATTGGCTTTTTTACCAGCCTAATTGTGTTTACTGATATTTTGATTATTTTCTGAGATGCATTGAACCGATTGATTGGCCGATCAGAGCTCTCTGTAGAGTTACCAGTTTGATTCTTAATCACTCAGTTCATTAATGTCTGTTGAGCATTTGTTCACATTTGCACTTTATATACAAAAATGTATTGGCTGATATGGCCCTCTTTAAGTCAAAATAACAAACTTATGCCAGATATTTGTTTTGCTGTCCTGGTAAATAAAAGTCATGAAAGTTATATAAAACAAGATCGACTGTTTTCGTACAATAGCAAGAAGAATTTCATTCGGTCAAAGCCAACCTGTCCAAAAATTCACCTTGTAAAGATATACGAGGGTCATTCAATAAGTTCTACCTCCTACCTCATAACTTTGCTAATATAAAAGCCAAACGTATGAAATATTCCACAATTGAAGCTTTGAATCTCAACTACAAAATCATAGTAAATTGGTCTGAATACTCATTGGACTTTTCTGGATATGCAGTAAAATCCAAACTTCCATTTAGTGCGACGGAAACGGGTAAACAAATCAAATGTCTCCTAAGTGCTATTCATTTGGCCAATTCTAAGAGACAAAATGTACCTATTGGTCAATTACAATCGTTCTAAGTTACAAATATCTCTTGAACATACTTTAAACAATACATTAGTGACTGATTTCTTGGCGGAAAATGCCCTATAATTAGCCAGAACCAGACCAGGACAGCCATCAATTTTAACCCTACCCTAGAGAACCGCTGCAAAAGTCATATTTGCTTTTCATAGGAACAAAGAGATCTTCATTATACAGGACTAAATGGATATATTTCAAGTCTCTCGAAGATATATTTTTCTATCACTGACTACCTGATTAAGTATTCTAAATGTTGCACTTAAGGAAAACTGATAAAGATACTATCATGTTAAGATTTAACATTCGAGGCATCACTGTGGCTTGACTTGTAACAACAAACATTTGACTAAATATCAGTATTCCAGTACGCTAAAGGCGTGTCAATACATTCGAGTTGATATTATACTATTTACAAGCTACAAAGATTAATATTGCGTACAATCTGATTTATACATGATAGTATAGCATTATATTCAGAAATCATCCATTGTTTTCTATTTTCAGTATTTGAATCGGGCGATTATACCTAATCATACAATACGGAGAGAAAACGAAAAAACATGTATTTATCTTTGGCTGTTTTTTCCGTGTCCGTTGTCCAAAATCTCTCTCTGGCTTTGATTGCACTATGAAAAAAGTGAAATAGGTATCAATTAGCATTTACTATAAATGTGTAGCTATGATTCAGGGCAATAATCATGACAAATGTCATGAGGCTTACATTCATATTAGCGATGTTATGAGTGAGGAGGTAGAACTTATTGAATGACCCTCGTACATGTATAAAATGTTGCGAAGTTTATTTAGTTATATGTACACTACCTTTTGCCTTTTCTACAGTAAACAATTTTACACTACGCTGAATGAAGGGGTCGTGATGACCTCAAAAGCTACGGAGCTCAAACACAATGGTTCGAAAAAGGTATCTAAATGATTCCTAATTTTACACTACTTTGAATGTCCTTCAGTAAATGTTTTGTACACCACCATTTGCATTTTCTACCGTAAATGTTGTGTATACCACTTTAGAATATGCATACAATGTTTTGTACATACTATGTTGCCTTTCCTTCTGTACAATAAAGGTTTTGCACACTACCCTTTGCCTTTTACACTATAATTATATCGTTTGCACTACCTTTTGCAAGTGTACAGTATCTAACGCGTTTTCTACCCTTTTGGCCTCTTTGGCCACCCATACATTTTATATACATATAGTTGTGGTGAGTGGCCTTCCATATATTGAAATGGAAATGCGACATTTCGGTTTTCAATCCTGTTCTACGAGCATGAAGCAAGAAGGGAAATTTGCATTTGTCGCCATGTTACAATAAACCTGTGAATAACCCTCTGTTGTTCGGGAGTTAACTACCAAATTGGCGATTTTTATCTCTTCGCGCGCATTTGTAAAGCCATAGTTTTCACGATCGTCATTTTCCAGACGCTGTTTTAAAGGAATACCGTTCTATTCATTAAACCATATATACATTAAATGGTAGGAAATTAATTATTTCAAGTATATTGACCATTTAAATTGAACACAGAACTATAATGTTCCATTAAACTGAATTTTCTTCCATTTATCATATTGATTTTTTTCCAAAGATATTCGTAGAAACGGTTTTAATGTAAATTATTATAAGTTGTAGGTATGAGATTGATTATGGATTTGATGCATTTAACAACCCATCAATGTATGGGGACATCCGTGGTATATGTCAATGCACACTAAATGCACTATCTTGGGCACATACGCCCTATGATGATGGGGCAGGTTCGCCCATATGGATTTATATAGTTACGTCGTATGATTTTGCATAATTTTAAAATTGTAATTTTCCTCTTACAGGATAATTGTAATTATAAAAATAGTTATCAGGAATGGAGAAACACTAACATTAGAGGAGTATATTTCAAAATGTGGTATTTATTATTATTTTGAAATTCTGAACGAGTATGTTCCGCAAAAGTGCCCCCACCCCTATATTTTGGACTCCTAAATTTCATGTTGGTATAATATAACAAAGAATAACGAATCTATATAATGTATTGGATATTATGGTACTTTGTGTAGCCTAATTCTGAGCCTAGGGCGAACTTGTCACGGCCTATAGGCCAACCTACCCCGTCGTCGGGCAAGTTCGCCTCTTTGAGACACATGTCTTTATAATTTACTTTTACAGTAAGGCCTAGAGTACTGAGATCATGGTCGTGTGTAGCAAATATATCAATCTTTCGCATAATATCAAAGGTCCATTCAATCTTTAAAATTGGTGTCTCTAGAAATCTTCAACCGAAAATAGGGCGAACACTCCCCGCTCTCCCCTACTTTTAAAAAACTTAACCTACAGATGGATTGGGTCTGTATAATAATAATGCTATATAACTGGTCACTAAAGTTCTGTCACGCGCCGGCCGCTGCCCACTGAAAGTAGGCTATAGAATGGATTGTACCGCTAAACTGGTTTACTGCCCTCTATTGTTAGAAAGACATGTACAGTATCACGGGCTGATTTTAGACTGGTGGAGAGCCTGTGTCCACGATAAAATGGCACACGATGTCTGGATGAATTTGTCCTGAAAAGACTGCTGAAAATGGTTTAGATTGACTTGCTAAAGAGTAGTTGTGCATGCATCCCGAAGGCGGAAGAGTTTTGAGCGTTGGCAGGATGGCACAGGTGGTATAAGAAACATTTTAAGTATAAAAAAAAAAATCATCAAGGTTTGTCTACCAGCATTGTTTACGTTTAGTAAATGAAGGATGGATCAAGGCACAGGGACAGTTTTGTGTGCATGTTAAATGTGATCAAGTAGCCGTAGCTGATTGGAATGAGTCAGGTCACGTTTTGTAGAATATAACAATTGAACTTATACCGTGAAATAACCTTTCGGTGTGCACACCATCCGATTAGGATTAGTACTTATTTACCGTGATTATTCACACAGGAGAAATCAACCTTCCTGTGTGTGCACACCGTCCAATTAGTAATTAATCACCGTAGTATTCACACAGGAGAATTCAACCTTCCTGTGTGCACACCGTCCAATTAGGAATTAATCAGCGTTAGCATTCACACAGGAGAAATCAACCTTCCTGTGTGCACACCACCCAATTAGTAAGTCATCACCGTAGTATTCACACAGGAGAAATCAACCTTCCTGTGTGCACATCGTCCAATCAAGAATTAATCAGCGTTAGCATTCACACAGGAGAAATCAACCTTCCTGTGTGCACACCGTTCAATTATAATTATTCGCCGTGATTATTCACACAGGAGAAATAACCTTCCTGTGTGCACACCATCCAATTATAATTATTCAACGTTAGTATTTACACAGGAGAAATCAACCTTCCTGTGTGCACATTAGTATATATCTGCCGTGATTACACACAGGAGAAATATCTCCTGTGCACCAGTTATTAAGATTATCTTAAAGTGTCTCCTGTAACATGATTAAGTATGGTATGTGTGAGTAATATGAGGGTCGTGTCTGAGATATGTTAGAGTGGTTAACAGATTTGCATATTTATCCAGTTGTTCACAATTAAAAGTGATTTGTACATAAGTTGAAATATTAGTGCTTTTGTCATGTTTTAATCACAACAGGTAGATCACATATATAACGCTTACCCACGGCTTTCAAGCCTAGTCTGATCGCTCGTGTAACCGCAGGTTAGTTTATCCACAACTAGCCGGCGGTTCGCCACAGTTCCATGGCACGGATTTCCTTTATTAAGAGAACAATTGTGGGAAAATGTCGAGTTTTGCCAAAGTACACTACACTATTATAGACGTTGGCTTCACATGTTGACCACCGAACTTTATCTTTACATTTTTACACACGTTAAAAAATTAAACAAATTAATATCATGCAAAGAATAGTAAAAAGGAACATTAAGTGGTGTTGAAAATTTTAAATGTTTAAAAATTTACTGCAGAATTCAAGATGAACATTAAAAATTGCCATTATTGTTGTTTCTACTAACAAAAACACAGCAAAACTTGATTAAAACAATATCATCGCTATTTATTGAAAAACGCCCTCTATCAAAAATATGGTTCGCGTTATGTATCACGCGTACTGCAGGGGGATACTGTCGTACTAAAAATGCTCGTTGCGGCTCTACGAGCATTTTTGAATCGACGTTTTCTTGTACAAAGAGGGCTGATTTTCTTAATCCTTATAGGTGTAAGTTCATACATGTAATACAATTATAAAAATAAACTAATCCCAGTTTTTATCATAATTGAGGGCGCAGCTTCTAACACATCTCTTAGTGCCCCTTTAAACAGTAAGTAAAGTCTGATATAATCAGTGGACTTGTTTTTCTAGTATCAGATAAAACAAATGAAATTGTTTATATTATTATTATCAGGTCATCTGTTTGTACAATCCCTATGTTTTTCGGTACATACACGAGAATTTCCCTACGATTAAAATATAGTTCGTTATCTGTAGTCATCTTATTAATTGTTCCATTTGAGGCCCCTCTGACATGGAAAAATGTATAGATCAAGGGTTTCGTGTAACGAGGTGCGGTCGTCTCACAACATCGAATAGATGCTGATGACGAGCTAGCAGGCACGCAGACAATCACGAACTTGATTATAATGTGCATAATATTCTGTAGGCCTTTATGTGCTATTAATTAGTCTGCACATGTGCTTGTACATATTTCCAATCCGATTTTCAACATGGGTATTCGTCATGTGATCAGCTATAGCCATTGTCATCTACGACCATACCAACATTCACGACAACTAAAGTTATAATCATGTCCACATAGTTGCAGATTGAACCACAGATTATGGGATTGAACAGTCAAGCATGTTTAGTAGCACTCACTGCAGCGCCAACAGTTATACTAAATGATGCACTATGTCATCACCTCCCAACTTTAGATGACACAAAGTATAGCTGATTTGTACAAAGTCTATGTTTAGACCTCAACTTATTACAGACCATGATAGAATGTAAATTGCATATCAGTATCTCTAATAATGAATCCGCAATATGGAAAATGTCAAAAATAATAATAACACCTAAGTCATCATCAATGTGGATGTATGTTGCTGTTCTCAGAGCATCTTTATAATAATGTGTAACTATAAAATGAGTATCATCCTCCTAGGCCCATTTCGAGTGTTCTCTATAACGATACAATAGTCCGAAGACCTCTTTATGTATATCTCAACGGATAGTGTTTCCTAAGGCAGCACTGTGAAACCAGTACGCATAGCTCATACGTATAAGTGCCTAGGATTCGGTGACGAAACGCCGGCGGCCTCACGTCAATGGATAAATTCAACGTCATCCACATCATGCAATTGTTTGGTCGAATTTGTAAACATGCATACTTGTATCAAGAAACAGGCTGTACATTAAGACCTTGCCTTCTATCTGGATGAAAATGAAAGAAACTTTCTAACCGTAGAAGATTTGATTCATCTTACAGATGAATCTTCGTGTGATTGAGCAAACTTGATCATTCCACTCCCCATTATCAAGGGCCATCAACGTACAATGTTCTTGCCCGAGATAATTATCAGGACTCCCAAAATCTGTTTCCCAGTTAGTAAACTCCCACGTGCTACTATCTTTCCACACAAATGTCCCTTCCTCATCCAAGTCGTCATAACCAATCCATATCTTTTGTTGATCACCTATCCCCCTGGCTAGCACAAGATCCAACAGGAAACGGTTTTCGCCTATATCGGCGATAGAGCTCAGATGAGACTGGCGAGTCCTGCGTATGGTAGACAACGATGAGCAGTGCTGTTCCGCATCCAGGTAAAATTGTTGCTCATTCACGAAGAAATAACAGGAGTACCGGTATGCAACCCAACCATCTGGACAGGGAGTACATGCCGGGCCAATAACACTTGCTATACCCAATACGTGTACACTCAAGATTATACCCACTAACTTAAACTTCATAGTGTTCATATTTGACAACGTGATACTTTCAAAACGTCAAAACAGTTTGCAAATGATCATACAGCAAAGTTATCCCATCCATTCAGTAAAAATCGGCAAATTATACCATAGGTCAAATCGTTACTTGAGAATACACGTGTCTATTTGTAGTAGCTGCCTTGCGGCAATTCTCCCGGTGCATGCTATGCGCCATCAGCGGTTGCTCTCACCAGTCCATATTTGACCTTGACATTAGGGTTCGAGCCACCATTGAGGAATTATCATGCAAGTGTATAAGTAATAAAAATACGAAAACAACTCAACGAATGATTCCCTATCAATACCTGTCTTAGTCTTTATTCAATTGTAAAACAATGACATCTTGGTTTCTGTTACGCAAGCATAGTGTAACTGTGATCACGAGACCGACAACGCGACGGTGAACACGATTGGCCGTAAATGTTGAATTCCTCATTGGTTTCAATGTGAAAATGGATTTTTTTTTTTTTTTTTGTAATCCATAACATTCCCTCACCAAACCTATTTTATCTTCTGCAACCGCTAGAGTTGGAAAATCAACTCCGGTGTATTAAGAATAAGATTCATGCTTTGAATGTTATCCTTCATTAAGACTTCATCACATTCGGTTGATAACGTAACCTCATAACGCAAAGAAAATTAGCACTAATACAGTGCCAACGGGGCTTTCCCCGCAAAAACATGACAATATTATTAAACTAAAGTAATTAACAGCTGCAGGTCATTTTTGACTTCCACCCTATATTACATGGAACAGATGGGCATACCTTTAAAAAAAGGTTAAATCCCAACTAAAAACGGGCTTATGTGTTATTCGAAGGGGATTTCTTGCGCAGCAGGATTTTCTTAAAGATCCTTGTTTAATAAAAATGATATGCCATTCATTGCAATGTAATGTCAATGGTGGTAACCAATAGACACCGGTGACAGAAACCAGTGGTTATGTGATAAAAGTGAAGCACGTTGGTCAGACTGGAGAGGAAATCCTCATTGCCTTGTAACATGTTTGAACGAGAGTCTATGTCCGGCATCGTCGTTTCAAACATTTTATTTCCATGAGGCAACTACTGTAGAGATCTCAAGGTGACTAAATGTTGCTGTGTTACACATATGTTTACAATGTATACGTTGAATTATAATTCGCACAGGTATTAATATTAAATGAGCCCAATGCAAGCTTTAAAAAGTCGCACATCTCACGAATAATAATAATATAAATAAGTAAAGTCCTAATATTATTCAATACAATTAAAGCAGCGTTACTGTTGCTTGAATCAGTGACTGCTTGAATACCGTCAGCATCTGCTATGGCAATGCGGTCCAGACGGAAAGGTTGTTTATCGTTACCAACGTAATGTTTGTATCCTTTTAGTCTTCTCTTTATCCTTCAGACTTCCCATGGGAATGTTGACATTTAATGAGTTACAAAGTTGATTTTGGACAAAGATATAGGCCTAAATCTTTGTGTAAAATCAACTTCAACTATGGTTTTCGCTGATTATTGGCCCTTCAGACTAAGCGCACGTTCTAGAGGGGATCAAAGAACAAATGGAGGGGTTATAATTCCCCGTGCGAGCCTTTGCCCGGCCCTTGGAAATTACACAATATCAAACTACGCTCTTGTACATATTCAAGAAAACTAATTTATATATATATATATGTTTGATCCCAAAACGAGTTTTAATTAAAAGTTAATCGGATCGGATATATAATCATTTTTTGACTCGAACCGTATCGTTTGACGCGATCAAGTCATAAACATTGTTGAATGACTGACTCATAAAAAATGACGTCAACGATATTAAGGAATTTTAAAAGTGGTCAAAAGTTTAAAAAATAAAACTATTTATTAAAGCACCAAGTTATCAACAGCCCATACAGTGTATAATGAATATGTAATCCTGCCTTGCCGGTATTTTTATAATAGTTTTATAACATATTTAATATCAGCATTCAAATGTTTTCCAGTGTTGCTGTGGCCTAGCCGGTTAACGCGCTCTTTCTAAAACGTTGGTACCTCGTACCTTCAGGCATCGTCTCAGGCTCGAGTACCGGTCTTGCTGTGTGTCGAAATATAATATACAATATATCTATTCATTAAATGTTGAATAGGGTTCGGAATCATTTATTTGACAAGATTGTCGGTATCAATTTCATTTTATCGGTATCAATTTCATTAAATTCTAGTATGCCCCCTCGGATACGGCATTCTAATCAAATTTGATTAGTTGTGATTAGTTGAGTTTACTTAACTTGCCCCGAGTTCCGCAAACAATATCTCAAATTGTTCGTCTGATCAGTGAGATTCTAGAAATATCATTTTTAGCAGATCATACCTATAGCCACCTTTTACGGTTAGGTCCCAATTTGTAGTTATGCCTCCATATAGGCCTAATTTGACCTTTCAACGCATGTATTATGGATGAAGATTACTTTAGAAATAGAAAATAATATCTCGAATCGACGAACAATTCGGGGTATTGTTTGAATTGTTGACCCATGTCCAAAGCGAAAATGACCATGACAATTAGTTGATTAGTTAGTTGAATTAGATCTATGTGTCCGAAGATGACTAACAAGACCAATCTGGGCAAGGAAGCATCTCCCGCATGTTCAAAATGTTATTCATGAATCTCTGTGGTCAGACGAACAATTCGAGGTATTGCTTGTTGAAATCGGAGCAAGTTGAATTTTTGACCCCACATGGAAAAGCTCAATGACGTTTTAATGTGTTGCCTGATTGATAACTCGGTAACGAAACAATGAGTATAAGGCAAACTATACATTTTTGGAATCTTGGTGCTCAGGCGAACAAATTAAGATGCTTTTTTCACTTGAAGCAATTCTTTTTGACCCCTGTATAATAAGGGTAGCCATTTTGAATTAGAGTGGGACACCCCTTACCATGAACCAACAAATGGCACTCTATTATCGTAACTTAGGGTGTCAGGATACTAAAAAACGTTGGTGACAAGAATGTAGCAAACAGATTCACAGCCTCAGCAATAACTTCATAACACAATGCATTATTTCTGTGTAAACTGCACTGACAAATTGGATTATTTAAATTTTAAAAAAAATTAAAAATTAAAAATAAAATGCCGCCCACCCTCCCCTCCTCTCTGAGAGCTGTGGAGGACAACATAACTTCTTCTTTTTTTTGGCCTTATCTTTAGCAGCCGATACTCGGGGCCGATACTAGTTCTAAGTACAGTTCACAGCTAGGTATAGCTGTCAGAGTGGTGTCTTACTTCATCATCACTGTTATCATTGCTTGTGATGCTCTTCTCCGCTTCCACTGACAGATTTGAAATGAGCATTCGAGCATGATTCGAGATCAAGTTAGAGAGGGTTTTGTGTAAGGAAGTGAGACACAGTCAGTGATCTAACAACATCGCACGGACGCTTATGGTGAGCTGTGCTGTCAACAAGGCCAACGCAGGCACGTACACTGTCCCAAAACAATCACGAACTAGGTTATATTGTGCATAATAGTCTGTAGCCCGGGGGCACTCAACTTTCTTTTTGATAGGGGTGTGCCGCCCAGGGTCTCAAAAAGGGGGCTTCGGAATTGAACTGAATGAATTTTCTGACCAAAAACGTCAAATATAATAGGCAACACCTGGATGTAGATTGCTACTCTCAGAGCATCCACTATAATAATAATTTGTAACTATAAAATGAGTTATATCCTCCTCTTAACGGCCACTTCGAGTGTTCCCGATAACAATACTATAGTCTAGACCTCTTTATGTATAATTCAAACGGTAGTGTTTCCTGGGGCAGCGGTAGCAGTGCAAAACCAGTACGATAGCTCATACGTATTTAAAGTGCCTTTGGATTTGGAGTTCACATAAAATGCCGTTGTGACTAAACGCTGGCGGCCTGAAGTCGGTGGCTAAATTCAAAATCCACATCATGTAATTGTTTTGTCGTATTAATAAAACATGCAAATGAAGAAACAGGCTTTGAAACCAACCTTGTATTTGGATGAGAATGAAAGAAAATGTCTAACCGTAGGATATTTGATTCATCTTACAGATGAATGTTCTTGTGATTGAGCAAACTTGATCATTCCACTCCCCATTATCAAGGATCATCCATGCACAATGTTCTTGCCCGAGATAATTATCAGGACTCCCCGTATCTGTTTCCCAGTTAAACTCCAACGTGCTACCATCTTTCCATCTCCAACGCTCATACGTATAAGTGACTTGTACGTAAGACTCATAAGGTAGCCGTCAAATTGCATCACCATACGTATAAGCGCCCATACCTTGAACTGAGACTTATGCAAACATTTCTATATTGACATTGCAATATTTGCATTGGTCTAATTTAATGTTTTTATTATATTTTGTGCGTGTACGTATGGTGTTGCAGAACATTACTTCGGCGACTATCGTATTTATAAGTCTACGTACAAGTTATACTTAAGAGCTATATAGTAGTTTTGCAGTACGGCCTAACAGAATTCGTTCTCCTCATTCACTTGCACGTTGTATCAGGCCTCTACTAGTATCGTTAGTCATTGACTGTCTGTCGGTTGTGCGTATCATGTGTCATGACATTTGGAGTACGCATAAGATGCCGTGTTGACGAAACGCTGGCGGTTTGAAGTCAGTGGCTATGGCCTATTCAAAGTTATCCACATCATGTTTTGTTTGGTCGCATTAGTAAACATGCATATTAAGAAACACGCTTTGAACCTTGAGGCCTTGCCTTCTATCTGGATGAAAATGAAAAAACATTAATGTCTAACCGTAGAAGATTTGATTCATCTTACAGATGAATTTTCCTGTGCCTGAGCAAGCTCGATCATCCCACTCCCCACTATTAAGGATCATCCGCGAACAATGTTGGTTCCCGAGATAATTATCAGGACTCCCACGCCAGTTAGCAAACTCCCACGTGCTACCATCTTTCCAGACAAATGTCCCTTCCTCATCCAAGTCGTCATAACCAATCCATATGGCTCCTTGATCACTGATTCCACTGGCTAGCGCAAGATCCAACAGGAAACGGTTTTCGCCTATATCAGCGATAGAGCTCAGATGAGACTGGCGAGTCCTGCGTATGGTAGACAACGATGAGCAGTGCTTTTCCGCATCCAGGTACGATTTGTGCTCATTCACGAAGAAATAACAGGAGTACCGGTATGCAACCCAACCATCTGGACAGGGAGTACATGCCGGGCCAATAACACTTGCTATACCCAATACGTGTACACTCAAGATTATACCCACGAGCTTAAACTTCATAGTGTCCATATTTGACAACGTGATATCATATCATAACATACACATCACAATGAGCATTTTTATACGCTCTTGCACATTATACAATGGTACCACAGCGCAAAAAAAATAACATTAACATCGATAACATTTATAACATTAATCAATATTTCAAAACGCCGTAACAGTTCGCAAATTATCATACATTAAAGTTATCTCATCCATTAAGTACAAATCAGCAAACCGTATGATAAATCGTTACTAACACTATAATATCTGTAGTAGCTGCCTTGCGTCAATTCTCCAGGTGCATATTGATATGCGCCGTCAGCAGTTGCTCTCGTTAGTCCATAGTTGACCTTGACATCAAGATTCGAGCTGGGGCTAGATTTACTATTGGGCCATATGGGCCCGGGCCCAAGGACCCCAGATTTTTTTTTTTGGGGGGGGGCAAATTCAGAAAGAAATAAAGTAAAAAGTATACTTTAGGTCCCAGATACTGGTATACCAGTATTATTTAATACTGGAACATGAACATAATGATCATTCAATACTGGAAATTAAAATTTGCCAGTATCGGTCGATACTGGAACACCAAATTGTGTTTCAGTATAGGCCGATACGGAAACGTTGACGTTAACGTTGACACTGATTCATGACGGTTTAATTATCATTATAATCATTGGACCATGACCAAGTTAGTCTCAATGTAAGCCCAATTAATTATTATGATATCCTGAAAATGTGAGATCAATCCGATGAAAATTAAGAAAACTAGCGTACTTTACGTAAACCATGTCATTTACTGGTTTGTACAATGGGATCTATATACATGTACAGACCAGTAAATAACATGGTTTACGTTTCAATACGTTATGGTACCACACCACTAATAAATTCCCCATTGCTTACTGTGTAAAATGGACCATAGGTATACGCCATTTTCTCGCTTATAAAGCAACTGGTTGCTTCAATTTTGCATTCTGTGTGAAGATCATGGTCTTGGCTTTCCTGTAAAAAATATATATAAGGTCAAGGCAAAATTTTCGAGATATGCACCGCATGTTTATAGATTGCCCAGGCCTAGCCTAGGTCTAAGCAATTCTAATCAATTATTGAAGTCTCTAAAATGACTATAAAATCATAAGAAATTGATCAAAGAAGAAAATTTGCACTGATATTGTTTGATAATCTTCATTTAATAATCATCCGATCAAAAGTTTGGCCAACAACACTACTTTTGAAGCAATTTTATATATTTCACTTAGAGGAGTGTCATCCCAACCAATTCAACAGGCCTTTCGTGGGCTGTTCCATTATTTATTTAGTGGTGTGAATCCTATAGCTCTTTATATTTTTGAAATTATATTTTTTCTGTTAGGTTGAATATACTGCAACACATTAATAGCATTGCAATCATTTAAATCACTTTTAACAGGCTTTTGAATGACAAAGTTTACTTGACTCATAACTTGAATATAATATAATTGTCAACATAGTAAATGATCTATCAGTCAATAGCAAGGTTTAGTTTGGTAATCCATTTAATTCTGTCACAAATCAATACTTGCTAAACAATCCGCAAAACAGAGGCATGCATATTCTGTGCAAATTAAAAAAGTTTTGTTTAACAGTTCTCGAACCCCCTGTGGATGGTTCATTGAGTTACAAGTCGAGCACTTTCATGTATACTCGACTGTTACTGTGTCGACTGTGTGTATTCCCATTGTACAAACCAGTAAATGACATGGTTTACACAAGTACGCTAGTTTTCTTATTTTTCATCGGATTGATCTCATATTTTCAGGATATCATAATAATTAATTGGGCTTACATTGAGACTAAATTGGTCATGGTCCAATGATTATAAACACCGTCATGAAACAGAGTCCTAATTTGTTTGAGTCACCCTGTATGAGCATGATGACTGAATAAAATGATTTGCTGCCGGTCATCTTTGACTTCCGCCTTATAACACATGGGTACAGATAGGCACAGATAGGCATAACTTCCAAAAAGGTATAAATCCTAACTAAAAACGGGGATATGTTATTCAAAGGGGACGTCTAGCGCAGCAGGATTTTCTTACTAACATTACATGCCATTCGTTGCAATTTAAGGTGTCTATTGGCCGATGAACATTTTAGATTTCCTTTAAAATCTGATATGTTCTAGCCCTTGGGTTATTAATTCTGGAACTGAAAATTTTATTTCAATCGGACATTCGGTTGCCGAGATATGGTAGGTCAAAGAGGCATAATACCAACATCTTTGGCAACAACTTTATTTTTATTTTCTTTATATTTCCCAATTCCAGTTGCCATGAAATGTCCTAATTATGGCTAATTATCAGTCAGCTGTAGAACGGGGCCACGTTTCAATTGAGGGCGCTCTATTTAGTGACGCACTGCCGTCATTTTTTACACAGCGATTCATTAATTGACGGAAGTCCGTCGCTCGCCGGAATGCGAACAAAAAACACTTTTCAATAGAGGGCGGGCTTGAGAACGGGACTGCGTTAGCAAGGGAACGGCCTCACGTCACAGTAATTTTAAAAATTCATTAATAGCCGATTCTGCCGATTTTAAACAACGAAATAACTCTCTTATCAAAGAGATAACCGTTACAAAGGCATCACTTCTAAATACTACGGGGCTTATATTTAATGTAAAAATTATCACTCTTACACTTAAAATTCTATAAAATGGTGTAATCTCGTCTAGAAAATGGTGGTCTCATCGCAGCAAACCGGTCAAAAAAGACATAATTAAAGCTTGTTTCGTGTGATTTTGCGGTTAAAGGTTAAATTAAATCATTTAAACTGGATGTCGCAAGGAGTTCTGATACCTTATGCTGCCCTCAACTCGATGGATAGTTACTTTTTATGCAGATAATTGGGTGTAAAAGGGGAAAATTCAATCATTGCGCAAATTGACGGGTGTGCGTTACCTTGGTTACGTACGCCCGTCGTTTTAGAGCGCCCTCAATTGAAACGGGCTCCCGTTCTACAGCTGACTGATTATGTATGAAATATATAAAATAATTATGAAATATGCAAAGTAAAGTTTGTGGACTAATGAGATGAGCTATGATGATGTAACTTGGTACATGGGTAGAACACTTGAAGATCTAAAAACGTATGTTGGCTTTTGTCTAATTTCCATTTGCATAAATTAATTAGGCCCACTAATTAAAATGTTTAAACATTTCTTAATAGAGCCACCTTAATGTCAATTGAAACAAATAGACACCGATGGCAGAAACCAGTGGTTATGTGATAAAATGGCCTGGTAAAAGGGAAGCACGCTGGTCATACTACACAGGAAATTATCTTTGCCTCGTACGCACATAAACATTTGTTTACGAGAGCCCATGTCCGGAATCGTAGTTAATTGTCACGGGGCAGCTATTGTAGATCTCAAGGTGACTAAATATGTTGCTGTATCACACATATGTTTACAATGTATAGGTTTAATTGAAATTCACACGGGTATTTATATTAAATTATCTCAATGCGAGCTTTTAAAACGCCGCACATCTCACGAATAATAAAATCAATTAGTAAAGTCCTTTCATCATGAAATATGAATCCACACAGGTTTAGGGACGCACCATTAGATACTCAGGGGGCATGGAAGTTTTAAAAAAAATTGCCCACTATCCAGGAAAAAAACAACTTTGCCCACCAACAAGGGAAAAAAAAGAAAGATGACCCACTGCTGAGTAAAAAAAGAAGAAGATGACTCACCCAACACAATGTAAAGAAAAACAGTAAAACCTTAAAAAAAATACTTTGCCGCCTTTTGCCCCCCCCCCCCAAAAAAAAAATGCCGCCAAAGGCGGCGAAAAAAAAGTCGCCTACTTGAAGACAAAAAAACACGACCGACCCCAACTTCCATGCCCCCCTGAAAATAAAATGGTGCGTCCCTAGCAACGTTTTTGGTTGCTTCAATACCGTCAGCATCTGCTATGGCAATGTGGTCCGGACATTAAAGGTCGTTAATCGTTATCAAGGTATTGTTTGTAACCTTTTTGTCTTCTTTTGACCGACTACCCATGGGAATTTTGACATTTACACATAATAGGCCTATGTCGTTGTGGATAATCAACTTCAGCTATTGCTTCAAATCCTGCCTTTCCGGTATTTATTATTTTATAACCGATTTAATAGCAGCATCCAGTGATGTGGCCTAGCCGGTTAACATGGATTAGTTAACGCGCTCGGCTGTCGAAATATAATATATCTATTCATTAAATGTTGAGTAGGGTTCGAAATCATTTATTTGACTATCAAATTCTAGTATGCCCCCTCAGATACGGCATTATAATCATTTATGATTAGTTGTGATAAGTTGACACTCCACAATGCTCCAACGCTAAGCGCAAGCGTTAACCACCGTTGACCAATCAGGCTGGGTCATTCGGTTGCGGTGAAGCTACTGCGCTTGTGTGAGAGCGCACAGAGTTCGAGCGTTCACCATCAACCAAGAATCACATGAAAAATATTAATATCAGAAATTGATCATGGACAAATTCTACTTGATTGATTTGTTATGTTTTACACAAGGCTGACAGTTGTTGGGGAGTGGATTATTCATCAAGGATACTTATATTTTTAGCCTATAAAGTAAACTGTTTTAAAAAAAAAAGTGGAAACAAAACCGGGAACGACACTAACAGGCACGTTGTTTTTGTATCATAAATAAACAAATATACCGCACTCATGTTTTGTCGGATATTTTTGATCAGATAGAGCTATTGATTTAACGATAATTTACAAGCAAAGGGTTTTCCCCTGCAAAACCCGCAATATTGAGGATACAGATAGCGAAGGACATTCCCGGATCCCCTCGAAAATCAACAGTTTGACACAAATAATAACCAGGATATTACCCAATACCGACTTTGAACTCCATAACTCTCCGTCAAGTTTAGGTTGCGGACCCCAATAATTAATATATATATATAATACAAAAATGGACAATTCAAATTAATGCTGCACCTAGTTTCGATCGCTATGATCACATTGAAACTAAGAAAATGATGAAATTTTATATGATAAACGGCGAATGTTGGTAAACTCTTTCAGATGGTAGTTAGTATATATACTTTGATTAAAAAAACCTGATTTCCAGGATAATTGAGGGCGCACTCCTATACGTATCTCTCAAATCCCATTAATTCATTCAAGTAATAATACCTCCGTCATGCGTTGTGCATATAACGCAGAGTCGCCGTTTATGAGTGTACTAAAGACAGCGGTTATTCGAAGCACGAAGTTGGTAAACAACTCACATGATTAGCAAAAAAAGCATTTATCAGTATTATAATAAAAGATATAAAGATCATAAACTATTTTAATAATAATACGAATAACACATAGTTTGTACAATAATTCAATCAGTTCCAAATTGGCGAAAAATGTTCGTTTTTTATCTATCCGCGAGCAAAGGTAATCCAAGCATACAAGCGCGATTTTGGCATACGCAAGCGTAACGCATAATTTATGAAACTGCGACATTGCGCGCCATATTGTGCCGTGCGAGCGTTCTGCGCGAGACGCTCTTCTGAATTATTTCGCTGCTGTAAACAGGTTTCGCCAATTTGGAACTGACTGAACTATTATATTGTGTAGTCGTAAAGTATAGTAGGGTGTCCATGTAAAACATTTTTAGACAAGAAAACTATACAAATCGGACTACTAATCATGTTCTTCAATCTTTAATGTGTCATAAGATTATTGTTCCTATCCAATTTTGAGCTTTCGTTATCGAATTATTGCAAATCTCTCCTCGGACATGTCAAGTCAGGTCAAGTATGCTTAGAACTCTTTCATTGGAATCGTCATTCCGTTTGCAATTGAACATAATTAATAAAGTCAATAATAGTCTTCCTACTAAATGTTAATACAATGATAAATGTTAATAGTTAGTTGAATTTGAGCAATAAAAACATATTTTCATAATTTCATGCATATCATTCATTACAGACCACAATATATGAGACTTTTATATGTATTTTAAACAATGCATTGAACAATTCTATGTATATTTCTTTATAATCATTATTGGAATCACAATGCATTTTGGAATTGGAATTGGAATCGCAATGCATCTTCTTGTTCAAAAGTGACCAAAGTGAGATTAGCTCGCTTGTCACTGGATTGATCATATCTCGGTCCCTAAGTGGTGAAATTCAATAGGATAAAAGGTATTTGATAGATGATTAATAGAGCTAATTACCAACAAACTATCTATTTTGTCGAAAGGGAAAAACAGGGGATATATTTTTAATTATTGGATTTCTTTTTTGACACGCCTTGTATATTTGTATATTAACAATAATAATGATCTATTTACATACATTGCCAATCGTTCAATTGAATATACATGTAGAGCATGAATATAATATGCCGTAGCCTAGATGTTTCACATTTAAGATAAAATTAAAATGTTGCTGTCAAAACGATTGGGTCTTTAAATATGCTCGAATTTAGTTGAAAATGATCTAACATTTGTTCATACAGAACAAGATATCTGAAGGAAATATACAGCCAATATTTGGTAATTAAAGGACCTCGATATCAGTATACCATTTAGGAGGAGAGCTCTTCGAAAGGAAGGCAAGGTTGGTTAAAATGCGTGATATTGTTTTGGAACAAATTGAGTTCAGTACATGTCTGTCACGTATCATACCCCTCATAAGTACAAAATTCTTTCACAATTAAAAATAAAGATAATACCTTAACTATCCTCGGGGATCGGCAGAATTAAAATGTGCACATTAAGTTAAAATATCCATCGAAAGTTCCTCGTAAAATGCCGAAAAGTTGCAGAATTCGGCAGTCTAGGCGTCATGTAATTTACCGAGCCAGTCATGCCAGTGGGGACTGGATATTAATAGACTTTATTTAAAACTATCGAATACGGCGTAGTTTTGTTTGTTTTCATCAGCGTTATTAGCTGGTTATCAGCGTATTTGAATGAAATCCTACACGTCAGCGTAAAACCGAAGTAGGGCTTATACCAACAGCAACGCGATCGCCCAACACTAGCGTAAAGTACGCGAGCTCAACCTCATTTCAAAACGATGCAACGGTCATCCGTGGTGCGCACAACGTAATCTCGACCTCACGGCTCTGATTAGATGGTGCTCAAACGTGAGAACTGAAAAACTCGTGAATAAACATGAGCTTGTTCACGCACCATCACGCCCCACTGCGTCGGTGTTCACGGCGCAGCGGGATCACTGCGTTGGTTTCAGTTTAAATTTGACCAATTAGGTGCTTTGGTGCTGTTGGTAGGTGGTATTTTGTGAGATCAAGCATGCATGCGCAGCCTGATCGGTGCAACGTATGGTGAACCGTGGCCAGGATATTATGTGCCGTAGATCCATTGGCTCCCAAACATGCCAAAAACAGCAACAAAAACTCGAACTTGGCTCACAAATGCCAGTAGAATTGCACGATATTGTGCGTTGCCCGTATTACCGCGTACTCATATCATACCGTGATAACGCGTCGTGTGCATGTTTGCGCAAGGTCTCACAGTATCGCGGTACTATACGCACTCCTACACATGGCGAATAAGCCACACGGGATAGACCTGTTAGGGGTAATGTGATGGTGTCATGTCGGGTGGGGGTGAAACCACGGGAAATAGTTGAGAATGGGCCTAGGGTTTACTGATTAGTACAAGAGCGTTTTGTGGGGATAATAAAGCAATCTGATTTAGACTTCAAATTGCCAAACAATCCAAGGGACCAACGGTTATAAATGAAATAGCCATGGGAAATGGTTTAGGAGGGTTCAGTCAGATGCCAACGTTGAGTGAGTCTATTGTATACGAAGAGATTTTGTTTCCCCTTGAAAAGAGGATGTCGATCTCGTGCAATTCAATATGCCAAAATGTCAGCCTTATACAATAACAACATTAAGGCATTTAAATGTGGTTCAACGCCATGCTACTGGGGGATTTTCAGTAAGGGGAGCAATAAAATATTAATCCATTATTTTTACACGCTAAAGTCATGTTTGCAGAGACGTTTCTGCTTGAAAATGCCTTTTTCTGAAGAAGATCTTTTTGTCATTACTGAAAAATACCGTATATTTCCCGTGGCCCTGACCCCCTGTCTCATTAAAAGCTTTAGATTAATAGCCTTTCACGATCATCAATTTATTGCTGTTTACATTGAATTCAAACCTAGCTTGCAGCGACACCGTTTTCACATTTGAAATACATTTTAGAAACTGGGCTCAATTTGGCTACAATTTCGTCGAATACTCAATAGTTCACCACACTTATCAAACTGCTTTGTACATTTCACGGACATAAATTATGCTAATGAGCTCATTAAATGACGTCACTCACATCATCGATATGTTCGTAACGCCAAAATGGTAGGGTTGAAATTCTAGGTCGAGTAAAATGATGTGCTTATTTGTTGTCTGTGAGCTTTTGTGAATTTTTTCCCGTATTGGAGTATTTTTTTATTGAAAATAGACAGTTCAAATTAAACGTTGGTTCCAAGTTCAACTGACAGCACATGTATTTGAGGTGACAGCAACTGCAATATGCAAGCAACATTTGAGAAAAAACGATGCCCGACTTTGCAAGAAAGTGTACGGGGAAGTGTACGGGGGAACATGACAAACCAAAACAGTCTTGTAAGTAACCGCCTCCGTGGCGCAATTGGTAAGCGCGTTCGGCTGTTAACCGAAAGGATGGTGGTTCGAGGCCAGCCGGGGGTGTTGTTTCTTTTTGCATTTAATGCAGATCGACAAATCACATCACAGTAAAAATTTAATGTTGACAAAATCACAGACCACTTACACAAAAATCGCATCTGCGCATGCTCCTGTCGTGATCGAAATCCAACACACAAGCAATGGGCGAGTTTTATAAGTGCACCACTAGTTCATTATTATAGAGAACACATCAACACGTCAGTAAGTAGTTATGGCCGAGCAGTTACGAATATGGACTAGTATCTAATAGATTCTCCCCTCCTCGGTTCGAATCCTGCTGAATACCTTTTGTTAGAAAACACGATTAAGTCTCTGTGTGTTGGAAAATGGCGTATATTTTTACCGTAGGTGAATAAAAGTCGTGGCCCTGACCCCTGTCCAAAAATGTATTACAAATAAACATATTTTTGATCAAGTTTAATACGTTAGGAACCTTTCTTGTGCATAAGGTTGTTGCTATGACGTCTAAAAATCATCAAAAATACGATGTTTACGATCGCATTGAAAATGCATCTTTATCGACTCAAAAATAGTAACAAAAATCGTGTTTTTTTATTAAATCGGAAATAACATCTTACATTAATAGGACTTCCCCTTCAAAATGAGCCTAAAATGATCCTTCACAATCGCGAGTTGTAAATGACCCGATTTTTATTTGTTTTTTTGAAATCTCACTTTACTGGCGGGCCGGAGCGAACAAAATAGACGGTATTTTCATGCCTTGACTTCTGACTGGGTTATGATTATAAATCAACTTAGTTTGTGTGTGGGGGTGTATGGGGTTTATGTGATCTCAGCGGTATGTTATGTGGCATAACCATCTAGCGGAGTCCCGAGCGTAGCTAGTTACAAATCAAAACAGAGATATAATCGGTAAAAGTACTAAAAATCAAGAAAATATGTTTACAATATAGCGCAACAACTGGACGAGCTAGGCGGTTGAGCGGGCGGTTGAGCGGGCCGGCGAGCGGGTGAGCGAGCGACGGGCAGGGGAGCGACGGGCGGGCGAGCGGCGGGTGGGCGAGCGGCGGGTGGGTGAGCGGCGTGCGACCGAGCGGCGGGCGACCGAGCGGCGGGCGACCGAGCGGCGGGCGACCGAGCGGCGGGCGACCGAGCGGCGGGCGACCGAGCGGCGGGCGATCGAACGGCGGGCGATCGAGCGGGCGATCTGGTGGGCGCTCGGGCAGGTGATCTGGCGGGCGTTTGGGCTGGTGCTTGGGCGGGCGTTATAGATCGTGCGGCTTCCAATCGTCGTTGCAGTTTTCTGTGAAGATCTTTTAACGGTTCCCGGTAGTAATAGCGCAGCCAAGACATTTTAAAAGTCATAATTTGGCTCACTCTACGCCTCTGGCCGTTGATCAGGATACTTTTGGAAAACAGCAAGGTATTGCTGAGAGCATTCAGTTCGAAAAACTTATTTTCAGAATCTCGACACATATCATCATCTTGGAAGATGCATTTGCCAATAAACTTGTCTGGGCTGAACACCAAGCACAGGGCGAAGAGATGGACCCGGGCCCAGTGCCCCCCCCCCCCCCGGATTTGGGGGTGTGTGTGGGGGGGGGGGGGGGATTCAGAAGAAGGAAAAAAAGAATACAAATAAATTACCAACTATAAACACTAGTCAAATTAGGAAAGCGCAGTCAAATTTATCAAGTTTGTTCAAAGCCAAACTGTACGTCAATATGCATGCTGATATGATGATATGCTGATATGCTGATATGATGATATACTGATATGCTGATATGCTGATATGCTGATATACTGATATGCTGATATGCTGATATGCTGATATGCTGATATGCTGATATGCTGATATGCTGATATGCTGATATGCTGATATACTGATGGGCTAATACTAAGTATGCTGATATGCTGATATACTGATATGCTGATATGTTGATATGCTGATATGCTGATATGCTGATATGCTGATATGTCGATACTAAGTATGCTGATATGCTGATATACTGATATGCTGATATGCTGATATACTGATATGCTGATATGCTGATATGCTGATATGCTGATATGCTGATATGCTGATATGCTGATATGCTGATATGCTGATATGCTGATATGCTGATATGCTGATATACTGATATGCTGATAAATGCTGATATGCTGATATGCTGATATGCTGTTATGCTGATATGCTGATACGCTGATATTCTGATATGCTATGCTAGTGATATGCTGATATGGCTAAATTAGTGTAAAATAGCAAAATGTGTGCACACTACGCGCGCCTTTGTTCAGTTTAGTTACCGTGCTTTTACCATCAAATTGGTAATTTTCGACATCTTGGGTACACCATTGGTATCCCCTATTTATTCCCACTCTTTAGCGACTTGGCAGAATCATGGTTCTTCAAAGTGAGTTGGGGGCCCCCACATTTTGGCCGGGCCCAGGACCCCCCAAAAAAGTAGATTCGTTCAATATCAATATATTAAAAAAGAAAACAAGATTCGACTCAATTTTAATAAAAGCAAGATGGATGTTTATAACCCCATCTTTTTCACTATTGCAAATCATTCTATTTGGAAACTATGAAATGAACCTACTTTTATTATAATAAAGCAATTAGCTCATTCGACCAAAGTTTACATCCTCTGTATGCACCGAACCAATAATAATAATAATAGCGTGCATACAACTTATTTGGAAGAGGTTTCATTATTATCCTTTAGCAACACGCATCGGATATTCAGATATACAATATGTGTTTGACCATGCTTTTAATCAAAGTCGTTAATAGTTTATTGTGTGATAAGCCAATGCGTGACTTTGTCTATAGCCTACATATATAACGTATATAATAATACTTTATATACGGCCGAGTGCACCAATGAAGAGTAGCTGAAGAATAGCGCTACCTCGCCAGTAGCTGAGGTGTAACCCAAAATTTGGAGAACACCAAATCGGGGTAAGCTACTAGGCTAGTAACTGGCGGGTAATTTACGCTAAATGTTATACCTGACCACAAGTCAGTCGATTCTAGCAGTAGCGTAAATTTGTTGTGAACATTGAAGGGGATGATTCGCTGATGCGTCTATAGCTACATAAAGTGCTCAACAAAAGAAAGTCGTACACTTTGTTTTGGTCATTTAAAGTAACTTTCGATTATAATTTTTACCCAAACTGGCTAGATAGACATTTTGAGGAATTTCTTCGGCACATTTTGATACCAAACATAAACACCTAACAACAAGGATAAACTATGATTAGTACCATTTATAGAAAATTAGTCACTTTTCAAAAGTCACATTTTCAATTCACTACGCCGAAGAAAACACCAATAAAATTGTTAACAAGTACTAAGCCGTATCAGTCCCGTGTTGATCGCTGTGCATTTCCCGTCAATGCGCGGGCTAATTCAAATTCAAGGAGTCATGCATGGGTGAGGGATATGAATGTAAAGAGATTTTTATGGAAAAGAGAAACGGATCTATTGCCCGCCGGACAAACCTAGTTATAACAGTGTCACACACGGGGTGAACCTCACACACACCCATTTTCCTCCCGCGTAGTGTATTTATAATGTGACTTTTGAAAAGTGACTAATTGTTTGTAAATGGCGCTAATCATGGTTCATTTTTTTTGCTAGGTGTAAGGTTTGGTATCAAAATGTGCCTTAAAGATTCATTTAAATGTCTATTTCGCCTGGTTGGTAAAAAAAAATAATCGAAAGTTACTTAAAATGACCTACACAAACTGTACGACTTTCTTTTGTTGAGCACTTGATTTAACATATATAATAATACTTTATACACTGAATACGGGCGAGTGCACCAATGACGAGTAGCAGTAGCTGAGGCGTAACCCAAAATTTAGAGAGCACCAAATCGGGGTAAGCTACTAGGCTAGTAACTAGCGGGTAATTTACACTAAATGTTATACCTGACCAGACCCAAGAGTAAGTTGGGGCATAACGTTTTATGCCACAAGTCGATTCAGCGATTCTAGCAGTAGCGTAAATTTGTTGTGAACATTGAAGGGGATGATTCGCTGATGCTGAAGGACCAATTGCGCTTGCATGCACAGGGGGTATATTTGAAGTGGAATGTGACCCCCTCATAAACTGAAAGATTTTATATTTTTGAAACTCCATTCATGCAATTTGGTGATTCTTTTAGTCAAAATTTATATAAACTTCTTTGCCCATTCATAGACTATCGCACCGATTTTTGGGCATATTTTTACCAAAATGTACTAATTGTCCAAGGATTCTAATTAATGACTAAATAAATAAATAAATAAATAAACGTATTATTGTTTTATTAATTAAAAACTGATAAAGCCAAAGTTTCAACATTATTGTGAGTGGAAGGGTAGAACTAGAAGAACGAGAAAAAAGCATATCGTGCCGTGCGTGGCCTGATGATTGAACTGGGGTTCTGCGGTTAACAAACGAAGGACAAAGCTAAGTATTTGTGTTAATAGATGTGTTATAATTGTATATACCATTAAACTAATTGTTTCCATCGAGTGCTTGTGTTTGTCATTAAAATTGTGCTTTTTGTGCAATATTTGTATGTGCCCCTCGCCCAAAATATGTTTGTAATGTCATAGTCCTTATTTTTGAAAAAGCGTTGAACAAATTTGAATATTTTGGCCAAAAAAATGCCGTCATTTTTTGTCCGGAACGCAGGCCGACTATTTAATATGTACACTCACCTATGACCTAGCGAGTGACGACACATTTTAAATATTACGGAGAACCATTCACGTCAGAATTTTACAGTAAACTATAGGTCAACACCTCGCATATGCGCCAACTAATTTTGTAAGGGGACGATGCTGATTAATGTGGATATTTACCTCGCTAGTTACTATTCTGCTGTTATTCGCCAGTTATGCTCTAAGAATTACATCGTTAGTAAGTTACGCTACAGTTAGAGCATAACTACTGGTGAGGTAGCTTACCTCCCTATTAAGTTACGCTAGTTTGGTGCGTGTTTCTATTCCATCATCTCCACCAATCACCACGTTTTGATGGTGATTGGTGGTAATAATCATCACTATACCAATAAGGCGACAAAAATAAGAAACCCTGGTGTACGGGCAAACGGACCTCTCGGGTCGGGCCGGTCGGTCGGCTTTAATTCTTCTTTTTCTTATCTTCCCTTAAAAATGACCTTAAAAATCCCTCATATCTGTCAAAAAAAAATTTTAAATCTGTAAACATTTTGCCGGTTTTTGGAAAAGAAAAAAGATTTGGGGTCGCTATTTATTCGCACGTGAAATTTGTTTTCATCGATTTCTAAAAGAATGGGTCGGTCGGGCTCGTACACCAGGGTTTCATTTTTTCGTCAATAAACAACACTAACCACCACTCTCGCGTTTCTATTCAGCATTCATTACTTCATGAATAATCAAGATAGCGGCGTACCAAGTGCGTTCCGATCAAATTAATCGTTAGATGATAACGCACACGCCGAGCGCAGGTTACTAATAATTGCCCGAAAGTACTGCGCGAAGTGTTCGATTGTTTTGCTTATTGACCGACAAATCAAATTCAAGCCTCACGCCCCTAAACTTAATATTCAATGAGTTATGAGAAAACACGATTAAAGCTTTTTATGATTGGTTGAATGATAAAATTTTTAATGAGGGGATGTTGGACAGTTTCAATAACTAAGAAAGGGTGGACAAAATAAACAGAAACGTATTATTTATTAGCGCAATTATGTCGGTACAAATAAACGATTTTAATCAATATGCATCTTTTTCAGTAATGAATGAGAATAATGACTGCTTAACAACTGTTTTCGTGAATTTGTTTTGAAATCATCGGTTGTTGTTCTGGTCATTCGGAATTGTCCCTCAGGGGATGACCCCTTCGGGATAATTCCTCAGACCAGAACAAATTCACAAAAACAGTTGTTACGCAGTCATTATTCTCCAACTAAAAGGTGGCACCAGCAAAAGTTGATGATGCTGAAAGTTCACCTGAAACCCGCAACGCATAGCGTGCGACCATAACGCGGCGCGTGGAATCTCATTACCACTAACATAATCGCCTTTTCTGTTTCAAAATCACCACTAAAATCACTACAAATAACCCAGAAATACTGGGATATTTTGTTCCTGATGGAGATGGTGACAAGGGCGGTGGTCACATGTTTCTTTTCAAGCCACCACCAGCAATAACCATGTTAGGTAACTTACCTGGATCGTGACGAGTTATCAATAACGCACTCAATAAATAGTTTTGCCTTTAGTCCAGGTTAAATATACCAATTGGCAACTCATGAATACATTTTTGTTTCATATGATGTAAATGATATTATACGAATAAGCAATACGCATTAGTTAATATTAATGAAAAGAGCGCAACCATAGTCAACTCTGTCCATCCCCCACAGTGGCTTTGGTGTCAATTGATATATATATATATAATATATTGGGGCCTGGATGGACTTCGTGTCCAGATCGGGTGCAGGAGCTTGGTGACAGTCGACCAGGTGTTAATATTCACTGCAGTATCGGTGGAATTTGAACTAGATATTTGACATGATAAAGTTATTTATTACCCGAATTCTGCATATAATACGATTTTTCCTAAATATCAACATGCAAAAAAAAGCGTAGACCTACTGACACCCATTTAGTAGAGTAGGGACAAAATATAGTGTTGGACTAATCAAAATGGTCATTAGCGATATGGCCACCTAATTAAACTAGAGAGTACAAAGGTAGGTACATGGGATTATGAACACTCTATTTTCTAGAATACAGAATCTTACAGAATTCCATACTGTTTATTCCATTAGAATACGAGAATCTAGTCTGAGCATGGTAATTATGATGGGATTGGTCTTTAGCACCACATACCATGTACTTCTATATTTCTAGATGGTTAAAAGAGTCCATCTGGATTCGGAGAAGGGGGAATTCCACTCTCAACAAGGATGAGGGGCATATCAACTCAACAACATTTACTACAAGTTAATCTCAACAAGACCGCCCTCTACTTCCGGTAGTCGTCAGTACAAAAAGCATGTGACGTCAAATAGTCTGATGAAGTGCTCCGTGTAGCATGAAACTGTCACTTCCGGTAGTCGTCAGTACAAAAAGCCTGTGGTGAGAGCTGACGTCAAATATAATACGATTTTTCCTAAATATCAACATGCAGAAAAAAACGTAGGCCTACTGACACCCATTTAGGAGAGTAGGGATATGCAAGGAAGCATCTCCCGCATGTTCAAAATATTATTCATGATTCTCTGTGGTCAGACGAACAATTCAGGGTGTTGTTTGTTGAAATCAAAGCAATTTGAATGTTTGACCCCGTATGGAAAAGATCAATGACATTTTAATGTGTTGCCTGATTGATAACTCGGTAACGAAACAACGAGTATAAGTCAAACTATGCATTTTTGGAATCCTGGTGCTCAGGCGAACAAGTTGAGATGCTTTTATTCACTTGAAGCAATTCATTTTGACCCCTCTACAAGGGTATAACCATTTTGAATTAGAGTGGGAAATCCCTTACCATGTACCAACAAATGGCACTCTATTGTTGTAACTTAGGGTGTCAGGATACTAAAAAACGTTGGTGACAAGAATGTAGCAAACAGATTCACAGCCTCAGCAATAACTTCATTTACAGAACATTACTTCGGCGACTATCGTATAAGTCAACGTACAAGTTACTTATACATAAGAGCTATATAGTAGTTTTGCAGTGCGGCCTAACATAATTCGTTCTCCTCATTCACTTGCACGTTGTACCAGGCCTCTACTAGTATCGTTAGTCATTGACTGTCTGTCGGTTGTACGATTCATATGTCATGACATTTGGAGTACCCATCAGATGCCATGTTGACGAAACGCTGGCGGCCTGAAGTCAGTAGCTATATTCAAAGTTATCCACTTCATGTTTTGTTTGGTAGCATTTGTAAACATGCATATCAAGAAACAGGCTTTGAACCTTCAGACCTTGCCCTCTATCTGGATGAAAATTAAAGAAAATGTCTAACCGTAGAAGATTTGATTCATCTTACAGATGATTTTTTTTGTGTCTGAGCAAATTTTATCATTCCACTCCCCATTATGAAGAAGCATCACCGCACAATATTCTTGCCCGAGATGATTATCAGGCTGACTGCTTTTCCAGTTAGTAAACTCCCCCGTGCTACCATCTTTCCACACAAATGTCCCTTCCTCATCCAAGTCGTCATAACCAATCCATATGCGTCCAGTCACTCTTTGATTATTGAATCCACTGGCTAGCGCAAGATCCACCAGGAAACGGACTTCGCCTATATCAGCGATAGAGCTCAGATGAGACTGGCGAGTCCTGCGTATGGTAGACAACGATGAGCAGTGCTGTTCCGCATCCAGGTACGATTTGTGCTCATTCACGAAGAAATAACAGGAGTACCGGTATGCAACCCAACCATCTGGACACGGAGTACATGCCGGGCCAATAACACTTGCTATACCCAATACGTGTACACTCAAGATTATACCCACGAGCTTAAACTTCATAGTGTCCATATTTGACAACGTGATATCATAACATAAACATCACAATGAGCATTTATATAGCGCTCTTGCACATTATACAATGGTACGACAGCGCATAAAAAAATTAAAAGAATTACATTAACATTGATAACATTTATAACATTAATCAATATTTCAAAACGCCGTAACAGTTCGCAAATTATCATACATTAAAGTTATCTCATCCATTAAGTACAAATCAGCAAACCGTATGATAAATCGTTACTAACACTATAATATCTGTAGTAGCTGCCTTGCGTCAAATCTCCAGGTGCATATTGATATGCGCCGTCAGCAGTTGCTCTCGTCAGTCCATAGTTGACCTTGACATCAAGATTCGAGCTGGGGCTAGATTTACTATTGGGCCATATGGGCCCGGGCCCAAGGACCCCCGATTTTTTTTTTTTGGGGGGGGGGGGGGGGAAATTCAGAAAGAAATAAAGTAAAAAGTATACTTTAGGTCCCAGATACTGGTATACCAGTATTATTTAATACTGGAACATGAACATAATGATCATTCAATACTGGAAATTAAAATTTGCCAGTATCGGTCGATACTGGAACACCAAATTGTGTTTCAGTATAGGCCGATACGGAAACGTTGACGTTAACGTTGACACTGATTCATGACGGTTTAATTATCATTATAATCATTGGACCATGACCAAGTTAGTCTCAATGTAAGCCCAATTAATTTATTATGATATCCTGAAAATGTGAGATCAATCCGATGAAAAATAAGAAAACTAGCGTACTTTGCGTAAACCATGTCATTTACTGGTTTGTACAATGGGATCTATATACATGTACAGACCAGTAAATAACATGGTTTACGTTTCAATACGTTATGGTACCACACCACTAATAAATTCCCCATTGCTTACTGTGTAAAATGGACCATAGGTATACGCCATTTTCTCGCTTATAAAGCAACTGGTTGCTTCAATTTTGCATTCTGTGTGAAGATCATGGTCTTGGCTTTCCTGTAAAAAATATATATAAGGTCAAGGCAAAATTTTCGAGATATGCACCGCATGTTTATAGATTGCCCAGGCCTAACCTAGGTCTAAGCAATTCTAATCAATTATTGAAGTCTCTAACATGACTATAAAATCATAAGAAATTGATCAAAGAAGAAAATTTGCACTGATATTATTTGATAATCTTCATTTAATAATCATCCGATCAAAAGTTTGGCCAACAACACTACTTTTGAAGTAATTTTATATATTTCACTTAGAGGAGTGTCATCCCAACCAATTCAACAGGCATTTCGTGGGCTGTTCCATTATTTATTTAGTGGTGTGAATCCTATAGCTCTTTATATTTTTGAAATTATATTTTTTCTGTTAGGTTGAATATACTGCAACACATTAATAGCATTGCAATCATTTAAATCACTTTTAACAGGCTTTTGAATGACAAAGTTTACTTGACTCATAACTTGAATATAATATAATTGTCAACATAGTAAATGATCTATCAGTCAATAGCAAGGTTTAGTTTGGTAATCCATTTAATTCTGTCACAAATCAATACTTGCTAAACAATCCGCAAAACAGAGGCATGCATATTCTGTGCAAATTAAAAAAGTTTTGTTAAACAGTTCTCGAACCCCCTGTGGATGGTTCATTGAGTTACAAGTCGAGCACTTTCATGTATACTCGACTGTTACTGTGTCGACTGTGTGTATTCCCATTGTACAAACCAGTAAATGACATGGTTTACACAAGTACGCTAGTTTTCTTATTTTTCATCGGATTGATCTCATATTTTCAGGATATCATAATAATTAATTGGGCTTACATTGAGACTAAATTGGTCATGGTCCAATGATTATAAACACCGTCATGAAACAGAGTCCTAATTTGTTTGAGTCACCCTGTATGAGCATGATGACTGAATAAAATGATTTGCTGCCGGTCATCTTTGACTTCCGCCTTATAACACATGGGTACAGATAGGCACAGATAGGCATAACTTCCAAAAAGGTATAAATCCTAACTAAAAACGGGGATATGTTATTCAAAGGGGACGTCTAGCGCAGCAGGATTTTCTTACTAACATTACATGCCATTCGTTGCAATTTAAGGTGTCTCTATTGGCCGATGAAAATTTCAGATTTCCTTTAAAATCTAATAGGTTCTAGCCCTTGGTTTATTAATTCTGGAACTGAAAATTTTATTTCAATCGGACATTCGGTTGCCGAGATATGGTAGGTCAAAGAGGCATAATACCAACATCTTTGGCAACAACTTTATTTTTATTTTATTTATTTTTTCCAATTCCAGTTGCCATGAAGTGTCCTAATTATGGCTAATTATGTATGCATGAAATATGCAAAGTAAAGTGTGTGGACTAATGAGATGAGCTATGATGATGTAACTTGGTACATGGGTAGAACACTTGAATATCTAAAAACGTACGTTAGCTTTTGTCTAATTTCCATTTGCATAATTAATTAGGCCCACTAATTAAAATGTTTAAACATTTCTTAATAGAGCCACCTTAATGTCAATTGAAACAAATAGACACCGATGGCAGAAACCAGTGGTTAATAATTATGTGATAAAAGGGCCCGGTAAAAGGGAAGCACGCTGGTCAGACTACACTCTTAGAAGGTCAGGATCAAATATGAGACGAAAAGGATCAATTTTGATCCAGAAGCGGTATCACATATGAGCTTACCCTTTCCGGATCAAAGTGATCCGACAAGCAGGATCAAAAAGTTTGATCCGAAATGGGATCAAATATTTCTGTCAAATGATACTGAAACGGATCAAAATAATGATAATTAATCGGATGTACCTGTAGCTTATGATCCTACTCCAGGATCAAACTGAATCAAAGAAAAAGTGAAAACATAGGGGGTCATCGGGTGACAGATTGTAAAAACAAGCATGCATGCAAGGGTCTTTCGGTGACACCGGGCCAAAAAAAGGGGGGTATTTTTGATGGAGCCTGGTGTGAAACCTAATATTGATTGAGTGCCCCCACCCCCGGGTGCACACTGCAGACTATATATCGAGTGCAGTAAGCTTACTACATCGTGTAGGCCTAGTACATCGCAGTGATCGTGACATTTTGTGAGGAGCATTTTGACCGAAAATCGTACTGATGGCACTGGTCAGGTACAAGAAATTTGTTCACAAGAATAGAGCATGTTCAAACATAAAAAATAAAACTACTTTACCGACAAAATCATGTAACATTTTACAGATTAGACTGGATAACTTACCGCGGTATTTCACCCTTGTTTCAACTGTGGCGACCGAATTCAAAAGATCGTCTGCTTGTCGTCTATCGGTTTGCGAAAGAGTGACGTCAGTCACTCATTGACCAATGAACTGTTTCATCGAATTGATCCGGAAATCAGATCAAAGTTGATCAAGGTGAATTTGATCCGTTTGTTGATATCTATCTGGAAACGGATCAAAACGATCCGAAAACGGATCAAAACGATCCGAAAATGATCCTTAAAGGATCAAAACAAAGTGAGCCGGAAATCTACTCATGTATTTGATCCTGACCTTCTAAGAGTGTACACAGGAAATTATCTTTGCCTGGTACGCACATAAACATTTTTTGACGAGAGCCCATGTCCGGAATCGTCGTTAATTGTCACGGGGCAGCTATTGTAGATCTCGAATTGAAATTCACACGGGTATTTATATTAAATTATCTCAATGCGAGCTTTTAAAACGCCGCACATCTCACGAATAATAAAATCAATTAGTAAAGTCCTTTCATCATGAAATATTAATCCACACAGTTTTAGGGACGCACCATTAGATACTCAGGGGGGCATGGAAGTTTTTTTAAAAGAATTCCCCACTATCCAGGAAAAAAACACACCTTTGCCCACCAACAAGGAAAAAAAGAAAGAAAGATGACCCACTGCTGAGTAAAAAAAAGAAGATGACTCACCTAACACAATGTAAAGAAAAACAGTAAAACCTTAAAAAATCCTTTGCCGCCTTTGCCCAAAAACAAACAAAAATGCCTCCAAAGGCGGCGAAAATAAAAAAGGCGCCTACTTGAAGAAAAAAACACACGCCCGACCCCAACGTCCATGCCCCCCCCCCCCCCCCCCCCACCCCTCCCCCTGAAAATAAAATGGTGCGTTCCTAGCAACGTTTTTGGTTGCTTGAATACCGTCAGCACAGGGGCGGACTGGGTCCTGAAAGCGGCCATGGCAAAATTATAAAGCGGCCCTTTTTGACCATGTCAGTGTTTTTCAAATTTTCGTAAAAGGTTTCCCAAATTTTTCCTAGTCAGTCACCTCGTGAATTTCACGTAAGTGGGGGGGGGGGTGGGGGGGGGGTGGAGGGGGGGGGGGGGGGGTGGGGGTGTGGGGGGGGGGGGTAGGGAGAAATTTGACAACGCCACAACGCCACAGTGGCCAGTCCGCCCCTGCGTCAGCATCTGCTATGGCAATGTGGTCCGGACATAAAAGGTCGTTAAATCGTTATCACGGTAATGTTTGTAACCTTTTTGTCTTCTTTTGACCGACTACCCATGGAATTTTGACATTTAATGAGTCACATACAAAGTTGATTATACACAAAGATATAGGCCTATGTCGTTGTGGATAATCACTCCAACTATTGCTTCAAATCCTGCCTTTCCGGTATTATAATTTTATAACCGATTTAATAGCAGCATCAGTGATGTGGCCTAGCCGGTTAACATGGATTAGTTAACGCGCTCATTTGTACGTTCGTACCGTCATGCATCGGTTCGAATACCGGTCTTGCTGGCTGTCGAAATATAATATATCTATTCATTAAATGTTGAATAGGATCGAAATCATTTATTGACTATCAATTCTAGTATGCCCCTTAGATACGGCATTCTAATCATTTATGATTAGTTGTGATAAGTTGACACCTTAAAGGCTCAGCAGACTCCACAATGCTCCAACGCTAGCGCAGCGTTGACCACCGTTGACCAATCAGGCTGGGTCATTCTGTGGCGGTGAAGCTACTGCGCTTGTGTGAGAGCGCACAGAGTTCGAGCGTTTACCATCCACCAAGAATCACACGAAAAATATTAATATCAGAAATTGATCATGGTCAAATTCTACTTTGTTATGTTATACGCAAGGCTGACAGTTGTTGGGGAGTGATATTCATCAAGGATACTTATATTTTTAGTCTAAGAAGTAAACAGATTTAAAAGTGGAAACAAATCCGGGAACGACATTGACAGGCACGTTGCCTCTGTATCATAATAAACAAATACACCGCACTAATTCAGATCAGATAGAGCTATTGATTTAACGATAATTTACAAGCAAAGGATTTTCCGCTGCAAATCCCGCGATATTAAGGATACAGATAGCGAAGGGCATTCCCCTCGAAAATCAACAGTTTGGCGTAAAAAAAATAATCAGGATATTTCCTAATACCGACTTTTAACTCCACAACTCTCCGTCAAGTTTAAGTTGCAGACCCAAATAATGTATATAAAACGAAAATGGACAATTAAAATTAATGCTGACATTGATTCGGTGATTGTCTGAAAAATAGACATTTCGTGAATAATATCACCATCGCAAACAACATATCATAATTATTGTATCACTATCATTATACGACTACGTATAGTCCTATTATACTTTTTCTTGTTTTACATAATAAGTCTAATGGCTACTTTTCAGCCGATACGCGCTTTAAATTATGAGACCGATAATAATCGGGCAGGCGATCGAGCAGCCGATCGGGCGGGCGATCTGGCGGGCGCTCGTGGGGGGGGGGGGGGGGGGGGGGCGCTCGACGGGCGTTGTAGATCGGGCGGCTTCAATCGTTGTTGCCGTTTTCTCTGAAGATCTTCCAAAGGTTCAGGAAGTAATAGCGCAGCCAAGACATTTTAAAAGTCATTATTTGCTCACTCTGCGCCTCTCGCCGTTGATCATTAGCGATATGGCCACCCAATTCAACTAGAGATGGAAGGTACATGGGATTATGAACATTCTATTTTCTAGAATACAGAATCTTACAGAATCCCATACTGTGTATTCCATTAGAATACGAGAATCTATTGTGAGCATGGTAATTATGATGGGATTAGGGTCAAGCACCCATGTTACTACCATGTACTTCTACACTAATAATGATAATAATAATAACACACATTATAGAGCGCTTCAATTTAGTGAGATCCTACTCAAAGCGCTTTACAACAAATGAATAAAAGATTCAAAAAACAATGAAGCAAAAATACAACAATGATCTTAGATTTTAAACAAAAAACATGAGATACGAAAATACAACGTATGGCATTAAAATCAGCGGCGTACCAAGGGGGGGGGGGGGGGGGGGGTCAATGATCTTAAAATTTTAAACAAAAAAATGAGATACGAAAAAAATACAACGTATGGCATTAAAATCAATGGCGTACCCAGGGGGGGGGGTGCAAGTTTTACGATTTTTTGGGGGGAGTCATGCCTTTCGTCGGTATAACTATGGTCGTGCCCCCCCCCCCCCCCCCCCCACCCCCCCCCAGTTTCCAAAGCTGGGTACGCCACTGATTAAAATGCAATTTGAAATGAAAGATCATAAACAAATAAAAGTGGCGACTTAAACTCCTGAACTGAGGCTGCCTGGCGTATGTCCATTGGGAGAGTGTTCCATAATTTAGGCCTGCAATGGAGAAAGCTTTATCATCGAAATACTTCATTTTGCTTTTGGAACAGCAAGAAACTCACGGGAGCCAGAGCGAAGATTAGCAGTGGGAATATATGGTTTTAAAGCAGTTCAGACAGATAACTTGGACCAGCATGTTAAGTGATTTGTACACGATGAGTAGTAGCTTGAACAAGATTCTTTTCTTGTCAAGAAAAGAATCTTGTTCAAGCCAGTGGAGATTTCTGATGACATGACTTATGTGGTCACGTTTTTTGTATGCCTGTAACTAATCTTGCGGCCGAGTTTTGAACTTGTAATTCAGTGATAAGTTTATCAGGAGGTCCGTACAAAAGGCAGTTACAGTAATCTATTCTGGATGAGACCAACGCGTGCAGAAGTTTCTCTGTTGACACTTGCTAGCTATCTATTCATATTTTCTCTTATTTGTATTTTTGATGTTGTTCTCCATATGTATGGGCGTTTAATTTATTCCTGTATCACACCACTTTCATTGGCTTGTTTACCAGCCTAATTGTATTTTGATTATTTTCTGAGTTGCATGGAACCGATTGATTGGCCGATCAGAGCTCTCTGTAGAGTTACCAGTTTGATTCGTAATCACTCAGTTCATTAATGTCTGTTGAGCATTTGTTCACATTTGCACTATATATACAAAATTGTATTGGCTGATATGGCCCTCTTTAAGTCAAAATAACAAACTTATGCAGATATTTGTTTTGCTGTTCTGGTAAATAAAAGTCATGAAAGTTATATAACAAGATCGACCGTTTTCGTACTATAGCAAGAAGTATTTCATTCGGTCAAAGCCAACCTGTCCAAAAATTCACCTCGTAAAGATATACATATATAAAATGTTGCGAAGTTTATTTAGTTTTATGTACACTACCTTTTGCATTTTCTACAGTAAACAATTTTACACTACGCTGAATGAAGGGGTCGTGATGAACTCGAAAGCTACGGACTTGCCCCGGCCTATGGGCGAACCTACCCCAGCGTCGGGCAAATTCGCCTCATTGAGACACCTGTCTTTATCATTTACTTTTACAGTAAGGCCTAGAGTACTGAGATCATGGTCGTGCGTAGCCAAGATATCAATCTTTCGCATCGTATCAATAGGTCCATTCAATCTTTAAAGTTGGTGTCTCTAGAAATCTTCAAATGAAAATATGGCGAACACTCCCCGCTCTCCCCTACTTTTAAAAAACTTAACCTACAGATGGATGTGGTCTGTATAATAATAATGCTATATATCTGAGCGCTAAAGTTCCTTGGCACGGATTTCCTTTATTAAGAGAACAATTGTGGGAAAATGTCGAGTTTTGCGAGAGTACACTACACTAAGACGCCGGCTTCACATGGTGACCACCGAACTTTATCTTTACATTTTTACATACGTTAAAAAACTAAACAAATTAATTTCATGCAAAACAATATTAAATAGTCTGAAGTAAAGTCTGATATTATCAGTGGACTTGTTTTTCTAGTATCAGATAAAACAAATGAAATTGTTTGCATTATTATTATCAGGTCATCTGTTTGTACAATCCCTATGTTTTTCGGTACATACACGGGAATTTCCCTACGATTAAAATCTATTTCATTATCTGTAGTTATCTTAATAATTGTTCCATTTGAGGTCCCTCTGGCATGGATAAAGGTATAGAGGGTTTCGTGTAACGAGGTGCGGTCGTCTCATAACATCGAATAGACGCTGATGATGAGCTAGCAGGCACGCACACAATCACGAACTTGATTATATTGTGCGTAATATTCTGTAGGCCTATATGTGCTATTAATTAGTGTGCACATGTGCTTGTACATATTTCCAATCCGATTTTCAACATGGGTAGTCGTCATGTGATCAGCTATCCGTTGTCATCTACGACCATACTAACATTCACGACAAATAAAATTATAATCATGTCCACATAGTTGGAGATTTAACCACAGAGTATAGGATTGAAGAGTCCAGTATGCTTAGCATCACTGACTGCAGCGCCAACCTCCCAACTTTATAACGCATAATATAGCTGATTTATTCAAACTCCATGTGTTAGACCTCAACTAATTACAGACCATGAATGAATGTAAATTGCATATCAGTATCTCTAATAATAAATCAGAAATATGAAAAATGTCAAAAATGATAATAACACCTAGGTCATCATCAGTGTGGATGTATGTTGCTGTTTTCAGAGCATCTCTATAATAATGTGTAACTATAAAATGAGTTACATGAGTTAGATGACACAAAGTATAGCTGATTTGTTCAAAGTCCATGTTTAGACCTCAACTAATTACAGACTACGATAGAACATGTAGAATGTAAATTGCATATCAGTATCTCTAATAATGAATCAGCAATATGAAAAATGTCAAAAATAATAATAACACCTAAAAGTCATCATCAGTGTGGATGTATGTTGCTGTTTTCAGAGCATCTCTATAATAATGTGTAACTATAAAATGAGTATCATCCTCCTAGGCCCACTTCGAGTGTTCTCGATAACGATACAATAGTCCGAAGACCTCTTTATGTATATCTCAACGGATAGTGTTTCCTAAGGCAGCACTGTGAAACCAGTACGCATAGCTCATACGTATAAGTGCCTTAGGATTCGGTGACGAACGCTGGCGGCCTCACGTCAGTGGCTAAATTCAACGTTATCCACATCATGCAATTGTTTGGTCGAATTAGTAAACATACATACTAGTGTCAAGGAACAGGTTGCCCATTAAGACCTTGCCTTCTATCTGGATGAAAATGAAAGAAAATGTCTAATCGTAGAAGATTTGATTCATCTTACAGGTGAATCTTCTTGTGACTGAGCAAACTTGATCGTCCCATTCCCCATTATCAAGGGTCATTTCCGTACAATGTTGATTCCCGAGATAATTATCAGGACTCCCGAAATCTGTTTCCCAGTAAGCAAACTCCCACGTGCTACCATCTGTCCACACAAATGTCCCTTCCTCATCCAAGTCGTCATAACCAATCCATATGCGTTCATGATCACTGATTCCACTGGTTAGCGCAAGCTCCACAAGGAAACTGACTTCTCCTTTATCGGCGATAGAAGTCAGATGACACTGGCGAGTCCTGTGTATGGTAGACAACGAGGAGCAGAGCTGCTCCGCATCTAGGTACGATTTAAGTTCATCCACGGATAAATAACAGGAGTACCGGTATGCAACCCAACCATCTGGACAAGGAGTACATTCCGGGCCAACAACACTTGCTATGCCCAATACGTGTACACTCAAGATTATACACACGAACTTAAACTTCATAGTGTCCATATTTGACATCGTAATACTTTCAAAACGACGAAACAGTTCGCAATTAATCATGCAGCAAAGTTATTCCATCCATTGAGTAAAAATCAGCAAATTATACCGTAGGTCAAATCAATCAACACTTGAGAATTACACGTGTCTATTTCTATTTTTGTAATAGCTGCCTTGCGCCAATTCACCCTATGCACAATGCTATGCGCCGGTAGCGGTAGCTCTTGCCAGTCCATATTTGACCTTGACATCAGGGTTCGAGCCACCACTGACAAAACTTAACGAATGATTCCTTACGATCAATGGAAAGAAGATGAATCTACTATTATAGTCCTAACCAAACTTGCTTTATCTTCTACAACCGCTAGAGTTGGAAAATCAACTCCGGTGTAAGAATAATATTCATGCTTTGAATGTTATCCTTCATTAAGACTTCATCGCATTCGGTTGATAACGTAACCTCATAACGCAAAGAAAAGTAGCACTAATACAGTGCCCACGGGGCTTTTCCCGCAAAAACATGACAATGTTAAACTAAGGTAATTAACAGCTGCATGCCATTTTTGACTTCCACCCTATATTACATGGAACAGATGGGCATAACTTTATAAAAAGGTTAAATCCCAACTAAAAACGGACTTATGTGTTATTCAAAGGGGATTTCTTGCGCAGCAGGATTTTCTTAAAGATCCTTGTTTAATAAAATGATATGCCAGTTATTGCAATGTAATGTCAATGGTGGTAGCATAGACACCAGTGACAGAAACCAGTGGTTATGTGATAAAAGTAAGCACGTTGGTCAGACTAGAGAGGAAATCCTCATTGCCTTGTAACATTTTTGAACGAGAGCCTATGTCCGGATTCGTCGTTTCTAATATTTTATTTCCATGAGGCAGCTACTGTAGAGATCTCAAGGTGACTAAATGTTGCTGTGTCACACATATGTTTACAATGTATACGTTGAATTATAATTCGCACAGGTATTAATATTAAATGAGCCCAATGCAAGCTCTTAAAAAGTCGCACATCTCACGAATAATAATATAAATTAGTAATTCAATACAATTATTAAAAGCAGCGTTACTGTTGCTTGAATACCGTTAGCATCTGCTATGGCAATGCGGTCCAGACGGAAAGGTTTGTTTATCGTTACCAACGTAATGTTTGTATCCTTTTAGTCTTCTTTTTATCCTTCAGACTTCCCATGGGAATGTTGACATTTAATGAGTTACAAAGTCGATTATACACAAAGGTATAGGCCTATATGAGACCTGTCACCACAAAATGAGCGTTAAGTCGCCAGTGTGTATTAGGAGATATGGTCCAAAGAACATGCCAAAAATCAATAGAAAACAAAGGAATTTTTAAATTTCAATTTGATTTTTGACCAGGAAAACATTGAGAAATTATGACATGTTACATATCATTTTAAAGCTTGTTTTCTGAACATTCTGAATCTGGACAAACCTCAAAATTAAGTTTTCCGACTTAACTCTCATTTCGTGATGACAGGTCTCATATAGGCTATAGCTTTGTGTTTTTCGCTGATTACTGGCGCTTCAGACTAAGCGCACGTTCTAGAGGAGATCAAAGGGAGGAGTATAATTCCTCGTGCGAACCCATGCCCGGCACCTGGAAATTACACAATATCAAACTACGCTCTCGTACATATACAAGAAAACTAATTTATATATGTTTGATCCCAAAACGAGTTTTAATTAAAAGTTAATCGGATCGGATATATAATCATTTTTGACTCGAACCGTATCGTTTGACGCGATCAAGTCATAAACATTGTTGAATCGACTGCCTTATAAAAAATGATGTCAACGATATTAAGGAATTTTAAAAGTGGTCAAAAGTGTAATAAAATAAAACAGTCCCTCTATTTATTAAAGCACCAATTTATCAACAGCCCATACAGTGTATAATGAATATTTAATCCTGCCTAGCCGGTATTTAGAATAGTTTTATAACAGAGTACCGGTCTTGCTGTGTGTCGAAATATATAGGCTACAATATATCTATTCATTAAATGTTGAATAGGGTTCGGAATCATTTATTTGACAAGATTGTCGGTATCAATTTCATTTTGTCGGTATCAATTTCATTAAATTCTAGGATGCCCCCTCGGATACGGCATTCTAATCAAATTTAATTAGTTGTGATTAGTTGAGTTTATTTAACTTGCCCCGAGTTCAGCAAACAATACCTCAAATTGTTCGTCTGATCAGTGAGATTCCAGAAATATCATTTTTAGCAGACCATACCTATAGCCACCTTTTACGGTTAGGTCCCAATTTGTAGTTATGCCTCCATATAGGCCTAATTTGACCTTTCAACGCATGTATTAGGGATGAAGATTACTTTAGAATTTGAAAATAATATCTCGAATCGACAAACAATTCGGGGTATTGTTTGAATTGTTGACCCATGTCTAAAGCGAAAATGACCATGACAATTAGTTGATTAGTTAGTTGACTTAGATCTATGTGTCCGAAGATGACTAACTAGATCAATCCGGGCAAGGAAGCATCTCCCACATGTTAAAAATATTATTCATGAATCTCTGTGGTCAGACGAACAATTCGAGGTATTGCTTGTTGAAATCGGAGCAAGTTGCATTTTTGACCCCCACATGGAAAAGCTCAATGACGTTTTAATGTGTTGCCTGATTGATAACTCGATAACGAAACAACGAGTATAAGTCAAACTATACATTTCTAAAATCTTGGTGCTCAGGCGAACAAATTTAGATGTTTTTTTCACTTGAAGCAATTCATTTTGACCCCTGTATAATAAGGGTAGCCATTTTGAATTAGAGTAGGACACCCCTTACCTTGAACCAAAAATGGCACTCTATTATCGTAACTTAGGGGGTCAGGATACTAACAAATGTTGGTGACAAGAATGTAGCAAACAGATTCACAGCCTCAGCTATTACTTCATAACACAATGCATTATTTCTGTGTAAACTGCACTGACAAATTGGATTATTGCATTTGAAATCCATACACCCCATGGAAGACATTATGTTGATCTTACCCATTGACAGTGTGACCTGCAAGGGTGCCTCCATTTGAAATCTACAAACTCTCTGTGTGGAGGATTATAGTCATCTTTTATGGGGTATGGCTTGCAATTTGAACAGCCTAATGACGTCGATATAATTGCATGATTACGTCAAAGAGGTGAACCACTTCTTTTTGAGCAATACTTCATACTTGGCAACTAAAACTGACCGTTCTCCCCGGTGAGGTCAGTCCACATCATGTTGCAAGCATACGTGACCAAAAAATGTTTCAGACACTCCCTAAACGCATCTGAAAACTCACTATAAAAATGAGGTTTTGGCTTGTTATCTTAGCCCTTAACCCCCTGAGAACTACCGGCCGATTGGTTGACATTAAGAATGTGTCAAATATTGTGCCAATCAGAGATATTGTTAGAATAATTACAATTTTCAAAAATATAAGCATAAAATATTTATAAGCGAAACTGCAGTTGGTCATCAAAATGGTTATATCATGTAATTGACCAATGGGAACTATTGTACGAAAGACAGGTAGTGCCCAGGGGGTTAAATGCATATTATGTGATATTTTTCAATTGTTTACACTTATTTTCTCTGTCTCATAATGATGTTTGACTTTTCAGGAAAGACTTTCCTGGACTTATAAATCTATCTTGACCATTTTCCGTAAGAAAACATCACAGAACGTTAATATGTTTATTGGGAATTTGTCGGCATATTTTTTTAAATTGCTATCATAAAGTATTCCCAGGCTACTATATCATAATTATTCTCTTGTGTATTAATGATAAATAATATTAACAATAATGTTTATTATTTTATAACACGCACTTACCCATCCTACAGGCATGACAGGACTGATTTGAAACGGATTTTTGAACTCGTGAGTCGTTAAAAATAAACTGTCCTGGATATACAGTGTATTTTTACTCTTCAACACATAATTTTAAAGTAATTAGGAATCGTACGCATGATTACAGTTAGGCCAACAACAAAAAATGTTATGTTTTCCTCTACCGCCCGCTCGTCAGATTTGGGGCCGCTCCGATTTTGTTTTTGTTTTCTTCAGATTTTTTAACAGTTTAAATAGCATTGTATATTAAACTAAGTGTTTATAACATAGTGCGACTCTTAGGCCGTGTTCCCACATAGAACAAAATCCCGAGTAGTCTAGACTAGTCCAGACCCGGTCCGGACTAAATCGCTAGTGGGAACGCGATTCAAGTAGGTCCCGGTCCGGACTCAAAGTGTTTTTTGATATTTTTTAAGACCACCTTTAAAGGTAGTCTTGATCCGGACTAAATTAATAAGTTTTCATGTGGGAACGCGATTCACTCGAGACTAGTCGAGACCCGGACCACTTGACCCGGTGACCTTTGCAATATTACTGCGCCTGTAGTTACGGCGCGGCGTTATACATAAAGTCGCGCGCGTTATAAAGGAAGACGCGCGCGATATACATAAAGCCGCGCGCGTGGTAAAATAGGACGCAGTGATCGTCACGATTTTAGGTAAACAACTTAATTAAACAGTATTTCAGCACTAGTTTGTGGTTTTATATCAACTAATGAGACTTATGTTGTTATGCGAAGCCGATTGTAGCTATTTCTATTATTTGTATCCTATTTCTATGTCATAAAGGGAATTTTACATGCGTTTTCGGCGATTTTTGAATGGTTTTAGATTTACATCCGGGTCTAAGTGGATTTTGATTTTAGACCACATTAGACCACTTTGCTGAATCATCGTTGTGACGACCACTTATGTGGGAACGCAACTTTCAAGTGGGTGCCGGTCCGGACTAGTCCGGACCGGGACAACTTCAACTTATGTGGGAACACGGCCTTAGTGTGATTTCAACTTCTTGTTGGCTGAACTTTGATCTTCCGCTGGTATAAGAAAATAAAAAATAAAAAATCCGCCCGCCCGCCCCTCCTCTCTAAGAGCTGTGGAGGACAACATAACTTTTTTGTTGGCTTTATTTCTATCTTCACCATCACTGTTATCATCGCTTGTGATGCTCTTCTCCGCTTCCACTGACTGAGCATGATTGAGATAAAGTTAGAGAGGGTTTTGTGTAAGGAAGTGAGACACAGTCAGTGATCTACCTGCTAAATTGCAACATCGCACGGACGCTTATGGTGAGCTGTGCTGTCAACAAGGCCAACGCAGGCACGTACACTGTCCCAAAACAAACACGAACTAGATTATATTGTGCATAATAGTCTGTAGCCCGGGGGGCACTCAACTTTCTTTTTGGTAGGGGTGTGCCGCCCAGTGTCTCAAAAAGGAGGGCTTTGGAATTGAACTGAGAGAATGTTATGAAAAAAAAGTAGGCTCTTAAGAACTTATTTTCTCAAAAACAATGGGTCTTAAGAACTGGTTTGTTTTTCAAATTTGATTAGTAAGAACGAACATTTTCGAGAATTTTGGGTTTAGAACGCAGAGTTTTCAAAAAAGTGTGGCTTGGAATGAAAGTTTTCGCGATTTTTTGAATTTTCAATAAAATGGGGGTGGGGGTCATAAGAGCTGATGCGGGCTCAAAAGGGGGGTCTTAAGCCAAGCATGTTAAGAGCAGAAGAGGGTGAAAAGGGGGTCTTTAGGGCGGCACATAACTATACCCCTTACTAATGTCAGTGACCCCCCCCCCCCCCACCCCCCCCCCCCCCCCCCCCCCCCCCTCTGTAGGCCTTCATGTGCTTATAGTCTGTACATGTGGACCTGTTTCCATTTTCTTTAACCTTTCCGATTTCCAACATGGGTTTTGCCATGTGAACAGTTTGTAGTTAGTAGTAGTTAGTAGAATCATAGTATAGGTGTTGTGTTCAAAGTCCATGTTTTAGACCTCGAATGTAATTACAAACCATGATAGAATGTAAATTGCATATCATCAGTATCTCTTATAATGAATCAGCAATAAGGTAAACGTCAAATATAAAAGGTAACACCTAGGTTATCATCAGTGTGGATGTAGGTTGCTGCTCTCAGAGCAACTTCTATAATATAATTTGTAACTATAGAATGAGTAATATCCTCCTCGTTAGAGCCACTTCGAGTGTTCCCGATAACAATACAATAGTCTAGACCTCTTTATGTATAATTCAAAAGATAGTGCCATCCTGGAGCAGCGGTAGCAGTGCAAAACCAGTACGTGTAGCTCATACGTATAAGTGCTTTTGGATTTGAAGTACACATACAATGCCGTTGTGACTAAACGCTGGCGGCCTGAAGTCGGTGGCTAAATTCAAAATCCACATCATGTAATGGTTTGGTCGTAATAATAAGCATGCATATGAACAAACAGGCTTTGAAACCGACCTTGCCTTCTATCTGGATGAGAATTAAAGAAAATGTCTAACCGTAGAAGATTTGATTCATCTTACAGATGAATGTTCTTGGGATTGAGCAAACTTGATCAATCCACTCCCCACTATCAAGTAACATAACCGCACAATGTTCTTGCCCGAGATGACTGCTTCTCCCGTGAGTAAACTCCCCCGTGCTACCATCTTTCCACACAAATGTCCCTTCCTCATCCAAGTCGTCATAACCAATCCATATATACTTTTGATTACCTGTCCCTCTGGCTACTAGCACAAAATCCAACAGGAAACGGTTTTCGCCTATATCGGCGATAGAGCTCAGATGAGACTGGCGAGTCCTGCGTATGGTAGACAACGATGAGCAGTGCTGTTCCGCATCCAGGTACGATTTGTGCTCATTCACGAAGAAATAACAGGAGTACCGGTATGCAACCCAACCATCTGGGCACGGAGTACATGCCGGGCCAATAACACTTGCTATACCCAATACGTGTACACTCAAAATTATACCCACGAACTTAAACTTCATAGTGTCCATATTTGACAACGTGATATCATAACATAACATAAACATCAAAATGAGCATTTATATAGCGCGCTTACACATTATACAATGGTACCACAGCGCATAACAAAATAAAAACTTAACATTAACATTAATAACATGAATTACATTAATCAATCTTTCAAAACGACGTAACAGTTCGCAAATTATCATACAGCAAAGTCATCCATTGAGTACAAATCAACAAACCGTAGGACAAATCGTTACTTACAAAGGTTATCTGTAGTAGCTGCCTTGCGTCATTTCTCCCGATGCATAATGATATGCGCCGTCAACGGTTGCTCGTGCCAGTTCATATTTGACCTTGACATCAATGTCCGAGCCACATCTGAAGAATTATCACGCAAGTGTAATAATGATAATAATAAAAATGTCGAAAACAACTCAACGAATGATTCCTTATGATCTATAGAAAGAAAATAAATGTACTATAAATGTAAATTGATGTCTTAGTATGAATTCACGTGTAAACTAACGCACAATGACATTGCGTTCCTGCGTTTTATTTGTAATTATAAACGGGCTTTGGATGGCAATATTTTCCCATAATGCACTGCGTATCTTGGTTTCTCCTACGCAAGTACCGACGGCGCATCGTACTGTGATCACGAGACAGGCAACGCGACGGTGGACATGATTGGCCGTAAATGTTGTATTGGTTTCAATGTAAAAATGGATGTTTATGATTCCATAACATTCATCACTAAACTGATTTTGTCTTCTAATGCCGAAAACATACTAGCCGGTCGCTGGTCGCAACAGGTCGCGTAGTACTCGCTAGCTCAAAAGTATCTCGGTGCGACCAAAAGTCGCATCGAGCTACTAAATCGCCGGTAGTCGCAGGTATTTCCCGAACACGCAGACGACAACAAACCTGGTAATTGCTGCTGATTGGTTATGCTAATTTCGAAGCAAAATAACCTCCCCCCATTGGTTGAAAAGGTATGGTGTTCATTACGTCATGAGCGACCGATCTTTCGAGTTGAACTGAAGTCAACTGGTGGCGACTGGTCGTTTCCAGTCAAGCGATCTCTTGATCGATGTATCGGGGTTTTTTATATGACGTAAAACTCGTCATAGGAGCGATTTAATCGCAAAGCGACCTTAGTATGTTTTCAGCATAAGGCCAAAAAAAAAGTTTGTTTCCAGTAGCAAGCCTAAAAAGTCAAATGCGAAATGCGGTTTTTTATTTATTTATTTTTTGCTCTAATTCGTAGTGGAGACTCACTTGAAATGGTTTTTTAGAAGCACATTTAAAGCCGAAATGTACACCAATCATCGGAAAACTAGTGTAAAATAGCAAATGTTCACTTTCAGTTTTCGCCCAACCAATTATGAAAAACCTAGCTATACGCCACTGATCAATAGGAACCAGTAGAGACTGGAGACAGAAACCAGTGGTCATATGATGAAAGTGAAGCATGCTGGTCAGACTGCACAATAAACATGATAAATCCTATTTGCCTCATACGCATTTATCCATGTCCGGCATCACGTTTACTACTATTTTATTGTCACGGGGCAGCTACTGTCGATCTCAAGGTGACTAAATGTTGCTGTGTCACACATGTGTTTACAATGTATGTACGTTGAATTAGAATTCACACAGGTATTAATATTAAATGAGCCGATTTATGCAAGCTATTAAAGTCATACATCTCACGAATATTAATAATATCAATTACAAGTGTGCAGTTCTTTCATATGATGCAATATTAATCGACACAATTAAGAAGCGTTTTACTGTTGCTTGAATACGGGCCTGAATACTCAGAATGTACTATGGCAATGCTGTCAGAACAGAAACGAGGTTTGTTTATCGTATCCAAGGTAACGTTTGTAGCCTTTTTGTCTTCTTTTTATTCTTCCGACTACCCTAGGAAATGTTGACAATTAGTCGTTGGCAGTCAGTTGTTCATGGCAATAGTCCCTATAGTTACGATCAAATATATTATTTGAATGAATCAACCCACACGCATGTTACTGGTGCGTTCACTGTATGGTACAACTGTGTTTTGGATGAAATTGGTAAAAGATTTATTTAACTTTTGCCATCGATGCGATGGTGATGTTGGTAGGTAAACAAATGATTATAGCCTTCTTAGATATAATTGATCCCGACGCGAATCATACATTTTCAAAGACCTGCACTCTCGTATCGTGTTCACGAAATGGAGTCATTTTATTGGTTTTATTGGAAAGCCTCAAACATGCATCAAAATCATGTCATAAATAGTTTTATTATTATTTATACCTCACTGCAAAGCTAGTTCGTAATGCTCATGCGTTATGTTACTTGTACGTATACTTATTCGACAGTCGCCCACAAAATCAATATCTATATATGAATCCTTATAAATATTGCCACCTCAGCCAGTGTAAAGACCATCAAAGGAGTAGAGCTGGAAAATGTCTCCAATTTCAAATACTTGGGAGCCTACGTTCTAGACACTTCCCAGGAATTCAAATGCAGCAAAGCACAAGCATGGGTTGAGAACGACAAAAATCAGATTCTTCAAAGCCTGCGTAGAAAGCATTTTTTGTACGGCTCCGAAACAAGGAAAATTGAAGACAGAATCAATGGATCTTATACTCAACTGTTACGTAGAATATTTGACATCAGTTGGAGGGATCACATCCCAAACAGTGTAGTATATGGCGATATCCCCCCTAACATCAATAATCAGGCAGCGCCGTTTATGTTTCGCTGGCCACTGCATACGAACAACCAACCAGCCTATCTCCCGTCTAATTTTCTGGACCCCTCCTAGTGGGAAAGCTAACAGAGGCAGAAGACACCTTCAGTATCCTGATACCGTCAAGAATTATATGGGTTTAGATCCTCCAGAGATCCGCCAACTCATGAATGACAGGAAAGTCTGGGCCCAGTACGTTGCGATTGCTTCCTCCGTTTCGTCCACGGACGACCAATGATGATGATGATGAGTTGAGTTATATTCATAGATGTATGCATTTTACATCTCAATTATATTAGTTAAAGGGACATTGAGAGATACACATGGAAGTGCGCCCTAAATCGTTTACCTTAATTCGCAGTATATCATATAACATTTCACAATTTGGTAATTTCGATGTAGATCACATCGAAATCATCCGCAGAATTCGCACATATAGCTTTACCAGAACGTCTATCTAGCGCAATCACTTCAACCCATTTCCCATGAAATACGGTATTGCGTTTCAGGGTTCTATTAGGCCTATACCTTATCTATCGAAACAAATTTGTTAAGCAGGGATTTACTATTCATTCATTCATTCATACATAAAAGGTTTATTAACATAATTGTTATAGCAGAATAACATCTGAATTGCAACAATTTTACAATATAAAAACATGTATAAATATCAAAATACAATAATATTGCACTAGCCCATTAATAATTATTTAAAAGGTAATGTCAAGAACAGTATTTACCCAAATAAATGAACCACACATTACATACACACCCCACAAACCAATCCACACCCACCTGGCATACCTTCTACACACCCCTACATACCCATCCCCCACCCCACGCCAACCCACCACATCCACATACATTCAAAGCAAACATACTACTCACATTAAATAAATTTAAATGATCACGATATTATACACAGCTAAAAGGACGAAATGTATGCACAGGATAAAAGTTGAATACCAACAAGTGGCCAGTTCTTGCACGTAAACAAAAGAGCAGAATTGAAAACACTAATGAGTCTTATTCCAGAGATCGGCCATATGCAAAAGAGGACTCTTTCTACATCGTATTGTGTTGACCCTTGGGGTACTTAATCTGTCAGAGTTCCTAAGATTTCTTTGATGCACTGAGCTTCTGGTAGGTGGAACTATTACTATAATAGTTTCTCAGTTTTTGGATCCCGTCCCCCTCAAATACCCTCAAGCGGACAAGTTCACAGCCTGTGAAACCAAATTACATCTCCAAGTGGTAGGCCTACACATACTTTGGCGACTGTGGACCCGACTCCACCTGTTCTTTTGGGACTCAAAGATTGAACAGGAAACCTGCCCGAGTTCGTTGTGGGGACGGAACCTCACATTGTCTACGGTCCGACTAGGAATGGTTCTGAACAATTGATATATGATTTACTGCAAAGAGTAAAAGCAAGATATACCGGGTGGGTGTGGGGAATTAGGCAATGATTGTACTTTTAGGCGGGTCATTTTATGATGAAAAACACCTCAACCCCGAACAAATTGCTACAAAGGTTTTTCAACTGATTCTGCTTCCAGGTGATATCAGGAATGGCCACAAGAAAGTCCCAAAAAATCTAACTTCCAGAAAGGGGTTATTTTCAAGATGGCGTTCAAGATGGCCGTCAACATCATAAAATGGCTATAACTCGGGTATTAATCACCCTAGAGATGTAAATTTGGTATTTATTCCTAGGTTTTAGGGTGTGATAAACTCAATCAGACTGGTTTCAAGTTTCCTAGACACTCAGGTGCACTCTACAACAAAGATGGCATCCAAGATGGCCGCCAATATCATAATGTGGCTATAAATAACTCCGTTATTAATCATCCTTGGTATGTACATTTGGTGTCTTAGGTTTTGGGGGGTAATAAACTCAATCCGACTACTTTAAATAACTCTAGACACTCAGGTGTACCATAAAACAAAGATGGCGTCCAAAATGGCTGCCGTTTATGGCAAAATGTTGATTGTTTCCTTGTTTAAAATGCAATAAATAAACACTCAAAATTAAAAATTAAAAAATGTGAATTCATTTGATATCCCTCATATCATTCCCAACATCACACACTCAAATGTCACTGTCCCCTCCCACCCTTACCCTATGGGATTAAGTAAACAGTCACTCATAACTAACCGGAGTTCAGTCTTAGACACATTGATTTTTAGGCCAAACAAAGTGGCAGCAGAAGAAAAACGGTCAGCAATTTCTTGTATATCGCCATCATTAGTTGCAACCAGGGCAGAATCATCTGAGTACAGCGCCCTGATATTTATTTCTCTCACTTTGGTTAAGGCTTTGAGTCTTGAACAGCTTTTCATCTGAACGAGTCCTGATGCGCACTACTTTGTCTAGGTTTGTAGCCATTGTTTCCAAAACTGCAATAAGATACAGAGCAAACAAAGTTGGACCAAGGCTTTACTAACTTTCCTCCAATGGACACCTTTCCAAACATATCCTCATGGATTAAATGAATATTTTGTTGAACAAATCCAATAATTGTACTCACAATTTAGACGGTTTCGTCAACCAGTTCGGTTGACTTCTTCAGTAATGGTTTAATCTACTTCTGTTTCCCGCGAGAATTGGTATTCTCGTTCCCAGGATGCAAAGGTGTGATGAGTGGATCGAACACGTGACCTAGAGAATAAATGCCCTCGTCGCGGTTGAGAATGTTAGGCCCCTGTCGTCGTATCCAAATTGCTTCTCGAATCCATCTTTTCTGCTTGTCTGTGTCTTTGTCGAGGATTTTTGCCCCTGTCCAGTTGATTGTGTGATTTTCTTGTGCGATGTGGTCTGTCACTGCTGATTTGTGTTGTTCAGTTGTTGACTCTTTTCTGTTGGATCGTGTGTGGTTATCCTAAGTGGGCTTTTCAAAGAGTGAAAACACAGATGGAGCAAAAACAAAAGAAAAAGCCCAAGAAAAAGGACAGCAGCGAGGTGAGCAACGGAATGGTGGTAATACCATATATCCAGGGAGTGTCGGAAAGACTTCAAAGATCTTTCAAGAAATACAACATCCAAACTGCCATGAAGCCGTACAACACTCTCAAAAACTTACTTGTCCATCCCAAAGACAAACGTGATGTGGCGAAAACAACGGATTGTGTTTATCAAATACCATGTCAATCCTGCGACAAGGTCTATGTTGGAGAAACGGGACGTCTTTTTGGCACCAGATTAAATGAACACAAAAAGGACGCCAACAAAGTCAGTGACCGAAAATTCACACGATCCAACAGAAAAGAGTCAACAACTGAACAACACAAATCAGCAGTGACAGACCACATCGCACAAGAAAATCACACAATCAACTGGACAGGGGCAAAAATCCTCGACAAAGACACAGACAAGCAGAAAAGATGGATTCGAGAAGCAATTTGGATACGACGACAGGGGCCTAACATTCTCAACCGCGACGAGGGCATTTATTCTCTAGGTCACGTGTTCGATCCACTCATCACACCTTTGCATCCTGGGAACGAGAATACCAATTCTCGCGGGAAACAGAAGTGGATTAAACCATTACTGAAGAAGTCAACCGAACTGGTTGACGAAACCGTCTAAATTGTGAGTACAATTATTGGATTTGTTCAACAAAATATTCATTTAATTTATATCTACAATCCTGATGAACTTATTCAAAGATATCCTCATGGAACAACTTGATCATTGTCTACATCCGATACCATGTTTACTTTGAGCACCCCAGAGAGTTTTTTGGTCCACCGTACATGTATCAAACGCCTTGGAGAAATCGACAAAGACTAATATACGATGGTTGCTGCTGTTCTACAGCGGTCTTCTGAAGTTGCTTCAAAGTGAAAATCATGTCATAGGTTGCTCTATCAGCCCTAAATCCATACTGCCTCTCAGGAAGTACCTCTTCTGCGATAATCTTAAGCCGGTTGAGGATTATTTTTGCCATGATTTTGCCAGTTATGGACATGAGGGGAATTTCTCTATGATTTCCACAGTCACTTTTGTCACCCTTGTTCTCGTAAAAGGTAGCAATCATTGCGTCTTTTAAGTCCTGAGGGAGACATTTGCTTTAATTTGCCAGCAAGCATGGAATAGGTCTAATAGTTCAGTCTTTAGTACATCTGATGGTATGCCATCTTGCCCTGTTACTGGCGTTTTACCACTTCTGGTGTCATTCACAGCTTTATCAAGTTCATCCATAGTGATAGGTTCACATAAATCCTCTTTTGTTGTTATAGTAGTGAGCCCTTGACAAGCTTTGTGGTCAGCTGCACCTTGTTGGTTTAGTAGAGTACAGAAGTGTTCCCTCCAATGCTAAGTGATATCATTTATATTGGTGCACAGCTTGCTCCCATCTGCAGTTCTCACTGGGGCCACTGTATTACTTCTTGCATGGTCCATAGATAGTTTTTAGACCTGAGAAGAGCCGGTGAGTGTTATTTCTGCTCGACATTGCTTCAAGCTCAGCTGTTTTTTATTCCACCATTTGTCCTTCAAAGCTCCGATCTCCTTTTAAACTTTGGATTTGATGTTCTTCCGCTACTTAAATGATCCAACAATGCTTGCATTCTGTCATCTTGTTCTTGGAACCAGTCAGGTTTTTTCTTTTCTTTTAGGATGACCAAGTATTTGATAGCGGTTGAGAAGATGGATTCTCTAAGGTGTTTCCACTGTTCTTCAACATTATTTGGATCTGAGTTGATTTTGTTGCCTTGAAGAGATTTTGTCATTGCTGTTTCAAGTTTCCTTTTATGTTCTTTATCTTTCAACTTGACATCTAATTTCTTGGGTGCATTGCTAGGAGTTTTTCGCCTTGGCAGTAGGAGACGGAGTCTGATCTAGGAACGTATACCATGTAGTGTTCAGTTGAGCATTCTGCTCCCCTCATTGCTTTTGTTAATAAGACATCAGTAAGATCTGTCCTACGAGTCACAATGTAGTCAAGTAAATGAAAATGCTTTGACCGAGGGTGCATCCAAGTGAAGAAATTATTCCCTGGTTGAAAGAAAAGTATTGGCATGATTGGTAACACACAAGTTTCTTTCCATGCAGAAATTCAACAGAAGGTCACCATTAGTGCTCTTTTTTTCCTTAGCCAAATTTACCGTGGGTAGGCCTACATCATCAACTACTTTAGCCAGCTCTTAGTAAAAGGACTCCTTTTCTTCATTCGCATATGACATGGTTGGTGCATATACATTGAATACTTAATTAAAAAACGGTCCTTTCCAACGGGAACACGTAATTGTATGAGACGTTCGGATATTCCTGTGTGAAGTGTTGGTATTTTATAAGCACTTTCATTAAAGATGGCAAATGCTACACCTGCATCCCTTCTTAATACATTGGGTTTCCCAATCCAGTAGAAAGCATGAGTGCTTTCTTGAATCTGGCCTTGTCCTTCAATCCTTTATGTCTCTTGTAAAGCGGCAATATCAATGTACTCCTTCCTTGGTTATCAAAGCAGTTCTTCTTTCTGGTCTTGAGTCAGTATCTAGCATTGTTCGCACATTCCACGTGGCAACAGTTAGTTTTACTTTTGTTTGTATTTTTACCGCTGTAATGAAGACCCGCAACTGGCCACGGTGAACCAGCCTGGTTATTGATCTGAGCAAGCTTTCTTTACCCAACCTTTTCTAGGGGCTTCCCCTTCCGAGGCAGGCAGTGCTATCCCTGTAGAGGGCTGCCTGGACACTCACCCAGCTGCCTCTTCTCTGTTGTTGCTTAGAAGATTCAACAATGTTGCGACCATCTTGAGTGTGCATTGGATTTTTAACAAGGAAAACAATACTTTTTGCCAAAATGGCAGCCATCTTGGACGCCATCTTTGTTGTATAGTGCACCTGAGTGTCTAGGAAACTTTAAACCAGTCTGATTGAGTTTATCACACCATAAAACCTAGGAATATATACCACATTTACATCTCTAGGGTGATTAATACCAGGGTTATAGCCATTTTATGATATTGGCGGCCATCTTGGACGCCATCTTTGTTGTAGAGTGCACCTGAGTGTCTAGGAAACTTTAAACTAGTCTGATTGAGTTTATTACACACTAAAACCTAGGAATAAATACCAAATTTACATCTCTAGGGTGATTAATACCAGAGTTATAGCCATTTTATGATGATGATGATGTTGGCGGCCATCTTGGACGCAATCTTGAAAATAACCCCTTTCCGGAAGTTAGATTTTTTGGGACTTTCTTTTGGCCATTTGTGATATCACTTGGAAGCAGAATCAGTTGAAAACCTTTTGTAGCAATTTGTTCGGGGTCAAATCACAAAATGACCCGACTAAAGCGATAAAACAGAGAAATACCAAATAACAATAACGCACGGAAATGGACAGGGACAAGCAATAACAGTTGCTGTGCAATAAAATATGGGCGGCCAAAGGGGTCAAAATGGTCTAAAATGGAGAAAGGTCTCAGTAATTTAGAGAAAGGTGACTACAAAATGGAGAAAGGTCTCAGTAATTTAGAGAAAGGTGACTAGAAAATGGAGAAAGGTCTCAGTAATTTAGAAACGTGTCTAGAATGAAGAACGGTTTCAGTAATTTAGAGAAAGATGTCTAGAATGGAGAAAGGTCTCAGTAATTTAGAGAAAGGTGTCTTCAACGGAGAAAGGTCTTAGCTATTTAGAGAAAGGTGTCTAGAATAGAGAAAGGTCTCAGTAATTTAGAGAAAGGTGTCTAGAATGTAGAAAGGTCTCTGTAATTTAGAGAAAGGTGTCTAGAATCGAGAAAGGTCCCTGTAATTTAGAGAAAGGTGTCTAGAATCGAGAAAGGTCTCTGTAATTTAGAGAACGGTGTCTAGAATGGAGAAAGGTCTCAGTAATTTTGAGGAAGTTGTCTAGAATCGAGAAAGGTCTCAGTAATTTAGAGAAAGGTGTCTAGAATGTAGAAAGGTCTGTGTAATAGTCTTGGAAAGGTCAAATGTTGAGAACGGTCTGGGTGGACGTGTAAAGCAGAGAACGGTCTGTAAAGCAGAGAACGGTCTGTAAAGCAGAGAACGGTCTGTAAAGCAGAGAACGGTCTGTAAAGCAGAGAACGGTCTGTAAAGCAGAGAACGGTCTGTAAAGCAGAGATAAGTGCTGTAAGTGTTTCATTTAGACGTTATAGGCTACAATGCAGTGAAATAGTCCAAACATGCCATTTTTTTGTTGCTCATAAATTCAGCATATACGATGAGGTCACCGTTGATTTTTTTTAAAGTTATTTGACCTAGGTCAACACTTCCGCAATATTGCTTTTGTCATTTGAACTTATTTAAAATTTGACCTATTTTGACCTTTGACCCCATAACCGTTGGGCGTACGAAAAAGGGAGTTTTTTTCATGTTTGAGGACAATCGGGCAACTTTTGAAATTTGAGCCCAGATGACCTTTGACCTTGGAAGACTTGAATGTGTTACCAAGAATTACAACTATAGAGATTAATCATTGGGCCTCTCAATATCGCGTTTTACTAAAACTTGTTTTATGCATTTTCCCTTTGGACTTGAAAAATATTACATCGATTACATCACAAACTAAAATGTGGCCCTTTTATTGCATAACATTTTTGTTGGACAGCTTACGCAAACAAATGATCCTTAATATCACACCATGGTGGCAAAATTCGAGGCCACATTTGCATTTTTCAACAAGTGGTGCGATACTTTTTTCCATGTGTAACATGTATAACAGATATTCCAGAAACTTTTCTAAACTTTCAAAGTCTATCTCAAGGATTACTGAACCATTACAGATTACTAGGCATGTGTGTACTTATTTCAATGCAATTCTCATGGTGATTTCAAATATGGTAATGAAATTCATAATTTTGACAATCATTTTGAACCATTTTGTGAAATTTCGTGGAAAGTGTAAAGTATACATTCTCTCTCTCACAAAAAGATAGGGCTGGACATTATCATACTTTTCATTGATTTGCATTTCTTTCTCTGTAAATTCTTTCGGATATGATTCGCCCCGGCGCGATAGTTTTTATTGTTGTTGCAGTGTCCATCCATTCCGGAAAATAGCACCCGCCCGCCTGCCCATTGTGGGTAACCTTTGTGTCGGCGCGGGTGAAAATACAAAAGTACCCGCCCGACTGGCAGGTAATTTTTTTTTCGAACTCACAGTGTAAGTGCGTTACAGTGGCTGGTGGAATTACTGTTGGCCAGGTATTTTTGTGAGTTACCTGCCCGACTGGCTGGTTGAAACGATTCTGAAGTTCCATCCCTGTGTCTATCTCTACCACTGTGAACGTTACTAAACTCCTCACAAAAAGTATCGAGACACTTAAAAAAGATCCAATAATTAACGGCCCAAAAAGGTATGAATTAATCGAAACAAAAAACCAAGTGCATACGTATTTTGACACCTCGATTTGTTGAGATACGTTGAGATCCAGTTTCAAAAGTGACAATCATCCCTATAGACAATAGATGCAGGCTTGCATTTATTGTTTTGAATGATCAGGTTTATGCTTTACACACGTGTACAGAAATGCAACATACACTCAGAAAATGAAGGAAAATATATTCCTTTCACAACACAGATTTATTGTTTTCATTCAACTTCAACTTTGCCATGACTTTATCTTTATCTTCAGTCCACTACCATTGTCCACAAGTGTGTACAGCATACACCTGATCATTCAAAACAGTAATGCAAACCTGCTTCTATATGGACGATTGTCACTTTTGAAACTGTACCTACGTCCATTGAAATGAAAATAATTCCGCTCCGCAACATCAGATCTTAACAATCGAGGTGTCAAAATACGCAGAACAAAATTGTACACTGGGTTATTGGGTTCGATTAATCCATACCCTTTTGGGCCGTTAATTGTTGGTAAGTGTCTCGATACTTTTTGTGAGGAGTTTATATTGGCACATCACGTGCGGATTCAAATTCATCAAATAGATACCCTTTTTCCTGGAAAATGCAATTCATTTCTTTAATGCATTGGCGTATGTTATGGTCGAAATAACCGTCACTCACACCTGATGCTCATAACATTATACCTGAGTGCTCCCCCGTGGGTATTATGGGCGATTATATTTGTTCAAGATTAATGGAATTTGGACCTTTTTTTCAATACAAACATGTGAGCTCTTCGATTTGAACTTTGTGTACCTGTATCGTCATTCAATGCACTGGGCGATCAGACGAGATAAGACATTACACGAGTTAAAACAACTGTGTCGTCCATTCCATGATATTCCATCATCATTTAATCATGAACAAAATAATTGGTCTTAATGTTGGCGGTCATATCTATAATACTTCACGATCAACGCTGATTCGCTACCCGAACTCAATGCTTGCGAATATGTTAAGTGATCGTCTGCCGTCAGCAAAAGACGGTCAAGGGAATTTCGTTATCGATCGAGACGGGAAAATCTTTAGACACATTCTGAACTTTCTGCGCGATTCAGAACTTGTCCTTCCCGTTGGCTACAAAGAATTGGATATGTTGGCGAAAGAAGCAGATTTCTACCAGATGCCAGAGCTGATAACGGCGATTTCGAATAGGATTACTAGTATGAAAATAGCTAAACAAAGGCGAGTGGTAAAGATTGAGATTCGCGAATATAAACAGATGCAAAGTAGATATTTATCGTACCACATGATGGGCATATTTACCGATTGGTCAATATATGGTAGATATGACATCTTAGTTGCAGTTAACCAGTCCATGATATACGGGAAAAAAGTGTGCGAATTCAGTACGTTGTTTCCAGATGATGACCTCTTACACATCAGCTGGTGTGACAAATTAATGGATACTGAGAATGGACTTGGTTCTCCCACAGCGTTGCCGGAAAAACCGCGCGATGTCGGGGATGGAAGAAAGGTCAGCACAGAAGTGACAGAACAGATATTTTTAGAATTGTTTTCACATGGATATGGCTTGAGTTCTAAATTGGATAGGGTCGATTCGATCCAAGACATCGATCCTCAGTTGAAGTTCGTCACGTTAAGGAGTGCAAAAACATATATATTTACTGACTTGACAAAATACTGACTTGAAAGTGGACGTCGTGTGGACGTAAAACCGATTTTCTAGTCAAACTGCCGGAAAAGTCGATTGACGTCGGGAGTCAACACAGAAGTAACAGAGCAGATATTTTTGGAATTGTTATCACATGGCTACTGCTTGGGTTATGAATTGGACACCGTCGATTCGATCCAGGACATCGATCCTCAGTTAAAGTTCGTCACGTTAAAGTGTGCAAAAACATAGGCCTATATATTTTCCAAAATACTGACTTGAAAGTGGACTCATTCAGATCATGGACATGAAAGTGATTTTCTAGTCAAACGTCGTTACTATGCATAAATGGGGGTGGGGTGGGAAAACGCGGGGCAATTTTTTTTTAAGGGGCATGAATAAAAATGATGCTTGAAGCGAGCAAATTTGTTGTGCCATTTTACTCTAAAATTGTCAACATTTTGTCTAATTCTAACTCATTTGGTATGAAAATATGTACGCTTGCGCACAAAATGTAGCTTTTTTGTGCTAAAATTGGCAATATTGGGACTGGTTTAACCTAATTTGGTAATAAAATATGCGCGAAACGCAGAAAAAAATGCCTTTTTATATGCTCAAATTGTCAATTTGTTTCTAATTTGAACTATTTCTTTATGGGGGGCAAAGTGGGGGAAAAGCATATTTTGGGGGGAAATGCCCCCCCCCCCCCCCCCCACCCCCAGCCCCTCTGTAACGCCGCCACTGGGTACCAACTCGAAGACTACGCAATGTTATAACTTAATGACATCACAAACATTGTTTTTAAGAGGTAACACAGCAAACAATACGCTCTTTTTGATAACAGTTTGAAATGGTATGTTATTTTCGTTATAATAGATCAACATTTTAACATTTTGACCTTTTGACTTCGATGGTTCAAAAAGTGAGGAAAACCATTTCACCCTAACTATTGTGCTGACTAGACGTTATTCATAATTGGCGATTTCATGTCTAAAGAGGGAGGCATACTCGATAAACATACTTTTACTGCATTTTTCTAGATAGTGTCGGTTACCATCAAACATTTCATTTCAAACTAGTGAAATAGATAGTTTATACGTTTAAGTTTATTTCACGAATGTAATAAGGTCAAATATTGAACAGCTTAGAAGTATGAAGCATTTTTATGATTAGTGCAAAGTTCACCACATTGAAAAACTACATCACTCTCGTCTCGACTACATCGTTAGCCTCGTTTTCGGAGCACTAATTGCTCTGAGCATGCTCAGTTGGATAGCACGGCCCTCTGTTGACGTAAATGCGCCAATTATGAATAACGTCTATAGGGAGGGATGTTGGCATTTTAAAAGCCTAGATAAAAACAAAGTGTACAAATAGCCTATACCATATTTTCATTGAAATACAAAAATTCCTTATCGTTTTCGTTATAAATTGGCCTCAAATATACAATGTTCTATACCTGGATAAGAACACGCAATTCTAAATTAAATTATTGTTGGGGTAAATAATAAATATAATAAATATAATAGATCAACATCAAACATTCGTGCATATGAGGCAGCACCCTCCTAGCATATATTTAACTTAGGGGCCATATCCAAACTCTCAAGTGATTTTATAGCGTTTTTATACCGATTTTACCCCGGTATTAAAACGGTATTTTTTTCTATTGTTAAAAGCGTCGGAAAAAGATCGGTGATTAACTAGAGCACTGGTCAGCTTAATAACACAACCTTCCTCTCGCTTTCATCTGTCTGCTTCACTAATTGAGCCATCGAGAGTACTACAATAGTTCTATTGTTAACGCCAGATAAGTAGAGAGGGGGAGAGAGGCGGCTCTAGTTAATCACCGATCTTTTTCCGATGCTTTTAACAATAGAAGAAGAAAAAAAGGTTTTAATACCGGGGTAAAATCGGTATAAAAACGCTATAAAATCACTTGAGAGTTTGGATATGGCCCCTTACCGCCTTTTGGGGTTTATGTCAATAAATAATGAATCGTAGGAATAACACTCAGCTACGCTGTGGTGTATGGACGTATCGATAGAGGGCTCACACACTGTGACCGCTCCCCACCCTCTTATCTCACCCTACTTACTTTGGATATGACCTTTTGACCTCCGTATAGTGTTACACTCATTAAGCATTCATCACAAAACCGGGATGAATGCGTAATGAGCAAGTTGTTCATGTGGGGTTTTGCGGGGGTGATTCTCAAAGAAGAAAAATTATCGTTGTCAAGGTTTCTCTGTTAAGTCATCACCCCGGATAACCGCACCATTTCTGAATATGATTTGCACTGGGGCGGTGATGGAGGAGTTCATAATTTTGTTTGCAAACGAAACTAAATTATGTGATTGAATTTCCAAATGTGTATTCTGCATGGTTTCCTTTATCATCACAACTCTGTAAGTGCGTATTCTAATTGATAACACATAATTACAAAATTCCTTTTCCTCTGAAGACTGGCGATTCTCTGATGCATTGACCCATGTTATGGTTAAAAGACCCCGATGAACTAAAGAAGACCCTTATCCGCATTTTCACTCCTACTAATGTGTACAAATTTATGTCTGAGTGCTCCCCCGTGGGTGCTGATACTATTAGTTGTTATATTTGTTCACGATAAAAGTTAAAAGTGGAATTTGGACTTTTTACCTATTTCTCAATACAAACGTATAAGAGGCCTTATGTTTGAACTTGTTAACATCATTTAATCAACTTGTGCGATCAGACCATATCGTACTTCCATGATCAGACGAGGTTGAACATCACGCGTGTTACAGCAACTTTAACGGCCGTTCCATTCTATTCCATCACGAATCATGGACGAAGTAATTGGTCTTAACATTGGTGGTCATACCTATACCACCACACGATCAACGCTGATTCGCTACCCGAACTCAATGTTTGGAATTATGTTCAGTGGTCGTGTACCTTCAGCAAAAGACGCGCAGGGGAATTTCTTTATTGACCGAGACGGGAAAATCTTTAGATACATTCTAAACTTCATGCGCACTTCAGAACTTGCCGTTCCCGATGGCTTCAAAGAGTTTGATATGTTGGCGAAAGAAGCAGATTTCTATCAGATACAAGAGCTGGTAACGGCGATTTCTGATAAAATATATAGCATGAAAATAGCTAAACGAGGGCGAGTGGTAAAGATTGAGATTCGCGAATATGAACAGCCAACGAGTGCATATCATCAGAATGGTATATATACCGATTGGTCAATATACGGTAGTTATGACGTCTTAATTGCAGTTAACCAGGCCATGGTATACGGAAGAAAACTTAGCGAATTCAGCACGTTGCTTCCAGATGACTTCTTACATATAAGCTGGTACAATAAATCAAAATATAATGGTGGTGGACTTGGTTCTCCCACAGTGTTACCTGCAAAGCCGCGCGACGTCGGGGATAGTAGAAGGACGGTCAGCACAGAAGTGACAGAACAGATATTTGCGGAATTGTTTTCGCATGGCTATCGCTTGAGTTCTAAATTGGATTCCGTTAGTTCGATCCAGAACATCGATCCTAAGTTGAAGTTCATCACGTTAAAGAGTGCAAAAACATATATATATATTCCAAAGTATTGAGTTTAGTTTAGTTTAGTTTAGTTTTATTTCCAAGTACATGAGGCCATCGGCCCAAATACACAAAATATTGCCACAATTGGCATGATTTACAAAATCATAGTAATTATAGTAACGTACATGTAATATAAATATAACAGTAACATTGATAATATAACGATATAACGATTACTATATAAACAACGATTTATCACCCATTCAGAAATCTGTCTCTCTGGGAAAATGCATTATAAACATAAAAAAGTGATTTGATTGCGCGCGGATAGTTTGAACGCATCAATGAATTGAATTTATTGCGATTAGGATTAACAGTGTAGCGAGTTGGTAAATGACAGAACAGATCGGAATTGTTTTCATATGGCTACGGCTTGAGTAAATGGAATATCGTCGATTCGGTCCAGGACATCGAACATCTGAAAGCTCGTCAGTTATCGTCACGAAGAGTGCGAAACAATTTTCTCAACAAAATAATGACTTGAAACTGGACTCCCGACTGGACTCCATGAACATGAAACTGATTTTCTATTCCAAATATTTCAGTCAAATGGACTATGATGAGAAAACTACTGTGGACAAAACGTTCCATATGTCATATGAGCTAAGATTGTTGGCCCAGTAATGCTCAAAGGTGTACTAAGAGATGTTTAAGGTTTTTTTTAATTTACTTAATATTAAAGATAATCATTATAATTGGCCATTATTAGTGTTTCTACTCAAAAGAAAGCAACAAAACTTGATAAAAACAATGTTGGAATATCATCGCTCTTTTTGAAACTTTTTTTTAAAACGCCCTCTTTGTAATACCGTATGTAATTTGAATCGAAAAGAAAAATAGCTGTTTACCATAAAAATGCTGTCCGAGCCGGGGATGGAATATTTTGAAACGACGGGTTTTTTTGCACAAAAACGACTGATTTGTCTTAATCCTTACAGCTGTAAGTTTGTGTATGTAATACAATGTAGAAATCCTGACTTTTATCCTAATTGAGGGCGCAGCCTTCAACACATCTCTTAGTACCCCTTTAATCAAATGTAAAGAGATTTACCAAAAGTTATTGTAAGTGGCTAAAAACTTATTTTTAAACCACCCTGTATGATAAACGAAAATAAAGTTGTTCTACTTAAAATAATACTATCGTCCGCATTTATGTCAGACAATATAACACGGGTACGGTCTAAAAACAATACCTTTATTTTCATTCTTAAACAATCATACTTATGACATTTATCAAAGAAAGAAGTACATTTTATTGTCCACATTTGACGCACAGCAGAAGTAGTGCGCGTTATGGAGCAAACCACGCACTGTGAAGGTCGGACGCACAGTTAAAACGTAAGCCCCACTTCCCCGTGTTCAATTGTCTCATCTAAATGTCGCCGATTTCTCTGAGAACCAATGAGATTGCTAAACTTTCTTAGCTGTTTAAGAATTAGAGAATAAAGGTGTTGTTTTTAGACCGTACCCATGTTATATTTTCTGACATAAATGCGGACGATAGTATTATTTTAAATAGAACAACGACGCCGCAGGTGGAGTTATTCTACGCAAAAAAGTAATACTACCGAACGCATTTATGTCAGACAATATAACACGGGCAAGGGCGTCCCCAGACCCTTTTCATTGGGGGGGTGTAAAGGTCATCAATTGCCGACAGAGCCATTTGTGCCGACAAAAAAAAAATTTCGGCTCGCTTCGCTCGCCGGAATTCATACATGCATATTTCAGTATGGTCAGAGGCGTCAATCAGTTTTCAGACATGGGGGAGGGGAGGGGACACAAATTTGATAATGATAATTGAAATGTTAAATGAAACAGCGCGTACCCCTGCTTTATTTAACTGTTTTGATAGGACTGTTTTGATAGGGGGGCACACAACCTCAAGCCATCTTGTTTATCTTAAATATTGAAACGTTGAAACTAATACAACGCGCGCAAAAACCTGCAGAAAATATGCGCGCGCAATTTTTAAGTTTTTGAACTAAAATGGTCATGGAAAACTGTCCTGAAGCTTTCTTGAAGCGCGCAAAAATTGGCATTTCTAACATTTAAATAGTCAAGTATGACGTTTTTGACGGTTTGATATTGCATAGTTACACATGTATCAAGTCCTGATCCAAGCCGTATGGTTTGAGGGCCATTATAATGTTAAAACCTGTAGAAAATATGCGCGCAGAGCGCGCAAATTTTTTTAGTTTTTAAACTAAAATGGTCATTGAAAACTGTTTGGAAGCCTTCTGATACTATAAATTAAGCTTAAATAATGAAACATTGAAACTAATACGCGCGAAGCGCGCAAAATTTTGCATTTCTAACACTTAAAGGGTCCAGTATGTTTTTAACGTCACCCATATAATATTTGGTTTGGTTCGAGACCATTATAATGTTGATACCTGTAGAAAGAATGCGCGCAAAGCGCAAAAAGATTTTTCAGTTTTTAAGCTAAAATGGTCATGGAAAACTTTCCTGAAGCCATCTTGTTCAGCTTGAATAATGAAACATTTAAACTAATACGCGCAAAGCGCGCAACATTTGGCATTTCTGAAACTTAAAGGGCCCAGTATGACGTTTTTAACGTCCCCCATATAATATTTGGTTTGGTTCGAGATCCATTATAATGTTGGAACCTGTAGAAAGAATGCGTGCGAAGCGCACAAAGATTTTCAGTTTTGAAACTAAAATGGTCATGGAACACTTTCCTGAAGCCATCTTGTTTTTGTTGAATAATGCTAACAAAACATGGTCAAATGTTCAGTATAGGCATGATAGGCCTACAGCCTGTATGTCCGACATCGACATAGACCTATTATTATAGGCCTACCATTACGTGAGATATCGATTGTGCCCCTGATGCACACACAAATCCTGGTCTCATGCAAATAACGATAGTTGTGCTTATTGTCTTAATTTAACAGTGGCGTAACTAGACTTTTTCATTTGGTGGGGGCAAGAAGGGGCAGTGACTTGAATTAGGGGGGCTCCTAAGATTTTTTGAGTCATGAGATGCGCGCGCAGCGCGCGAAAATTTTCGACTTTACAGCTATTTTTTGGACGATTGAGCTACATTTTGGCTCTAAACAAGCTTGTACCAAAGAATATTTTATTTTGGGAAGACATGCGCGCGTAGCGCGCGAAATTTTTTCATATGTGTACTTTTGACCATCATAATTCCATGATTCCTTTCGTCAAATGAACCGACAGTGCCAATCTCAACCGACACGATGCCATTATTGGGGGGATTTAGTGTGTACTTTGTTTGTAAATTTCATTTACAGCCGTACTTGATTTCATTTGGGGGGCAAGCGGGGGGGGGGGCAAGGGTTCCAAGTGGGGGGGGGGCTACCGCCCCCTGCCCCCCCCCCCCCCCCCCCCCCCCCTCCCCCCGCTGGTTACGCCACTGCTTAATTATAATGATAATTTGCATTGTTCAAGTCGAAGTTAGGACAGAGTCTACTTATAAGTTCTTACTTTGCATTGACATCTAAACGTTGTAGTTGGACTTACTTTTTGCGATAGACTGATAGTGGGCTTGCAGAGTCTACAATCAGTAGGGGAGAGTGGGGTTGGTTGGAACATTTTTCAGAAAAATGACTCTATAACGCAATTAAAATTGATTCAGGATTCAATAACTATATCAGTTCAAGCATACATATGTGTGTTACAAATACAGCATATAACATTCTAAGACTTGTTTATGTTTATTAAAATAATCCACTTTGAAAAAATTATTTCAGCTGTTTCAACTAACCCCATGGGGTTGGTTGGAACATGGCAGATGTTTAAGCTTATTGTGCAAAACATGGCATACAACTGCACACCTATTTAGCCTTATTTTGTAGCTTAGTATAAGAGCCTAACATACTAAAAATATAGCCACATGAATCTACAAACATCATAGAGATAATACAATACCAAATTTCTTAATGTCAAAAAATTTAAAAAAAGTTGAAAAATTGAATTTTCTTTTCTAACTCCAAGAAGACTGACACCCATGTGCTGTTAGCAATGTGGTATGTGGGGGTTGCTTTTGCACACCACCTGATGGCAGTGTTTCTAGAAATTAATTGTTGGTTTTTAGGAAAATCTCAATGTTTCGACTAACCTCGCGTTCCAACATACCCCACTCTCCCCTACAATGAGAGCAATTGGCCTACATCAACTTAAATAATTATTGGCGAATTATTTAATATTTCATAACCTATATGCCAACATAGCGACATTATTGACTTGGGTTTGCATTGACAACGACAATGAAATAGGCCTAGTTAGTATAATTAAAGGGCAATACAGGTCCCACACATTGCCCGTTAGGCCTAGCCTAGGCCTATACTATTCCGACAGAATTTTTTACGTGTCTTGACAATGAGCAAAACAAAGACTTGGGCCTAGGCTGTTCATGTGCGCCGACACAAAATCTCATAAAAAATGGGCTCGTTCACAGTGCCTACAAATTCATATGCTTACATTGCCTTTGTTCATTTATGATTTGTTTTGTGTTAACATAACATATATGCCGACACAACATTATCATTTGCGCATACGATAATTGTTATACTTATAGGGCTTTCTTCCCCTTTTCCTTTCTTTCTTTCCTTTTTCTTTCTTTCTTTTTTCTTTCTTTCTTTTTTCTTTCTTTCTTTCTTTTTTTCCTCTTTCCTTTCCCTTTTCCTTTCTCTTTCTTTCTTTCTTTCTTTCTTTCTTTCTTTCTTTCTTTCTTTCTTTCTTTCTTTCTTTCCTTCTTTCTTTCCCTTTTCCTTTCTCCCTTTTCTTCCCCCTTCCTTTGATTTGCCCACAGCACCATAATTTTGCCGACAGATTTGATGAATGGGGGGGTGTGACACCCCCCACACCCCCCCTCTGGGGACGCCCTTGAACACGGGTACGGTCTAAAAACAATACATTTATTCTCATTCTTAAACAATCATACTTATGACATTTATCAAATAAAAAAGTACATTTTATTGTCCACATTTGACAACTTTTACCCCTGCTAGGATCGAATAGCCCACAAACATTCCATCCAATCCCATGCGTAAGCGTCGCGGCGCCGGCATAACGCAGGAAAGGCGCCAAATAGGCACTGCAGAAGTGCGCGTTATTGAGTAAACCACGCATTGTAAAGGTCGGACGCACGATTAAAACGTAAGCCCCACCTCTCCCCGTGTTCAATTGTCTCATCTAAATGTCGCCGATTTCTCTGAGAACCAAAGATTGCTTAACATTTCCTAGCTGTTTAAGAACGTCGTTGTTCTACTTAAAATAATACTATGGTACACAGGTCAAGCAGGAGATGGCACTTAGTTTCTTCCGTAGTGCTCTTGGCCATCTACACGTAATTCATCTCGCAATGACGACATCTACGTTTCGCTTAGAAAATATTCCTGGGCTGGGCGGATGGTTAACCAACAGATCGTTCAAGATTTATTTTTATTTTTATTTTTTATTTTTGGTTTTTTAATTTGTTTTTATGCTAAACTTCTTACTTCAAGATGGTCCAGGCAGGGCATGCACAGAAAATATGTTTTGCTCCTAAAGATGTCTCATGTTAGACTATAGGCCGTGCATGTTTTATTCCTTCAGAAAACAAATCTAGCACTCTCCATGTAGGGCACAGATGAAATGTGGCTTAAAATGAAGCTAATATATGCCTGATCAATATTTTACCTTATCCCACGTTCGTAGGTTGCACGTTATGACCCTAGACCTCGATTTAGGGTCAAAGGTCACATGTGTTTCAATGGGAAGTCAAAAACTAAATTTAACATGGTAAAAAAAACTAAAAAATGAGCTATTGACTATAAAAAGTATGTTATATTGTTGGGATAAGTGTTTTAAACAAAAAAGTCAATCACAACTTTGATCGTAGATCAATGGTTTTTGAACTGTGACCTTTTGAAAATTACAAGTTGGCCAAAATAGACCATTTTTGTCACATTTTCGCAAAATTGGCACAAAAATGACATGTTATCATCATTAAAAAAATATTTTGACTCATTATGAATTGATAAACCATGTTATAATGTTGGTATATAGATGAACTTTACATTACAACCCATTTCAAAAGTCAATGGTGTCTGCATGCTATGGCAAACAGCTTTAATATCCTTCAAATTCATTGAAAATGGGTAAAATCTGAGTCAAATTTAAAGGATTTGAAGGATATTAAAGCTGGTTGCCATGGCATCAGCATACCAGTGACTTTTGAAATGTGTTGTAATGTAAGGTACATCTATATACCAACATTATAACATGGTTTATCAATTCATAATGAGTCAAAATATTTTTTTAATGATGATAACATGTCATTTTTGTGCCAATTTTGGCTTCATAGCTCGTTTATCGTTGGAGCTCCTAGGTTCTAGATAACATCAATGAATAGATTAGTTACCAGTTAGGGTGGAGGGGGGGGGGGGGGTACCGCGTCATTTTGTCCCTCTCTTGTATTGGATTTACGTGCAAAAAATATGCCCTTGGCATCATACTTTCCCAGGTGTGCAGTTCATTTTAAATTTCAGATGTTCTAAAATGGATGGTTTTCTAAACAATTCGAGAAAGAAAAGCGAACTGCACACCTCAGAATTGCAAAAAAAGCATAAAACAAGTCAACTTTTTTGTGCCTTTGAACAGAGTGGCGGCCGGGAAACGTGGGAATGATAATTTAACACAGTGCATTAACCCATGACCCATGATATAAATAAATTATTTGCTCATGTGCTTTTCAATTAGCACGTTTAGTGTAGTGGAGAGAACGTCGTCTTAGGAGCGAAAGGTTGTGGGTTCGAGCCCCATTAGGAGCACTTTTTGTTTTATATGCTGGATTTGCTTAGCCTGCCGGCATCATCTGTATGCTTGTCCACACGGACTGCTGGAGTTTATCGTATCAGTTACGCCATTTTTTTTCTCGAAAATGTCAAACAAAATTACCGTTCTTTTAAAAATAAGGATTATAATCAAATTACAAACACATTTTGTGCGAGAGCAACACACACATTTGGCAAAAATGGCACAATAAAAATCCGTTCGTTATAAATAGATAGATATGGTTAAATAATAAAACTATCACAATTACAGTCGTTGATCTCTGTGGCGTGCGTAGGTTGACCATGTCGTTGGCAATCGGAAATCACGGGTTCGAATATTCCTTTTATTTTTCTATTTTTTAAACTTGATGGTAGATTAATGTAACATCATTGTTATGTCAATTTTTATCAATTATAAATGCCGCCCATGCGTTTATTGTTTTCTTTTTATTTATTTATCTATCATAAATGTATCCTAGATTTATTTAACTTTGTATCTAAACAATTAAAATGCGTAAACAATTATATTATTGCTCGATAAATAGAGTGATTTAACTTGAGTTCAGTTTTATTAATGATAGCAAAACTTGTTGTAAAACCATTTTTACCAGTGTGTCCAACAATTTCTCCTTTGCACACTTTGGTATACATTCAGAGATGTCATTTTTAGCTTGTTATAGCTAGGGTATAAGCAAGTTTGCGACCGGGTTTGCGACCTCTATGATTTTAGGCTGGTAACACAAACCCACAGTGCATTTCGTTAAAACAGTGTAAATTATTTTTCCACGATACGTATCACGTGATAACCACGATCGATTTCGCAAAATATCGCAAAATGGCGCGGTACCCCAACCCCCCTAGTTATCAGTGTTCCTTTTTCTTATTTCTAAAAACTTAAGAGCTCGACAAATGCATCGTGTGAAAACAGCTTTAGTTGGCTGGCGTTCGCACAATGCATTGTGGGAAGACCTTAAAATCTTCTTTGAGTATACGCGGTGGCGGCGAACGGAGCTGGGGAGGGGCATGCATAACTTGAATTCATCCTTAAAGGTATATTATGTGATCTTTTCAGGGAACGCCCTCAACAACGGAAAAAAAAATTGAAAGCAGATTTTCTTGCAGATTTACATTTCTGATCATAAATCGTACATACATTCCAAGTTACAGGGAGATACGATTCTTAATTACTTCAAAATCATGGTTTTAGAGTGAAAATAAACTGTTAACACGACAGTTTATATTTTCACTCTAAAGTCACTCTAAAACCATGATTTTGAGGTAATTAGGAATCGTATCACTTGGAATGTATGTACGATTTATGATCAGAAATGTAGATCTGCAAGAAAATCTACTTTCTAAAAGAAATCATGAATAGAGGGCGCTCTCTGGAAAAGATCACATAATATGCCTTTAAATAATTTGAAAATATCGTTAGTGCGGGCGAGCAGTGGTGCGGAAGATGTAGAACTTGAATTCAAACTAAAATCGTTTAAAATAATATTTGGTGTTATATTTTTAAAAAAACATTTTACTCCGAATTTTGTTCCTACTAACGAAAATTAAACCCTCATTTTTTGCTACATGTATTTCAATTAATTTACATGTTAAACTTAAAATCGTTTAAAACAATCATTTCTGTCTATAGCACGTGTCCTAGAAGCGCCAATGTCGTACGATCTTGTATTAAAGGGTGCACTACACTAAATGGGTATCCCCTACCCTTAAGGACGGTGTTTAAAGCTAGAATCGGAAAGTGTGCATCACAAAATCCTCAATTTAAAAAGACTTGACAGTAATACAATTGCGTAAATGCCTATGATTTTTGATTAATTATGATTAATGGGACATCACATACATGCACGCACCTGACTACAAACTGTGAATATCATCTAAATAAATGTTGAGAGATCTTTCAAATTTGTGCTTTTTACTGGAAACATTGGCGATTACGGCAACATTTTCAAGCCCGCCAGAGAGGTAGTCAACTCCATGGGCGTATTTTGGAAAATCGAGCAGGCTCACCTACCTATTTTCTTCACTTTTTGGTGAGAAAATGTGATAATCTTTAAGAAAAAATCACTCTACAAGGTCCAAGTTTGCAATTTAGTGTTCTAAAACAGAGTTTTATATCGGTGTTTTTGTACATATCCCTATGGAGCCCTATTTAGTGGTGTGATCCCTTAAAAGACATCGGAATGGAGACGATGCGCTTTTATACAGAGCTCTATCATGGAGGGAAATGGGCATAATCGTCGATATCCCGAAAAGAAAATCATTAACCAATTCTCTGTTTTTCTTGTCAAATAAACTTTTTGGGGCAGTATACGACTCTTTTCTTTTCAAAAATCCTCCAATTAGGGGAATATGGGGCAACTGGACCGTGGGGCAAGTGGTCCGAAATGAAGGATTTTGTAATTGTATGGGCATACTGCTTTCTTTTGAACAATACGACTTTTGTTGATACTTGACATATATCTTTACCTTCTACAATCCAAAACATTTGGAACTTTAGGGTATTTACACATGTGATTTTTCTTCATATCTTTGAAGCTAACTCCTTGAGTGACTGATTGAAAATTCACAGATAGTATGGGCGATATATGAAGATGGGTTTAGATCATGTTTAATGTACTTTATATGATTGACAGATATGCAACAGTAAATATATACATGCAGTACAGTCGTCTTAAGATACTCGGTGTATATTGCATTTGATGGGTGCTATATTGTAGTGTGCTTAGGGACTTTCCGAAATATGATTAAAACCATAGGTTGTGGTTGAAATGACCGTAAAATGGCGCATATTGCTAATTTGGGACATTGGTGGTTTGGATTTCCGATCAATATTATCATTTAAAGAATGCTTCAACTTAAATCATTATCACGGGTATTCATTTGGTAGAGTTATTAGTTCATGAATTTGCAAATAACAAAGTACACCATTTCTTAATTATCTAAAGACACTCGTTTACTAGGACCCGAACGCCGTAATATCAAATTTTGCGAATTCAAAGATACTCACTGGCTACAGAAATCTGTGTAATGGCTGAAAACAAAAATGCAGTTTTGCCTTTTTTTCTGAAATGTATTGGAAATATTGATTATTATGACAAATGGTAGTATGTTTTAAAACATTTTGGCTTAAAATGTATTACGTCACAAGCGTGTTTTAATAACGTTTCATCTCGACAAAGTGCTACGTCATTTGTTGGGGTAAGTGGTCCGAATGGGTGTGGGGCAACTGGACCGCCTGCAAAAACTTAATCAAAATTGTAAAATTCATTTTGAAAATGAGTTGTTAGTGTCAATAAAACATGACTCGGTATTGAAATGTGAATAGAATATGAAATAATTCACATTCTTTCAAATTCTTAGACATTTTGGGGCATTTCGGGTCTAATACCACTATTCCTGATATTAAAGGATTACAATATGACATGAAATTGCTTTAGAATGGTTTAAAACCTAGGTATTATGAATTACATCTTTATTATGTTTTGAATGGTGTCTGTAAAGGTATTTGCTATGACGAAATATCATGATTTATGTATTTTATCCACTGCTTTTTGTGTATATCAACCGTTGGGTCATCATTGTCATATTGGCTAACTTCCCCTGTAACAAGAAAAGCTGGCTAAATATCAAGATGGTTTATTATAAGTACTAAATGATGATTATATGAAGTAAATAAAATCATTAAAGAAAGGGGTATATATAGACAAATGTATGGGGCGTCTGAATATCACAACAATGTAACCATTTAACTAGGTTCATACCGTTTTATCTATAATAAACGTGCAGTCGAAAATTGCGCTTGCTTTGTACACCATTAGTATTACTGCTTTGTACACGTTAACCACGAACACTATAAAACATGGGTTTCATGAGACCTGTATCATTTTTACACGTTAAATAATATGAAAATGAGTTTGTAAAGAAAATACTGCCTAGTTACCGTGTTGTCAATCAATGATTTCTGTGTATTCTAACCGTTGGAACATATATATAGGACCAGTTGCCCCAACGATGGGGTAACTGGACCGTGCCAAGTAAAGTTTTTAGTTAGTGGTAATTGCTTGGCCTTTTGTTTGGATATTTTTTAACATTGATTATATGTTACATGTAAACAGTTACATGGGTGATATTTTCATAACAATTCCATAAATATTTCCACGAGCTTTAAGCCTTTATATCATGAAATATGCTTAACCGGTCCAGTTGCCCCATCCTCCCATAATCCTACTTTGCTCAATGTCAAATTGACTGGAATTGAATTGAATTTCATGTCACATCACACCCAACTCGATCCCAAAACAACCAACCATCCCCGCCGATACACCCACCACACCCACCCCCACCCACCCCACCACACCCCACCTCACCCCACCCCACCCCATACACCTAACTTCGAACCTTAACACATCCTAACACTATACACAAACACTAACAACCCGCTCACCCCGTAAGTGTCCTTCGCAGTGGGTCTATGCCGGTGTCAACTAGTTGTTCGGGTTTTTTTCTCCGTTTTTACAGTCACTATAGTTCTCAAAATGGAATAGGCGAAAAAAAAAGTGGACATTATTTTGAATAAACCATATACTTCATGAAATTGACTGTCTGTATGTACATACCGTCAATACTATAGTCAAATTCATGAAGTATACGGTTTGTACCGTTAAATCAATTTATCCCCTAGCCTAGAAAGAATACAGGATATCATGACACGTTATGCCTACTGCCTATGGTTCTTAGCACTAAAAATCAAAATGTAAAGCTTCCTTTTACCTGAAGTACAGCTGGTGACTGCATACCGATAGAATACATAGATCGGGGATGACACACTGCACTGCAGAGCGAGGCCTATTTAATACTTGCACCAACTCCTTGGCAATCTCTTAGACAAGTTTCACCAGTCCCAAGGAGTCGTCCTGAGCTTAAATACCCAGAATGCAAAGCGGTCTCCACTTGGAGACTGGTTTCAAAGCGAACAAAAATCGAGAGCAATATAAAATCGGAAATCCGATTGTATTTACATCATGAATATGCATTATGTCAATTGTCACGCATCTGGTCTGCCAGCGAAGAAACCAGAATCAGGGGTATGCCACTGAGCTTGCCGATCGGGTCCACTTTTAAATTGAAGTTAGTCAGCATAGAATTGGTGGCGCTATACCGATAAGGCGTGATTGTCCCTGTGATTGTAGCAGACGATGGTAGACACGAACGGCCGTTAATTTTGAATTTCTATTGCTTTCAATGTAACAATGGATTTTGCCCGGGATTTTGATTATATGACCCCATAAAATTCATCCCACGTTGGAACTAAATTATTTCATCCAAAAACCGATGGAGTTGGATAACCAACTTCAGTGTCAGTATCATTTTTTGACAGCGAGCTGTGTGTAAATCTACCGCGTGCACAGCGCCACCAATTCTATGCTGACTAAAGTCAATTCTATGCTGACTAAATTTGACGTCATACGCCGGTCACCGACGCATTCCAGAGGATTATCATAATTTATTCAAATATTCAAAAGGACCGTTTTCGCTACGTACGTTAGTATACGACTTTCCTATCCCAAAATTAATAGTATCCCTGCCAGAATCTTGCCCGGTTTACAAATTTGATAAATTTGCGTAGATTTACGCGCTTTACTCCGTAAGCTACTTCCAAGGCAATATTCTTCTTGCTGCTCTGCCGGCGGCAAAAGGCTAATGCGATTCAGAGAGGTTGAAGATGAAGTCATGAGAGTAAAGAGTAATAAAACCATGGATTTTGGGAATTTTATTCATACAGAAGAGTAAAATGAAGCAAAACAATTCATCCCTCTCGGGCCTCCTCCTCCGGTCACGTACTACTCGCGAATTAGCCAGATTTTAGCATGCGTTAAATCACCCTTTTTATTTAATTGTTTACATTTTGCAGCAGATGTTATTTAGATCAGCGTTGTGCATTTTGAACTGCTGCTCAGTGACAACAAGCGGTGCGGTAGCCGAGTTAAAAAAAAGTATTGTTTTTAAAAAGCTTAAGCGATCTTGTTGTACCTGCCAGAACCTCCTACTTATAAATGCCTAGCCTTTATCATGACAGAATGAATGTTGTTGATTGTTGTGTCTAGCCTGGATTGTTTTGAGACAGTGTCCTGGACACTGGCTAAGTTTAACCATTTCAGAATAAGTATGAGGTCAGTACTTTTAGTATTTTACTAGTTCAATCAATGTAGGCATAGGCCTATGTATGTAGGCCTATTACGTATTTAGGCCCATGTCTACTTTTCCACACGCACATACCATGATGTGTAGGCCTTATGTCAGTCAGTGTATGCCATTCATTCATCTTCGTGCGGGCATCCGGCACCATCCCTAAGGCCTAAAAAATGGTTTGATTGGCCTAACATGACAAAAACAAAATAGGTAATATCGGTCGAGATTTTTTATTTTCTTATTTTATTAAATCACCTCGATAGGGACTTCAAATAGCCGAAAATGAAAGCAAACAGTCAGAAACTTGAATATTTTGTTTTAAAAAAACCCACATTATTTTATTTTATTTTATTTTATTTTATTTTATTTTTTCCTCCCTCAAAATAATAAAAAATATTCCGGGTCGCCGATGTATTTAGGGTCGGTCGGGTTAAGCCAATCAAACCTTTATTTTTAGGCCTAATCAGGCGTCTTGCGCTACTTTTGTACGCTTTCCTGTGCTACCATCATATTATGCTCTCCTGCGTATACCTGTGTACGCTTTCATGCGTTACCTTTGCACGCTTTCCTGTGTTACCTTTGTACGCTTTCCTGCGTTACCTTTGTACACTTGCTTGCGTTACCTGTGTACGCTTTCCTGCGTTACCTTTGTACACTTGCTTGCGTTACCTTTGTACGCGTTCATGCGTTACCTTTGTACGCTTTCCTGCGTTACCTTTGTACGCTTTCCTGCGTTACCTTTGTACGCTTTCCTGCGTTACCTTTGTACGCTTTCCTGCGTTACCTTTGTACGCTTTCCTGCGTTACCTTTGTACGCTTTCCTGCGTTACCTTTGTACGCTTTCCTGCGTTACCTTTGTACGCTTTTTTTTTGCTTTTTTTTTTTGTATATAAAGCGCAAATGTGAACAATAGCCCAACAGACATTAACAAGGTTAATGACCAGAGTGATTAAAAATCAAACTGGTAACTCTCGAAAAGAGAGCTCTGAAAGGCCAATCAATTGGTTCACTGCAACTCAGAAAATATGCATAAAACAAGACACACAAATGGGCAGAGGTTAAAAATGCCAATGAAGGTGACATAATAATAAGATAAAAGCCCAAACATAGAGAACAACATCAAAATATAAATTATAGAAAAATAATAATATCTGGAGGTCTGATGGGCGTCAAGAGAACCTACACAACAAACTTGGGAACTAAATCTACCAGGAGCTGCCAGTTGTCACCTGTTGGGGCATGACCGTATCACCAGCCCAACTGGCTACATGCTTTACAGGACCACCATCTCCCCAACCAAGCATTAACCTACACTTAACCCATGACCACCATGCTATTATATGTATCAGTCGGATGTTGAAAGGACTTGAATGAAGGGTGTCATGAAAGAGTGTTAAGGCTATGACAAGTTAAGAGTTTGAGAGAAGATGACCGTGCACACGGCACTTGAAAGCCTGGATTCCAGCTGCTGAAATGTTACCAACAATATCATCTGGAAGACTATTCCATAAGGGAACAGCAGTGTGAATGAAGCTTCTGTCTAAGCAGCGAGTTCTGGCTATCGGTAGAGAAAGAGCATGGACTGGCATTGATACGCTCGAACGGGTAGCACGGCGTTGGACATATGGTGCAGGAAGTAACCCTGCTAGATCTTGTGGGCAGTTGGTAGTATGCATCTTGTACGAGACCGTAGCCGCTGCTACCTGTCGCCTGTGAAGCAGGCTGTCAATTTTGAGCTGTGAACGAGCAGTAGCTTCATTAACTCCAATGATTCTAAGTGCCTTCTTTTGGATGTTGTCAAGCGGGTAGGATGGTGGGTGAAGCATTCGCCCAGCTTAGTGAAGCATACTCCATAATGCTGCGGACTTGCGACTTGTAGACAGTAGATCTACCTTTAGCCTCCAGTTTATTTGCAACTTTGCGTAGAGCGCCAAGCTTTTGACCAGCTTTAGTTGCAATGCCTGAGATGTGCTTTGACCAGGTAAGCTTGCTGTCAATGGTGACACCCAAGATATCCAGTTCTTTTGTAGATGGTAGTTTGCACTCTCCAAAGTAGATATCAAGTTCAGATGGGGATCTTTTCCTGGAGATTACCATGGTCTTACATTTGGTAGGCTCAAAGGTCACTTTCCATTCGTCAGCCCATACTTTCATGTTACTCAGATCTCTCGTGAGACTAGCAGCTACTGTGTTGGGATCGGTTGATGACTTAATGGGTGCAAAGAGTGTTGAGTCGTCGGCATATAGATATAGCTCGTTGTCACAAATATCTACAAGGTCATCAATAAAAACAGAGAACAGTAGTGGGCCAAGGATAGATCCTTGTGGAACAGAAGCATTTATTGGAGCAGTGTTGGAAGCCTGACCTGACATGACGACGTTGATGGATCTATCAGATAAATAGTTGTCTATCCACGAAAGCAGTCTTCCGGTAACACCTTTAGCCAACAGTTTCGAGCAGAGTCCGTTATGCCATACCTTGTCGAAAGCTCCTTTAATGTCAAGGGCGATGACACAAACTTCATCGCTTTGGTCTAGGGAGTGGTTCCACTTCTGTGACAGGATGTTGAGGAGATCAGCTGTGCTGTGGCCTGCTCTAAATCCAAACTGTCTGCTGGAAATCAGGTTATTGCTTAGAAGAAAGCGTTGGAGTTGTTTCTGTACTACAGCTTCCATGATCTTGCTGATGTTGCTTAGCAGCGAGATGGGACGATACTTTGTTGGGTCAGCCTTGGAACCTCTCTTGTGAATTGGAGTGACCGAGGCTATTTTCCATTGGTTTGGAAACACACCATGCTTGAAGCAGAGGTCAAAAAGCCTGCAAAGTGGGCTGGCGAGCTCAGCACAGCATTCCGTTAGAACCTTGGTTGGGATACGGTCTGGTCCAGTGGCTTTATCTGGATTGAGGTGTATTAGTAGTTTTCTCACATCCTTAGGTTTGAAGACTATCTTGTCAAAAGATTTGTTTGTTGAAGGATGAACATTTGGGGCCTGGTCTTTAGCACCTTGGAGTCTGCATTTTTCTGCAAATGTCTGACAAAAAGCTTCTGCCTTGTCCCTTGCTGTGATGTGGGTAACGTTTTGATGATCGATCACTGGGATCTCAGATCGAGCTGTTCTGCCAGAGAGAGTGTTGATGATTCTCCACCATTTTTTGCTGCTCATCGTTTTGTCTAAGAGATCTTTTCTCAATTTGGCGTTGTAAGATCTCCTAGCTTGCTTCTCAGCTTGGTTGTAGGAATGTCTAGCTTCAGCTAACTTTGCCTTGTTAGCATCAGTTTTATCCTTTTTGGCTTTCTTAAAGAGACGATGCTTCTTTTTAGATGCCCTACGGCATTCATCGTTGAACCAAACCTTGTCTCCGGTCATGACTGTCTTACTTGGGATGAACAGGTCGATAGCATCGCAGATGATATTGGTGACATTAGAGCACGCAGTTTCAGGATCTTTCTTTTGGAATACATTTGACCAGTTTGTGGAAGCAAGGTGACCTCTTAATCCCCAATAATCGGCCTTATCGTATCTCCAGACTTTCCTCCTGTGTGGTTTGTCTCTGTATACTGGAACATCTAAGCACACCAGCACAGGGTTGTGGTCTGAGGTGCCCAGTCTAGCAGATGTGGTTGACGTTGCTGGCAGATCAGTCATGACAAGATCCAGGATTTGGTCCAATCGAGTGGGTTCTTTGACGATCTGTTGTAATCCTAGAGTGTTAGCTACTTGAAGGGTGCGTCGCCCAGCTGCATCAGTGGTGCGACTTCCTAACCAGTCAGTGTGGTGGACATTGAAATCACCGACAAGCATAATTGAGTTGGCTCCAAGTGTGCTCATTTTTTGAAGAGTGTTTGAGTCCAGGTAGTCGATGACATCACTGCTATCACTAGGTGTTCTATAAACAGCGGCAATCAGTAGCTTTTGGGATTTCAGAGCTACTGTGAACAGTGAACCAGATGAGTTCGTAGTCTTTTGGATCATTTCCTGGGTCGTGGTGTATGGCAATCCCTTCTAAACAGTAGACAGCAATGCCGCCACCAGAAGTTGCCTTTCTGTCTCTGCGACAGCACATGGAGTAGCCTGGAATAGATATGCAATCAGCTCCATCAGGTACAGTCTCATCAAGAAAGGTTTCAACAACAATGACAATAGATGGTTTCTTAATTAAGCAAATGTTGGCAAGTTCTCCGATGTTTGAACGAAGTCCACGTATGTTGACCTCCATTATTCGCAATTCTGTTTCTCGTAGTCGATGGGCATGCTTATGTCGTTTCCGTTTTGATCCGTCCGTTTTCTTTCGAGGCTTGGTTTTGAGACTTGTAGCAATAAGATTACAGGTGCAGTGGTTGCTAGCCCCTACACCCAGTGCGCATCTGAGCAATGCGGTAAGGGTTACGTGCTAAACATGGTCTAAACTGAAAACATCAAGATGACTTATAACAGTTTGTGCTCAGGATGTAATGAGCAGCTTAACCACGGGCGGGGTGACCAGCACATAGATGTAACACAATACTACCCCAATATTTTCCTGTGTTACCTTTGTACGCTTTCCTGTGTTACCTTTGTACGCTTTCCTGCGTTACCTTTGTACGCTCTCCTGCGTTACCTTTGTACGCTTTCCTGCGTTACCTTTGTACGCTTTCCTGCGTTACCTTTGTACGCTTTCCTGCGTTACCTTTGTACGCTTTCCTGTGTTACCTTTGTACGCTTTCCTGCGTTATCTTTGTACACTTGCTTGCGTTACCTGTGTACGCTTTCCTGCGTTACCTGTGTACGCTTTCCTGCGTTATCTTTGTACACTTGCTTGTGTTACCTTTGTACGCTTTCCTACGTTACCTTTGTACGCTTTCCTGCGTTACCTTTGTACGCTTTCCTGCGTTACCTTTGTACGCTTTCCTGCGTTACCTTTGTACGCTTTCCTGCGTTACCTTTGTACGCTTTCCTGCGTTACCTTTGTACGCTTTCCTGCGTTACCTTTGTACGCTTTCCTGCGTTATCTTTGTACGCTTTTTTTTTTTTTTTTTTTGTATATAAAGCGCAAATATGAACAATAGCCCAACAGACATTAACAAGGTTAATGACCAGAGTGATTAAAAATCAAACTGGTAACTCTCGAAAAAAGAGCTCTGAAAGGCCAATCAATTGGTTCACTGCAACTCAGAAAATATGCATAAAACAAGACACACAAATGGGCAGAGGTTAAAAATGCCAATGAAGGTGACATAATAATAAGATAAAAGCCCAAACATAGAGAACAACATCAAAATATAAATTATAGAAAAATAATAATATCTGAAGGTCTGATGGGCGTCAAGAGAACCTACACAACAAACTTGGGAACTAAATCTACCAGGAGCTGCCAGTTGTCACCTGTTGGGGCATGACCGTATCACCAGCCCAACTGGCTACATGCTTTACAGGACCACCATCTCCCCAACCAAGCATTAACCTACATTTAACCCATGACCACCATGCTATTATATGTATCAGTCGGATGTTGAAAGGACTTGAATGAAGGGTGTCATGAAAGAGTGTTAAGGCTATGACAAGTTAAGAGTTTGAGAGAAGATGACCGTGCACACGGCACTTGAAAGCCTGGATTCCAGCTGCTGAAATGTTACCAACAATATCATCTGGAAGACTATTCCATAAGGGAACAGCAGTGTGAATGAAGCTTCTGTCTAAGCAGCGAGTTCTGGCTATCGGTAGAGAAAGAGCATGGACTGGCATTGATACGCTCGAACGGGTAGCACGGCGTTGGACATATGGTGCAGGAAGTAACCCTGCTAGATCTTGTGGGCAGTTGGTAGTATGCATCTTGTACGAGACCGTAGCCGCTGCTACATGTCGCCTGTGAAGCAGGCTGTCAATTTTGAGCTGTGAACGAGCAGTAGCTTCATTAACTCCAATGATTCTAAGTGCCTTCTTTTGGATGTTGTCAAGCGGGTAGGATGGTGGGTGAAGCATTCGCCCAGCTTAGTGAAGCATACTCCATAATGCTGCGGACTTGCGACTTGTAGACAGTAGATCTACCTTTAGCCTCCAGTTTATTTGCAACTTTGCGTAGAGCGCCAAGCTTTTGACCAGCTTTAGTTGCAATGCCTGAGATGTGCTTTGACCAGGTAAGCTTGCTGTCAATGGTGACACCCAAGATATCCAGTTCTTTTGTAGATGGTAGTTTGCACTCTCCAAAGTAGATATCAAGTTCAGATGGGGATCTTTTCCTGGAGATTACCATGGTCTTACATTTGGTAGGCTCAAAGGTCACTTTCCATTCGTCAGCCCATACTTTCATGTTACTCAGATCTCTCGTGAGACTAGCAGCTACCGTGTTGGGATCGGTTGATGACTTAATGGGTGCAAAGAGTGTTGAGTCGTCGGCATATAGATATAGCTCGTTGTCACAAACATCTACAAGGTCATCAATAAAAACAGAGAACAGTAGTGGGCCAAGGATAGATCAGCACCAGCACAGGGTTGTGGTCTGAGGTGCCCAGTCTAGCAGATGTGGTTGACGTTGCTGGCAGATCGGTCATGACAAGATCCAGGATTTGGTCCAATCGAGTGGGTTCTTTGACGATCTGTTGTAATCCTAGAGTGTTAGCTAGTTGAAGGGTGCGTCGCCCAGCTGCATCAGTGGTGCGACTTCCTAACCAGTCAGTGTGGTGGACATTGAAATCACCGACAAGCATAATTGAGTTGGCTCCAAGTGTGCTCATTTTTTGAAGAGTGTTTGAGTCCAGGTAGTCGATGACATCACTGCTATCACTAGGTGTTCTATAAACAGCGGCAATCAGTAGCTTTTGGGATTTCAGAGCTACTGTGAACCAGATGAGTTCGTAGTCTTTTGGATCATTTCCTGGGTCGTGGTGTATGGCAATCCCTTCTAAACAATAGACAGCAATGCCGCCACCAGAAGTTGCCTTTCTGTCTCTGCGACAGCACATGGAGTAGCCTGGAATAGATATGCAATCAGCTCCATCAGGTACAGTCTCATCAAGGAAGGTTTCAACAACAATGACAATAGATGGTTTCTTAATTGAGCAAATGTTGGCAAGTTCTCCGATGTTTGAACGAAGTCCACGTATGTTGACCTCCATTATTCGCAATTCTGTTTCTCGTAGTCGATGGGCATGCTTATGTCGTTTCCGTTTTGATCCGTCCGTTTTCTTTCGAGGCTTGGTTTTGAGACTTGTAGCAATAAGATTACAGGTGCAGGGGTTGCTAGCCCCTACACCCAGTGCGCATCCTGCGTTACCTTTGTACGCTTTCCTGCGTTACCTTTGTACGCTTTCCTGCGTTACCTTTGTACGCTTTCCTGCGTTACCTTTGTACGCTTTCCTGTGTTACCTTTGTACGCTTTCCTGCGTTATCTTTGTACACTTGCTTGCGTTACCTGTGTACGCTTTCCTGCGTTACCTGTGTACGCTTTCCTGCGTTACCTGTGTACGCTTTCCTGCGTTATCTTTGTACACTTGCTTGTGTTACCTTTGTACGCTTTCCTGCGTTACCTTTGTACGCTTTCCTGCGTTACCTTTGTACGCTTTCCTGCGTTACCTTTGTACGCTCTCCTGCGTTACCTTTGTACGCTTTCCTACGTTACCTTTGTACGCTTTCCTGCGTTACCTTTGTACGATTTCCTGCGTTACCTTTGTACGCTTTTTCTTTTTGGGGCCATTCGTGCCAGCAAAAGCGGGGATTTGCATGAGTGGGCAGAGGGAAAGAATATTTAAAAACAAAGAGATTAGACGTAAAATCTTAACATTTGAAGCGATTGTTCATACCTCGTTGCCATGTTGTTAAAATTACAATAATAGAGAGAGCATAAACGCGCCAATTCTAGCGGAAATGTTGTGATGGCATATTGGTCCATTTTTATGTGACAAATTTAAATTGTAATAATATTCACTAATCTCCAAGGAGTTAGGGTTCGGGGTTAAAGTTAGCGTTAGCCTTTGCTTAGGTTACGGCGCTTTTCCCCGTGTGCTTCGTTGCGCATTTGCGCCGAAGGGCGCAGCCTATAAACGGGCCTTAAAGGCTTATATTAGGCGTGAAAGACTTCATATTTAGCAAATATTAAGGCTATGAGCTTTATTCCGTTTTAGGGTATAGGGCAAAGGTTAGGGTTAGGGTTAGGTTCAGGTTAAGGCTATGAAAACTTTCAAGCGGAATAAAGCTAATCTTTAGAATTAAGCTTTATTCCGTAATAAAATGATTACGGTTGGGTTAGCGTTAGGGCTATGATGAAAACTTTCAAAGCGGAATAAAACTATTCTTTAGCAAATTAATCTTTATTCGTACGGTTAGAAGGAGGGTTGAGGGCTATAAACGGAAAAATAATCTTTAGCAAATTAAGCTTTATTCCGTAATCTGGTTAGGGTTAGGGTTATGGGTTAGGGTTACGGTTAGGGTTAGGATTAGGGTAGGGTTATGGTTATGGTAAGGGTTAGGGTTAGGGTTAGGGCTATGAAAACTATCAAACGGAATAACCAGATTTTACATTTTACATACAATGTGTAGGTCTAATTTGGCAGCGGGGCACAAACTTCGGGGCCACAAAAAGTGTTATGAGAAAATAACACATTTTAAAATGGGAACGAACGGGGCATGAAGAATTGTGTCAAATATCTAAAATGTACCTTAACGTTTTAAAAAAGATTATTTCCTTCTTCCCCCCCCCCCCCCCTCCAAAAAAAACCCCTACAAATCCCCGCTTTTGTTGGCGCAAATTTGCCCCCAAAAGTAGTCCCCTTTACGCGCCCTCCGCGCCATAGAACTTTAAAGGGCACTAAGAGATCCTTCGTGAAGGGAGCCCTCAATTTTTTCAGAAGTTGGGTTTTTCACATACATAATGCTTATACGTACTTTAACTACCACCTAAAATTATAGAGCTTTAATTTAATTTCATGTTAAATTCATGGTTTTAATAGCGTTTTGGGTTTCGATTGTAGATGACATCGAAATAACCAAAATTCATCTATAAGGCCACAAATGGCTTTTGACTGATATGTTTCATGTTTATTCAAAATAACCTTAAAGACCACCCATGGCTTGTTGCGTGATGCATAGTCATGACCTTCCTGATTCAATTGGTGGTGATTTTTAACCAAAATACACACAAAAAAGTGAAAAGCACTAATATACCTTCGAAAATGCTGAGATTTTTTTAATTTTTTTTTTACTGATTTTTTTTTTGGGGAAGGAATCTTATATGAGAGGGTGTCTATGTATAATCATATATCTAAACAAAGTAAAAATTTTGAATTTCAATTTCTGAGAAATCTCTCTGTGCCCCTTTAAAGACAGTTGCTATTTTGTTCTTCAAATAGCAACATAAAGGGTTTAAACCCGTTATTAATACTCCTGTTTGGTGCCCTGTTCCTATGTTAAGTGTACACATTTTCCATAGGATGGGGTACGAAACATGATTATATATATATATCCATTCCTCTTCATAGTGGTAGTAGATTACATCATGCGGCATGCCTTGAAGGACATCAACCAATCCACCGGGATCGTTCTTGAGAGAAGGAAGAGTAGACGTCATCCAGAGCTACGCCTTCATGATTTGGACTTCGCTGATGACATAGCACTCTTGTCTTCATCCATTGAGTCAGCTGAAATTCTGCTACAGCATATCGAAGAAGCTTCAAACTGTGCTGGCCTGCACCTTAATGTTGGAAAAACCAAGACTCTGCTAGTCGGCATCCCATCCTCCACAAATGTCACAACTCTGAGTGGTGCCAAACTTGACAACATCAAGGAGTTTAAGTACCTAGGATCGTCAATGCCAGACTCTTTCCATGACTTCAAGTGCCGGAAAGCTCAAGCCTGGGTTGCATGCAACAAGCTGGAGAAGATATGGAAATCTAAACTTGATAGGCCAACTAAAATCAAGTTTTTCCGAGCTTGCGTGGAAAGTATTCTACTATATGGTTCAGAGACATGGACAGTTACAAAGACTTTTGAGGACAGAATAAATGGATGCTACACACAGTTGCTGAGGAGAGTCCTTACCATCAGTTGGAGAGACCACAAAACTAATGAAGAGGTGTATGGTGAAATTCCTCCGCTGGCTAACTCAGTAAGGAAGCGACGGCTCCAGTTTGCTGGACACTGCCTACGAGCATCCGATCAACCTGTCTCCCGAGTGCTTTTCTGGACTCCAAGTGAAGGCCATTCATCCCGTGGCAGGAGATCCACCACCTATCCTGACAGCATCTCAAAGGACCTTGATCTTGAACCCAATGAAGTTCAACAGCTTATGTTGGATAAACTTGCTTGGAGGAAATTTGTAACTGCTGCTTCCAATATTCCGTCCAAGGACGACCGATGATGATGATGATATATATAATCATGTTTCGTGATAGTTCAAGAGAAAGGTGCGATAACTGACTTTAGCATTAATAGCGCTTATAATAGCAAGGGTTCTAATAGCGCATTTATGTCATTGAAAGACATTCATAATAGCCAAAAACGCACTGCTAATATGAAAATCTGCTATTTGCGCAATTACCAACGGTACTTATGATTTTTATTCAGTTTTGTCTTTCGAAAAGATTATGTTTGTCTCTCAATCGCATGCAAAGGTTGCTAATAGCGCAATTATGCGTTTATGAAAAAGGGCTATATAGGTCTCGGGCTATTTGAGTTTCTTCGTTAGCACACCGTGCTCTCTATTAACGCAATTATGCGTTTATCAAAAAATATTCTGTTTTGTCTCTCAAACGCATGCCGAGGGTGCTAATAGCGCAATTGTGCGTTTATGAAAAAGGGGTCTACAGTCTCGAGCTAATTGAGTTTCGCAATTGTGCGATTATCAAAAAAATAGTCTGCTTAGTCTTTCGAATGCATGCAAAGGTTGCTACTAGCGCTATTATGCGTTTATGAAATGCTGGAGATGAAGTTAATTTTCCGTACTAACATTTTATTAATAGTTTTGAAAATGTTGATGGCACTTTTCCCTGCAATACGTTTTGGGGATAAGCCAAGAGAGTAGCAAATGAACCAGAATGTCCTATGCGTGTATGCATGATCAAATAAAGCAAATTACAATTTTACCCGCGCCTTGTTCTAAACATGCCAGGATTCGTCAAGTTTTAACATTGTGTTATGCTGGCTGATTAGACCCTCCCCTACAAATTTATTATTAAAGGGCCAAATCGTTTTAATGCTTAAAGAGAACCAATGTGACCGTACATCTGATATTACAGATTGAAGTTGTTACTATTTTTTGAAATAATATTGGATAGTACTAGTAGTGCTATTGTTTATAAATGATGGTCGTATTAAAAAGATACCACAATGATTGCTTGTCATTTTTTGTGTATTGTAACGAGGGAGATATACTGGATATATGTCGCCGTTAGAATAGTTGAATCGTCTTCACTCTTTAATATTGGAATACTTGAAGCATAATCATCTACTAGATTTACAAACTAATTTCATTAAGGAATCATTCCCAACTGATACAATCTCATTTTAATGACACAGAGGAATTATTTATGTATTTATGTATTGGGAACACTTTCACAATATCGGTACCCACTAGGAAGTGGTGTATTTAAAAGAATTCTAAAGCAAGAGTAAAAATACAATAATAATACAAGTAAATGCACGGTGCAAATGATAAGACAAAAGAGAGAAAATATAGCAAATAAACGATGATACAATCATGAATATCAATATCATGAATATTATATCGTACACAAAGATGGGCCCAATCAGCTTGTTACGGTAAATTCATGAGGCGTAACGTGGCGTGAACATTAAAATCATTATACAATTATTATTATCACTCAACAAAGCTGTCCTGCCCGACCATGCATGTTCTAAATTAGATTTTCAGATAACAAATGACATTCAAATTGTTTTATCAATCAAAGCATCGTACAAGAAGTTACTCTGTGTGAGACGTTAAAACAAGTGCTAATAAAATTAAGCAAAGCTGTTTATCGTTATCACTAACACTAAAGAAATGCCATAGTTAGGAGAGAGCTACTCAACGAAGATGCAACTCTAGGTTGTGAAGGTCATTATTACGAGTTGCACGCAGAATTTTACATGAGAGCGTAAAAAGTTTGATATCTTCACAACCACTATTTACCATGATTACAAATTAATAAGCACATATATACCATCATTATAACTTGTAATTTATAATTACAAATTGGAAGCAAGTGAAAATTTGGTCAGCATAGATCTGGTGGTGCTATACCGATAAGGTGTGACTGTAGTTAACGACGCGATCCTGTCCAACCAGTCACTGGTCCAACAGGAGTCCACCATTCTGAAATATTGTTAACAGTCATCGCCCGATTTAGAAATTAACATTTACAATGGTTCTTGGTTAGCCAACTCCAACGGTTTTGGATTGGAAACAATATTGCAATGACGACGAATATTTGTGGATGATAAGATTAACATTCGCGATTACGTGTTATTCCAATACGAATTCAAAATGTGGGTTTACAATTGATTTTCATTAGCTTGAAACAGCATCAGCGATACATCGTACATTTAAATGTGGATTAATTTACATATAACGGTTACTCTCGGTTGTCTTCCGGAGCCCTGCGGGGCTCTATATAAACATGCTCCACTCTGGGCGGTTACACACAAGGGGGTCCTCTGCACCTTGGACCACTTTTAAAGAAGGCCCATCATTGGGCATCTTTGGACATTGAAATGCATTATACAAAAGTGGGGGAAGGGGGGAGGGGGTCCTCCGCACCTTGGACCACTTTTAAAGAACGGCCCATCATTGGACATCTTCGGACATTGAAATGCATTATACAAAAGTGGGGGAAGGGGGGGGGGGTCCTCCGCACCTTGGACCACTTTTAAAGAACGGCCCATCATTGGGCATCTTTGGACATTGAAATGCATTATACAAAAGTGGGGGAAGGGGGAGGGTCATCTGGACCTTGGAGTTGGACCGCTTCTAAAGAACGGCCCATCATTGGGTATCTATGGGAATTAAATGTAGATTAATTTACATATAACGGTTACTCTCGGTTGTCTTCCGGAGCCCTGCGGGGCTCTATATAAACATGCTCCACTCTGTGCGGTTACGCACAAGGGGGTCCTCTGCCCCTGATTACGCACAATCTCTGCCCCTTGGACCGATTTTAAAGAACAGCCCATCATTGGGCAACTTTGAACAATGAAATGCATTATACAAAAGTGGCCTAAAAGAGTCTATTTAACAATACTTGCCTTTGAAATGTGACGTATCGGTATGATGAAACGTATAGTATGATTTAATTCTGTCTTCCGGAGCACGCACAAGGGGGTCCTCTGCACCTTGGACCGATTTTAAAGAACAGCCCATCATTGGGTAACCCTGAACAATGAAATGCATTATACAAAAGTGGCCTAAAAGAGTCTATTTAACAATACTTGCCTTTGAAATGTGACGTATCGGTATGATGAAACGTATAGTATCAGCGATACAGCGTTCATTTAAATGTGGATTAATTTGCATATAACGGTTACTCTCGGTTGTCTTCCGGAGCCCTGCGGGGCTCTATATAAACATGCTCCACTCTGGGCGGTTACGCACAAGGGGGTCCTCTGCACCTGGACCACTTTTAAAGAACGGCCCATCATTGGGCATCTTTGGACATTGAAATGCATTATACAAAAGTGGGGGAAGGGGGGGGGGGTCCTCTGCACCTTGGACCACTTTTAAAGAACGGCCCATCATTGGGCATCTTGAGCGACACAGCGTACATTTAAATGTGGATTAATTTACATATAATGGTTACTCTCGGTTGTCTTCCGGAGCCCTGCGGGGCTCTATATAAACATGCTCCACTCTGGGCGGTTACGCACAAGGGGGTCCTCTGCACCTTGGACCACTTTTAAAGAACGGCCCATCATTGGGCATCTTTGGACATTGAAATGCATTATACAAAAGTGTGGGAAGGGGGGGGGGGGTCCTCTGCACCTAGGGGGTCCTCTGCACCTTGGACCGATTTTAAAGAACGGCCCATCATTGAGCAACTTTGAACAATGAAATGCATTATACAAAAGTGGGCTAAAAGAGTATGAGACGTACGTTTTGGTATGATTTGGTTAGTGTGCCTTCCGGAGGCCTGGGGGGCTCTATAAACATATTTGGAAAATGAAATGCATAATATAAAAGTGGCCAAAAACGGTATATTTAATACACCTACTAGCCCTTAAATGTGCATATATTACTATAGTATGGTGTGGTTAACGATATAAACATACTTGGAAAATGAAATGCATAATATAAAAGTGGCTTAAACGGTATATTTAATACACCTACTAGCCCTTAAATGTGCATATATTACTATAGTATGGTGTGGTTACCGATCTAAACATAATTGGAAATTGAAATGCATTATATAAAAGTGGCCAAAAACGGTATATTTAATAAGCCTACTAGCCCTTAAATGTGCATATAAACTGCTCACAAAAAGTATCGAAACACTTAGAAATGATCCAATATATAACGGCTCGAAAGGGTATGCATTAATCGAAGCAAATAACTAAGTGCATAATTTTGTTCTGCGTATTTTGACACCTCGATCGATGAGATACGATGTTGCGGAGCGGAGTTATTGTCATTTCAATGGTCGTGGGTCCAGTTTCAAAAGTGGCAATCACCCTATAGAAAGAGGTTTGCATTACTGTTTAGAATGATCAGATTCGTGATTTTCAATAGGGATGAGTGTCACCTTGGAAACTGGACCCACGATCATTGAAATGATAGAAATAAGTACTTCTTGATAAACGCATAATTGCGCTAATAGCGAGCACGGTGTGCTAACGAAAAAACATAATAGATCGAGACCTGGGGCCTTTTTCATAAACGCATAATTGCGCTAATAGCATCTGCAGCATGCAATTTGCAACCAGCTGATGTTGCTATTTTGGTGCTAATATGCGCTAATTTAAAAACGCACCTCTTTGCAATTTACAGAATGTTTTGAAGTTTGCGCATTGATATAAACGAGGAATTTTGAAAAATGCGCGTTTTTGCAAGTCATTTGCAACAAAAAGAACTGTTGCTATTTTGATGCTAACATGCGCGAATTTCAAAACTTATACAATAGCACCTCTTTGCAATTTTCAGAATGTTTCATATTCGCGCTATTTAGCATCATAATAGCAACTATATAAACGACTTGCTAATTTGATGCTAATATGCGCTAATATCAAAACTTACACAATAGCACCTCTTTGCAATTTTCAAAATGTTTCATATTCGCGCTATTTAGCATCATAATAGCAACAACATAAACGACTTGCTACTTTGATGCTAATATGCGCTAATTTCAAAACTTATACAATAGCACCTCTTTGCAATTTTCAAAATGTTTTCAAATTCGCGCTATTTAGCATCATAATAGCAACTATATAAACGATACATTTTGATAATTGCGCATTTTAGCGTGTCATTAGCACTAAAAGTCATATTAGCAGTCAAGTTGCTATTTATTGCTATTTGCGCAATAGTCAGATGTCGCACCCTTATGGAGTTCAATGGACAATTAACACATTTAACATGGGAACGGGGCACGAAACATGATAATTATAATACACAGTGGCGTGTTAGGTTATTATGTTACTTTTGGGTTTTGTTACACCTATATAATTATATTTGGTGCCCCGTTCCCATATCAAATGTGTGAATTTTCCATAGAACGAGACACGAAACATGATTAAATATATAATCATAAATCTAGTAAATAACCGACAACTCCGACAACTAATCGCCAACTCCGGATCCGGTGGAATATGAGAAAGTGCGCCAGTAAGATGATAGTGCACCAAAGAAGATTTCTTGATGCACCCCAGGATGCTTCACTTTCATCACATGACCACTGATTTCTGTCACCAGTGTCTTCTGGTTCCTATCGACATTACAGTGCAAGGAAATGCTTATAAAGTTGTTAAACGAGGGTCTTTAAGAAAATCCTGTTGCAAGTAATATGATTGATGTGTCTTTAATACAGTCCTCTCTTGATTTTCTTAAAGACCCTATATTTTGATAAATACAAGTTTTAGTTGGGATTCAACTTCTTTCATATTTGTGGCCAAGTTTACCCTATCTGCACCATATATTACTATGGTAGAGGTCAGACGACCTCCAGCTGTTAATTACTTGTAACACATGCGTGGCACTGTTTGTTTTATTGATAAGCCCTGCTGGTACTGTTGGGGCGCTAAGCATGATGGGGTACATCAAGAAATCTTCTTTGATAGCGCACCATCAATAGTGTGTTGCTACTTTATACGATACGTTATTATTACACCACATGAGGGCAGCACGTTGAATTATTGCTCAGTAATCTAGGGAGCTTTAAATTATGACGTCACGAACGGGTAAGCCAAACATGATATTGCCGCCTGCGGCATAATTATAAATAGCTCAGATAATGTGTGGTTGGAAAAGTGCGCCCGGATGAAAACAAGATGGCGATGACCAGACGCTAGAAAATACAATTCTCCCTCCAATTTGGACTGTTATTGCTTTAATACTCTACATACTTCGTTTATGGAACAAGCGCCAGTAGAGACGTGAGTTATCTGCGAAGTCAAGTAAACTCTAATGATAAAAACTGAAGTATTGATATCGCCAAGAAGAAACACGGTCGTCGTGTCACGAAGCTGCCGAATTTGACCTGCTTATAGTTTAGTAAGTGTTTTACCAGCCCTTGACCAGTGGCCAGCTCGGAAGGTGCCCAGCTAGCTACACCGGTTTTCCAGAGTTGAAAGAACCTGATCAAAAAGCATCCTTATTCGCTCACGCTGATGCTTACATTAGTCCGGGACATTAGTGCTCCCCGTGGGTATAGCGATTATAATTATTGTTTAAGACAGTGGAATTTGGATTTTGTTTCTCAATACAAGACATGCATAGAGCTCTTAGATTTGAACTTGATGTAAACGTCATTCAATCCACTTGAGCGGTCAAACGAGATAGAACATTACACGTGTTAAAACAAAACAACTTCATATCGTCCATTCATTCCATGATATTCCATCATCAATCATGAACAACATAATTGGTCTTAATGTTGGCGGTCATATCTATACTACTTCACGATCAACGCTGATTCGCTACCCGAACTCAATGCTTGGGAATATGTTTAGTGATCGTCTACCATCAGCAAAAGACGCACAAGGGAATTTCGTTATCGATCGAGACGGGAAAATCTTTAGACACATTCTTAATTTTCTGCGCTTGTCAGAACTTGTCCTTCCTGAAGGCTACAAAGAATTGGATATGTTGGCGAAAGAAGCAGATTTCTATCAGATGCCAGAGCTGATAACAGCGATTTCTGACATAATTACTGGTATGAAAATAGCTAAACAAGGGCGAGTGGTAAAGATTGAGATTCGCGAATATGAACAGATGAAAAGTGGAAATTCAACGTGGCACTTGATGGGCATATTTACCGATTGGTCAATATACAGTAGATATGACACTCTAGTTGCAGTTAACCAGTCCATGATATACGGAAGAAAAGTTTACGAATTCAGTACGTTGTTTCCAGATGATGACCTCTTACACATCAGCTGGTATGACAAATCATTGCATATAGGGGGTGGACTTTGTACTCCCACAGCGTTGCCGAAAAAGCCGCGCGACGTCGGGGATAGAAGAAGGGTCAGCACCGTGACAGAAGTGACAGGACAGATATTTTTGGAATTGTTATCACATGGCTATGGCTTGAGTTCTAAATTGGATACCGTCGATTCAGTCCAGGACATCGATCCTCAGTTGAAGTTCGTCACGTTAAAGAGTGCAAAAACGTATGTATTTTCCAAAATATTGACTTGAAAGTGGACGTCATGGACTAACCGAATTTCTAGTCAAACTGCCGGAAAAAACAATTGCCGACGCCGGGGATAGGAGAAAGCTCTGTACAGAAGTGATAGCACAGATATTTTTGGAATTGTGTTCACATGACTAAGACTTGAATTCTAAATTGGATACCGTCGATTTGTTCCAGGACATTGATCTTCAACAGAAATTCGTCACGTTAAAGAGTGCAAACATTATTTTCAAAATACTGAATTGGACTCCAGGGACATTAAACTGATGTTGTAGTCAAACGTCATTAGTAGCTGTATACACCATTAGCATGATTAGTACCAACTTGATGGCTACACAATGTTAGGCTATATCTTGCCTCGCGTCCCGTACGGAATAAACCGTATAGCTACAACGTATCATTAATTGGTTTGAGTATGCGCACTTGAGTTACGGGACGTCTAGCCAGACATTGCCCAATGTTATAACCAAATAAGAGTAAAAAAATATATTATTAAAACCTTATTGTTTTTTAAGAAGGCAAAACAACTCAAATGTGACGTGATCAAGCAAACTGAGACATGTCGGCAGTTTTCAATTTTTATATTTGTTCATTATTCAGAAGCAGATAGAAAGTATGGACATTCATGTTAAGTGTTATAATGTTATAATGTTGAGTATTATAATTATTTACCATGTTTACCCCATTGAAACATTTAATTTTGATTTTTGTGTTCTTATTCAGGTTGAGCATTGTGTACATTTATAACGCAAATAAGGAATTTAGGTCTTTCCAGTGAAATATATTCCTTATTAACGTTATAAATGTACACAATGGGGTAAATAATAATTATAATAATTATAATACTCAACATTGTAACATTATAACACTTAACATGAATGTCCATACTGTAAATTTTGGGACACCCGTTAACATGGTTAATTCGCAAAGCTAGAAATATATTCACTAAAACCGATGAGGTTTGTGTGCATTAATTCATGTTTGTCGCATGTTTTTAATATCAGATTTCAAAAAGAAATCCGATGAATCGAGAGAATGAGAGATGACAACATCTACACAGTAAAAATCCCATAGAACCTCAATGTAATATATATATTCATAAGCTCATTATCGCCGTTGTCGTGCTATATTGGGACGTCCTTTATTGATATTGTTGAGGCCGCCGTATCATATTTAGTTAAGACATATAAAACTTGATGTATATTACGCTTATTGTTTTAACTACTCAAGTACAGGTTTTGTTACACTTTATAGTATTTGACCCTCTGCTATAATCAAAACAAAGAATTCTCGATCAAATCGTATACGATTCCTCAGTGTCCCAGCGTCTGGGGCATACTGTGCGTGAGCGCGTCAATCGCGACGGTATTCATTGATCTATCATAATTGCTCCAAGAATTTTTATATCCATTCAGTGGCGTAACTAGGGTTTTCACATTGGGGCATGAAATGAAAGTGAACCGACGAGATTGTACTGTCTAAAGAAATGCGCGCGTAGCTCGCGAAAATGTTCGACTTTGCTATGATCGAGGTATATTTAGGTTGTAAACAAGCTTGTACACAAAACTATTGCATTTCAAGAACACGAACAATTTCCATCTGTGTACTTTTGACCATCATTATTTCATGATTTATCTTGTCAAATGAACCGACAGTGCCAATCTCAACCGACACGACTGTCCCCTTCTGATGGTTACGCCGCCACTGTATCCATTGACCTATTAAAATGCTCACATCCTTCAGATCTATAATCCTATGACCTCTCTCCCCGCGCGCTCTCAGTTCCCTCCCACTTCTCACTTTGTGAGCCATTGTACTTCTCACTTTGTGAGCCATTGTACTTAAGACTTTGTGAGCCATTATATTTCTCACTTTGTGAGCAATTGCATGGCCAGCCAATTGTATTACTCACTTTGTGAGCAATTGCATGGCCAGCCAATTGTATTACTCACTTTGTGAGCGATTGTTCTCTTCACTTTCTGAGGTGATCTTCTCACTTCTCTCTGAAAAGTAAGAGTAAGAGTGTGATTTCTATGTCGAGGATTCAAATCCTTGGAAGGGCTCTGTCCAGGGGCGGACTGGCCACTGTGACGTGACCGCTTGGTTCTGGGCCTCTCAGGGCCGGTTACTCACTTGTGTAAAGCATTTTTTCGGGCCGTTTTGGACTCAAATTTATCCTACCCCCACCCCCACTGACTAGGAAAAATTTGGGGCAACCTTTTACGAAAATTTGAAAAACACTGACATGGTCAAAAAGGGCCGCTTTAATAATTTTGCCATGGCCGCTTTCAGGACCCAGTCCGCCCCTGGCTCTGTCCCCAGTATATTCAAGACTGTCTTGTTACGAAACAATCTCAAAGCACTATGAGAACACCCTCTGCTGACAGTATTAATTTTGTCGTTCCTGTCACCAAGAAATCTGCTGGGGATAACGCCTTCTCAGTAGTGGCTCTACACGTTTGTGGAATAAATTACCTGTAGCTTTTCGAAATGCCACTTTTACAATGTTTTAAGTCCAAACTCAAAAATCATCTGTTTCCTTAAAGGGGCACTAAGAGATGTGTTGGAGGATGCGCCCTCAATTATGATAAAAACTGGGATTAGTATATTTTTATAATTGTATTACATGTATGAACTTACACCTATAAGGATTAAGAAAAATCAGCCCTCTATGTACAAGAAAACGTCGATTTAAAAAAATGCTCGTCCCGCGTCCCGCGGGACGAGCATTTTACGTCCGACAGTATCCCCCTGCAGTACGCGTGATACACAACGCGAACCATATTTGCATAGAGGGCGTTTTTCAATAAATAGCGATGATATTGTTTTAATCAAGTTTTGCTGTGTTTTTGCTAGTAGAAACAACAGTAATGGCCATTTTTAATGTTCATCTTGAATTCTGAAGTAAATTTTTAAACATTTAACATTTTCAACACCACTTAATGTGCCTTTAATTGGTGTCCTTTATTATCTCCTTGGTATTTCTTTTTGCTATTGTATTTTTCATGTTTTTTGCGCTTTGTATCCCTAGGCAAAACATTTTGTTATTGCCTTAAAGGGACACGAAGTAGTGTTGAAGATTTTTTTTTTAAAGTTATTTTATTGAACCTTTTCTTAAAAATGCCCTCATGTAAGGCAAAAAAAATAAAATTGTCCATTGAGGGTCCTCAAAAGGTAGGGTCGGTCGGTCGGACTTTTTAAAAACATTTTTTGTTTGTTTAAATACGGATATTGTATTTGGGAATATAAATTCGGCATGAATACTGTGAATTAAAGTCCAAAGACAAAACGCATCACTTTGACAGTATTTGGCCACCTGCACACTGCTGATTTCGATCTCTTTGCCAGTCTCCTTCTGGAACAGATTGTTAATATAAAGATCCAATATTGTCGTATTATGGTTGCAACACTGCTAACTCGGTCAAATATTATTTTTGTACTGAGTTTGCAATGCGCAGATACCGTAGGTCACCGCCATTGTGATTGAATGTTGCAGAAAGCGATAGAACGTTGTGTTGAAGTTTTGTTAGAAATATATACGTAAAAGTATTACTAAACCTATTTTTCACGTACATGTATGTTGAAATTAATATTTATGCCGTTGAGCAACATTTTGGTAACAAATATTAACCGTAACTAAATTTTTCATATTTTCTCACACTGCGTTTTTAGTATAAAAATGACATCAATTGCATGTGCGATCAATTTTCATATAGTCCTTTTAATAGTCCCCGCGGGTGCCAAATTAATGCAATAAACATCATGTTACACGGGATTGCGCATTTGGGATGGTGTTATAAAGACCAGATTGACGATGTCATACGAAATCAGGCAGGCGCGTACGCAGGATTTTGTGAAGGGGGGTGTTTTAGAAATATTGATATAATTATTTCAGTATCCATGCCTGCGCGAAGCGCTGGCCGGGACGCGTATTTTCTTTATGCAACTATAACGGGATGCATAGACGACAGATCACTACACGGAATAAAGCGTAGTAACACAATGGGATGCATCCCGTTATGGTTGCAGAAAGAAATTAAGCGGCCGGGACACGCTTGCGTGTACCGGGGGGAGTTCGAGGGTGGTATCCCCCCCTCGACGCCAGAAGTTTTTTGAAATTCACGGCTGAAAAGAACGCATTTCCTTGCATATTTTTGAACACTTATTGCAGGTTTATTCTTAGTTCAACGTACATTTCTCACCAGTAACTCATGTGTTAACACCAAATCTTAATACTTTTGACTGAGTTTCAACCATAAAAACATCATATACAGTAACTTAATCCGCAGACATTGGTTTTACCGGCGATCTCATTGATTCAATGTGTGTCACATGACACGTGTTATTCTCCCTTTCAAGTTTAACAGACGGTCAGAAAAAGCATCCTTTCAATTTAGTTTCTTTTAGTTTATCTATTTTTCTCTCTTTTCATTTTTATCCTGTCTTTCCCCTTCCTATTCGCTTATTTTTCTTTTCACCCGGCGTGGAGGGGGTGTTTAATACGTGGTTAACCTATTTGAACCCTATAGCTGTCCCCGCCTGTTTGTAACACTCACTGAGGCAATGGCGTATCCAGGACTGTTTTAATGAGGGCCAAAAAAAACACCTGAAGCCATCTTGTTGATCTTAAATATTTAAAAGGTGAAAAATTGTGATTTTAACATGAAAAAGTAACGTATGACGTTTTGAACGTCCCCCACATAATATTTAGTATAGAAAATTAGGTGTGGTTTGAGGACCATTATAATTTTAAAATCTCTAGAAAACATGCGCGCGGAGCGCGCAAAATTTTAAGTGTTTGAACTAAAATGGTAATGAATAAATGTCCTGAAGCCATCTTGTTAAGCTTAAAAAATGAAATATTGAAACCAATACGCGCGCAGAGCGCGAAAAAAATTGCATTTCTAACACTAACACTAATGGTCCGGTATGATAATAACGTCCCCCACATAATATTTAGAATTTTTGGTGTGGTTTGAGGATCATAATAATGTTAAAACCTTTATTCGCTCGTCGATAAAAACAAAGCATACAACTCAGACATTCAGAATGTACTTGCTAATGATCATGATCCATCTGACTCGGCTGAATCAGATACGGTATTGTCTGACTTTAATAACATTGATACTAATATTGATGATGTTATTGAGGCATAAGACCAAGCTAAACTGAACAAGTCTCCCAGAATAGATACATCACAAACGAGCTCCTCTAGAATGGCGGGATGATCTTGTTCAGCTTGAAAGCACACCACTAGAGTGGAACAAAGGTATTATTATACCAATCCATAAAAAGGGTAATAAGACTAATATCTTAATAACTACAGGGGCTTCACATTAACTTCATGTGTTTCTAAAGTGTTTAATCGTATAATCTCTAAATCGATTTCGTGTTTTGTTGAAGACCATCAATTTCTTTTGGAAATACAGGGAGGCTTTAGGAAGAATTACAGATGCGAGGATCATATTTTTTCCCTGAAAAGCATAGCAGCCACATTTGCTGCATGAGAACAAATCCACATATTTAGCCTTCATGGATTTCAGTAAAGCCTTTGATAATTTATGGTCTGGCAGGACGATTTGTTATCACTTGCATGGAAGTTAGGTATTTAGGGCAGTATGTGGAAAATTATTAGTAGTCTATATAATGAATGTTTAATCTAATGTTAAATTTAGTGATCTTATTACAGATTTTTTCGAAAAGTGGAAGAAGGTGTGAAACAGGGATGTGTACCTTCACCAATTTTTACCAACCATAAAAAGGGTAATAAGAGTATTTAATAACTACAGGGGCTTCACATTAACTTCATGTGTTTCTAAAGTGTTTAATCGTATAATCTTTAAATCGATTTCATGTTTTGTTGGAGACCATCCATTTCTTTTGGAAATACAGGGAGGCTTTAGGAAGAATTACAGATGTGAGGATCATTGTTCCCTGAAAGCATAGCAGCCACATTTGCTGAGAACAAATCCTCATATTTAGTCTTCCTGGATTTCAGTAAAGCCTTTGATATGGTCTGGCAGGACGATTTGTTATCACTTGCATGGATAACTGAACCAAGACTTTGGAAACCAGACAATCTATCGATTTCCGAGTGCGATCACATTATCAAGAAATATGTCTGATCACACTCATATCAATGAAGTTGTTAAGAAGGGCAATAGGTTGATCGTGTATATTAAATCGATCGTTGATAGTCACAAGAATTTCAATAGGATTTACTAATGGTAACATTCTTTCCAAATCCTTAGCGCTTCCCTCTATCAATTAGGCATGCTCAATATGGACCTGTGGTAGCAAGGCTGATATCAACAAAGTAGAGAACTTGCAGTTACAAATGGCAATATATATCTTGAAGGCACCCCGTAACACTCTGTTCGTAGCCCTCTATGGTGACTTGGGGTGGAACCCCATCGCCTCCCTTCAAGATGTTCATAGAATAAAGTATTTTGCATGACTCTATCTCTAATCTAGAGATGCTCCGTTGGCCAAAACTTATGTTTTATTGTTCTAATGAATCTTAACTGCGACATGGACCATATCAGGTACAAATGGTTGTCATCGATTTATTACTTCATGAATAATCGCGATAGTTCAGTGCGTTCAAATAAAATTAATCATTATACTCCATGTCATAATGCCTTGGACATAATTCCATCAAATCATGCGTACGTTCGAGTTGCGTATGTATGTGCGCAGGTGCGCATTGTAATGCGTAGGTGCGATTGTGCGTAAACACGGAAGTGCGTACCGGTCCCTTTAAACAAATAATCTCGCATCCTAATTGATCAATTGTGAAATCGTCACACGCCCTGATTGACAGCGCGTGACTTTGTTCACGCCTGTCAAGCATTTTGAAGCCGCGCCCCGCAAACAACAACAGAATAAGCTCACATAAAAATAACGCGAATTATGCCAAGGGACTATGACAGGGAGTATAGATGAGAACGCTCACGCCGAGCACAGGTTACTATATAATTGCCCGAAAGTACTGCGCCAAAGTATTTGATTGTTTTGCTCATTGACCGACCAATCAAAGTAAAGCCTCACGCCCCTAAACTGAATATTCAATGAATTATGAGGAAACACGATTCCTTTTGTTGGTATTAAGATCTCAACTTTTTCTTGGAGATACAACTGCATCCTTTTGCCGTGGTTGTACACATATAATATTTTTAATGTTCTTTCGTCTTGTTAATTATTGTATGTATATAATGAACGCACCGTCGTGCCGTGCCACTGTTGAAACATGTTCAAATAAATAAATAAATGAACATCAGTACATTATTAGTTCGTCTCCCATGGTAGTTTGAGGCAGTAAATACACCAGACATTTATTAACTGGACTCCAAATATGGTACAGCCTATACATTATAAGACCATCGTCTATAGCAAAACAGCTAAGAACTATCTTTTATTCTCTAAGTACTTGATTAGTTTGTTAGTGTGATTTCCAGTACAGCTTATATTGTGTCCGAGAAATCCAAAAATGGTTGCAATCGGCGGGATCTAAACTTTAACAAGCGGTTGGAATAGTAATAATAAACTATTTAATTTTCAACAAGTTCCGCTTCGGGAAACACCCACATTTAATCAGCTTATTATTGTTTGAGCTGCAATCAGAGATTTATAAAACATGTAAAACGTAGATGTTCCATATCAAAGATATCTGTGATGCTCATGTACATTGAAATTCAAAATGCCAAATCAATATTGTCAACATCAGTGGCGTAGCTCAGGGGGGGGGGGGGGGGGTGGGGGGCAGGGGGGCAGTTGCCCCCCCTGACAGATACTTTTTGTGCCCCCGCCCCCCTCTGTGCCCCCGCCCCTCTCTTTGGATATAGTGCTTATATGCGGGGTAACTATTTAAAAATGACCATTTTCGCTTGTTTTTGGAAAAAAAATGACAATTTTTGTTGAAAAACTGCTTAAAACCCTTAGAATTGGCCAATATTTGTTGACTACAGCGCTTTTTTGACTGCGAAATTTTGTGTCCGTGCGAAAATTTTTGAGCGTGCGAATTTTTTTTGACTTCACCCCCCCCCCCCCCCCCCCCCACCCCCCCCCCCCCCCCCCCCCCCACCAGACAACAGTCACCTGTCACCACCATCGTCTGCCTATGAACTTAGCAGTGAAAATGAGAGAGAGAGTCGCAACCAGGACCACAGCAACCAGAATTGCTCGAGAATGAAATAACAGCACTATGAAGGGATCTTGAAACAGCACATCTCAAAGTGACTGAGTAGTTACAATTGGAATACACAGAAGCTATTGCCATGTTGAAAGAGGAAACAAGACCAGAGGGAGGAAATGAAACAACAGAGAGAAATAGAGCAGTCAATTAGAAATGATGTTGAGCAGTCAATTAGAAATGATGTTAACACTTTCCACGTGGCTATTAGTTTTACCACATACAAAACACATTTTTCAGAAACCTTTCACAATTTTCAAAGTCTATCTCAAGGATTACTGAACCAATACTAGACATGTTTATACTTTTTTAATGCAGTTCACATGGTGATTCCAAATATGGTTATGAAATTTAACCATTTTGACATTTTTGAAACATTTTGTGACATTTTGGAATGTCGTCTGCGCTGCAGCCGCCTGCCGCTTGGAAAGTGTTAAGGATGAGATAAAATCACTACAACAGAAGCTGAGACACTCCCTGCATCAAGCAGGTATTGCGACACGTCGGGGTGAGTGTGTGTGATAGTCTGAAAGAAATAAACAAGGCCCTTCATGGTTGTTGGTTGCCCTTTGCATTCACCAACAGTCAATGCACCGGATACACCAATAGCTAAAAAGCGAAGATGGTAAATCTGGATCGGCTGACTGTCTTAAAGTTCCACTACCAAGAAAGATTCAGTTTGATGCAATAACCAATAACAGCCCTGTGAAAGTTTTATTATGCCATTCCAATGGTCTTGCCATGGCTTATGGGATACACTACTCAATTCTTTGCAGTTTGTGTGATAACAGCAAGCATGATGGTAGGAGCCCCAGGGACACAGGTTGATAATAGATCGATATCGTGTTATAGGCCTAAACGAAAACAATGACACAATATTTTGAACCCAACTAAGGCCTATTTTGTGTGTGTGTGAAAAAGAAGAAAAAACACAGTGAAAATGTATATTTGTGCCATTTGTTTATGTCTGTATGGTATATGTGTGCTGGTAATACAATTTCATAGACGTTTTACAGATTAAAAAAAAAAAAAATTAATTTAAAAAAATAATCCGACCTATAGGCCTACCTACCCTATTTTTTTTCTTCTCTATGTTACGCCAATCAAACCTTTATTTTTTAGGCCTAATG